>OY970818.1:9244050-9743210 GCA_963853775.1 Xanthia togata | reverse complement strand
CATAGGATGTAGCCTACGGATAGTAGATTTGGCAAGTCAGTCGCCCGGAAACATTCGAAGATTCGGGAATCAATCGCTCTATGATAGGTAAAGACTCGCGAGTCCGTTGCTCGAAAACACTCGAAGATTAAGGAGTACGCACCCCTAAAACAGTCTGAGATTCGGGACGGGAAACACTCGCCGGAAAATAGTTGTAGACTCGGGACTGGGAGTCCATCGCGCGAAAACAACCCGAAGACAAGTGAGTCCCTCGCCCGATAACACTCGGAGATTCAGAGTTCTTAGCCAGAACAGACTTGAGCCCGAAGGAGCGGTGGAGTCAGAATTAATGTTGCTCCGTTCTCACAGCCTTTTAAAAGGGGCTGGGCAAAATAACATTAGACCAGTGAGCTAGTACTTCATTCATTCGTTATTTGGTTAGGTCAGGTATCCTTTCCTACGGGGCCCGCAAAGCGCGGGCCGTCATCAGTCAAGGGCACTGGAAGTCACAATGGCACCCGCAGCGTCCCGACGCAAGTGTGCCAGGGAACACCGGGGTGGTTTTAGTCAGTAGGAGTCTGACAGACCCCTCTGCCCTCCCCAGGGCGGAGGACATCCAAGAGGATTTTCACTACAACAAAAAAAAATATCCTGTGATTAGATTGATATGTCTTATGTCGTAAAATGGATTAACCTTACTTTTAGCCCGACTTCGAAAGTCTTAAATTTAGAAATGCACCATTACTGCTCTAAAAGTTATATCCTTTTGAAAAGCAGTATGCGTTAGCTTTAGAAAAAGTTCAAAAAGCATTCCTTAGATACCTTTACAAGCAGTTGTACGGGTTTTATCCCTTCTTGTATCCCACTGAATTTCTGTTGGGTTGCTTAAGTGTAGCTTAAGCTTATAGCTTCTTTAGAAGTAAGACGGTCCCGCGATCAGATGATTCTAATATTTAAAATTCTTAGGAGGATTATTGATGTTCCTGATCTGCGGAATCTGCAATCTATTTGTCCCAGACAATTACTGTCGTGGCAGCAAACACCGCTTACTGGCTATTCCAACTTGTCGTACTGTCGCACACTCGCAAATCACCTATTCCTCGGACATTAGCAGCTATTAACGCTCTCCTGAACCCAAACCCACATCTTGATATGTTTGCGAATGAATGGAAGATGATACTGTCAGAATAATAAAAAATAATAAAAATAAATAAAAAATATGCTTCAGTATAGAAAAGGGTTTCGTGTTTGGAGCCTCCTTTTAAGCAAACAATGCCTGTGTTAGGAGACTCCGCTCTTCCATAGTACAGCATAATTACTTAATCTATTAAAACAAATCCAAGTAGGTACACAAAGATATCAAATAAAAATAAGAATAAGTATGTTAGTGAGAGTATGCATCGAGTGTGAATACCTGAGCGTAGTGTGTCTGTATGTGAAAGTGTATGCGAGAGTGTAAGTGAGAGTGCTACTTTATGAATGTCTGTGAGAAGAATGCATGACTGTGTTAAATAAAATATATTATGTTTAAATAGTGCACTTGGCTTCGGCCGTTCTATTTAAAATAAAATTAATTAAACTAACAAGCAAAACAAATGTCACTTATCAAGTAAAACAGTGGTAAAAGGCGAGCGAGAAAAAAATACAAAGAAATATTGCTAAATAAACCTTCGACTAAAGAAAATTATTATTGACAATTTATGTTTCAAGTGCCATAGTGATCTACTTCGTCCACAGATAGCAACAATCGGACCAGCAGACACGAACTACGTGGAGACCATCAGTACTCTTCGCTACGCCAACCGCGCCAAGAACATCGAGAACAAGACCCATGTTAACAGCGAGCCAGGAGACGCGTTACTGACTAGGTATTTTATATTATAAACTATATGCAGTCATAATTATTGGTAGTAAAAATCCAAGATGACATAAGACTTAACTTTGACATTTTAAAGTAACGATTACCTAATTATATGAATACTATTTCACATTGGACTTATAAATCACAAATCTTAAAATTAATATTGTACTTAGCTAAGAATGACAATTGAATATTTGTACACCATATACTTTGTGGTAGAATGTATAGAACTAACAAAAATATTTTAACACCATACTATGTAAAACTACATTCTTACAAATAAATAAAATTCTAATTCTATAACACATAACATCACGCCTTGTTTCCCCGAAGGGTTGGGCAGAGGTGTACCTGTAGTACACCCACATTTCGCCAGTTATGTTTTTTAAGTCCCATGAGGGGGCGAGCCTACTGCCATCAACCAGGCACAATTACAGACTAAATCAATGATATATGATCTTAATGGTTCTTATCACTGAGAAGTTCCTGTTGGAAAAACCCAAAAAATACTTTGTCCGACTTGGGAATCAAACCCAGAACAGGCAGTCATATATCATAAATTAACATAAAAAAGGTTAAAATAGTGAATATCCTACCTCGAATTATTTTTAACATTATTTTGGGATCTATTTTTGAAATTCTTTATCATATCTTCAATGGTACCATCTCAAAACTAAACTCCTAAAAATACCAAAAAACCGGCCAAGTGCGAGTCGGACTCGCGCACGAAGGGTTCCGTACCATTACCTATAAAAACGGCAAAAAAAATCATGTCTGTTGTATGTAAGCCCCACTTAAATATTTGTTTTTAGTAATTGTTGTTATAGTGGCAACATAAATAAATTATCTGTGAAAATTTCAACTGTCTAACTATCACGGTTCATGAGATACAGCCTGGTGACAGACGGACAGCGGAGTCTTATGCTGAAATGAACCTTTTTGGCGCAGTCGTGAGGCACACATTTACACTATTACTATTATTGCTTTAAGATTATTTTCATTTTATTATTTTGTTATTGTGTTTCACGAACTGTGTCCAAATAAATATTATTCTTTCTTTCTTTCTTTCTTAGTAATAGGGTTCCGTTTCACCCTTTCATACCCAAAGGGTGAAACGGAAACCTAAAAATTATCGCGGTATTATGGAGTAACGTTGCAAAAAAAACATACGAGTTGAATCGTAAACCTCCTTTACAGAACTAGTTACAGCACCTATGTTTTACATTTGTTACAGATTCCAACAAGAAATTGATCAGCTCAAGAAACAATTGGATGAATGCACCAATGGTAAGAAATTAAATTAATACTGAGTTCAATATTAAACGAATAGTTTCACTTATCTATTGAAAAAAAAAACAAGCAAGCCCTACAGTACTCGCATATGATATGTAACATCTAACATCTCTCATAAGCAACAGTAATTCAAATTCAAAATATTTTATTTCACATAAACCTACAAGGCCACTTATGAAACGTCAGAAGCTAGGTGCACGGTTCCAATTGGTAGTTTCCTATGGAGAAGAGCCGGCAAGAAACTCCACGGTTACTCTTTTAAAAGTAAATGGTATTTACAATCTTTTCAAGTTAGTGTTTATAGGTATGAGAGGACACTGTAGCAGTGATGGATTAATTAGCATTCGCATTCATTGTTAGCATGCGATTGCACATTTAGCATATAGCAAATGAAATGTAGTTGCGAAATTCTGTGAAATGCTAAATGAATTAATCGCTTCGTATTTTTTGATACTATCATACGTCAGAGCGTCGACGCACGCAGCGGTAGCGTGCGCTCTCCGTCGCACCCACGGGAAGTCGGGAATACTAAATCTATCGGTTTCACTTGACCGTTTCTCGTGAATTCGCAAGTGAAATTTATTAGCAGGTTCTGCGAATTTAAGAATGGGTTATGCAATTGTTATCTTAATAACTTTGATTTGCGCGTACTTAGGGTTGTATATTGAATGAATGCTTGTGATTGTATCAAAGTCAAAGTCAAAAGTTACCTTATTGTCTTTGATTTGTTCGTACTTAAGGTCGTGTATTGATTGAATTAATTCGTGATTATTTAATAATATTTGGTGTGACACGCGCTTGGCGCGCGTCGTTTTGTGCCAAAGTTCAGTACGTTTAGGCAAGTGATAGTGAGAGTTTAGTTTACGTATTCGTTAATTTAGTTATACAGTAATTAAATTCTTTCGTCTTGTGCTTATTATTGTACTTAAATAGATAATAGTGTGAACTTAATATCTACCTATAAACAATAGGAGGTAATAGTAGAAGTATTAACAAAATTCGCATACTTACTTCATTAATATCAATTATCATCGTCATATTAGCAAATAGCATAGCAATAGCAACTAGCATGCTATGACTCAAGAATTCACATGCTAATGAAATTATTGCGAAATCGCAATAATTGACATTATGACACTGTAGGCCTATCAACACGTACCAGGTACTTAGCAAGATAGAAAACGATCAATCAATCTGCCTAGCCTTTTCCCAACTATATTGGGGTCGGCTTCCAGTCTAACCGGATGCAGCTGAATACCAGTATTTTACATGGAGCGACTGCCTATCTGACCTCCACAACCCAGTAACTGGGTAATACGATACCCCTTGGTAAGGCTGGTTGTCAGACTTTCGGGCTTCTGACGACCCGTAACGACTGTCAAAGATCCACCAATGACAGCCGGGACCAACGGCTTAACGTGCTTTCCGAGGCACGGAGGAGTCTCGGTATGTAAAGATGGTCACCCATCCACAGACCAACCCCGGCAAGCGTAGTTTAACCTGATGGATCGACCCGTGCGGCAGTTATTACTTAGCCACGAGCTCCTCTAATCTATATAAATAAATTAATTTAAAAAAAACCTATTTTAAACGAAATGACATGAGTGCTATTACAACTGTAACAAATCTGGATAATTATCATGTCCACAAAAGCCACTAATAAAGAGTTGAAATTAAATTGTAATTGTCAAATAATAAGAGAAGTAAAAAAAAAACATGATAATTTGGGAACAATTAATAGAACCGTTAATGAAGTACCAGGGAAGCCACTTGTGCAAAAGGAATTATTGCCAAACTTCACTGTCTTCAACATAGTCTTTAATCTTATAATATGCTTTCTTGATAAGGACACGTTTGATGTGGGTTTTGAACTTCCCATCGCTAAGTTCTGTCTGTCTCTTGACAGAATTACGAAATGACTGAAATCAATTAAACCTGTTAACATACATACATAAACTCACGCCTACTTCCATTGGGGTAGGCAGAAACTACAGAACGCCACCTGCTACGATCTTTACATACTCCTTTTGCTTCGTTTACGTTCATACATCTGGTCATACACGCACGCCGGTTGCGAGTACTACGCACCTGTCCTTTCTGAAGAACATTAACAATAAGGTCAATAGGTGCATCGTCTTCACCTCACACCAATAACACATTATATAATTTATGTATACAAAATATTGTAAAACATTTTAAAAGAGTAACGGTGGAGTTTCTTGCCCATTCTTCTCCATACGAAAACTACCTTTTGGAAGGGGCGACTAGAATCTTTTTATATTTTTGTAAATTTTGACATTCAAAAGAGCCTTACGTGTGCCTAATTGAAATAAATTATTTGACTTTAACTTAATAATAATTGCATATTACACTCAACAGAAGAGGTAGAAGAAGAAGGAGAGGAAGAGGAACTGTCAGAAGAGGAATTATCGGACGACACTCTAACAGAACCCGAGTCAGACGCGCTCGACCCGTTAGAGAAGAAGTTGAGAAGGAAGCTCAGAAGAGAGGAGAAGGTAACAGACACTGTGCCTTTTATTAATTCATTAAGGCACAAGACCCGATATACTAATTACAAATACATACAATTCATGCTATTCAATTTATTACCTCATTAAAATACTCGATATAATAATCGATATTTATAACACAAGGGACACACTACATGTTACGGACTTGAACTCAGTGGCGGACTAACCATATCAGGGGCCCGGGGCGACAAAACAAAATCAGGCCCCCGGTCTTCTCAGTGTATGTAGGTATTTCTAGTAAGATTTTGCAAAAAAATAATAATGACAAATAAAAATAAGTAAACAGTGCACAATAATTATACTTTACCCAAACCATGGGCCTCGCACCCAGTAAGATTTGCATTTTGATCATCTCCTCATTTTGTTGTTCACGAAAAGCAAAAATCTAAGCGTGTTCTAGATTTTTCAGCAACGCGACCCCGAAACTTTTTGCAACTCGTCTCAGGAAAGTGTGAAAATGAAGAGAATGTAAAAGTTCGCTAAGCAAGCTCGAAAATTTTAATGTTTTACATACCTTATATTTATCATACGTACGGGGCCTACTACCCCAAACTGCTTCTTACTGAACATGGAATTTGTTTGGCATTTGATTAAAAAGTACTGCGCAATATTTGGTGCCCCTAGATTCGGGGATCCACGGCTGACCGCCTCTGTCTCTCCCCCCTTTTCCATCAATGCATGGAACTTGTTCACACATGTTCTGCTCGAGCCGTATGGACTCACAGTGTTCAAGTTATTTACTTTTAAAAATAAATCAAAACTTAGCGTAATTTTTATTTCTTACTAGCTGCGACCCGTGGTTTCACCCGCATAAGTTTCGATCCCGTGGGAATAGCGGGATAAAAAGTATCCTATGGCAAATAGCCAAGTGTGCATTTTATTTAATAACATTCTGAAGAATAACTGTAGATGTAACACAAACTGTAGTGAAGAGCTTTTCGTTCAGGAGAAGCTGAATCGAGAGAAGGCTCATCTGGCGCGCAAGGTCCTGGAGGAGAAGAAGGCGGAGCTGCAGAGAACCAAGTGAGTTTACATCGTATCTTTGAGACTAATAGGTGAAATTACACTGAGCCAGTGTTCCTAATATTGTGACGGACAGATAGTCGCCATATACAAGTTATGGTTATGGGCTAGTATGATTAAATTCGAAATATTTTTTTAATAAAATTAACACTTTGAAAGTCAAAGGTAAAACATGTGGCGATATATACATCGCCACATGCAAACTACAAAAATCAAAATCCTGCATCACGCAAGCAGGGTTTACCGCGCGACTGGCTTATATACAACGTCCTGATATCAATCGTCGGGCAGTTGCCCAGCAGACACGACCCGTCCGGTCGGAGGATCCTCCCTTTTCTACTCTCTACTCCTTTTTTACACCCTGTTCCTCATTCCTCTAGAAACATAGAAGGTCAGACCCTCACCACTTGCTAGTAACATAACATTACGCCTGTATTTCCCGAAGGATTAGGCAGAGCTGTACCTACCCTATTGTACACCCACATTGCGCCAGTTATGTTTAAGCCCCATGTAATAGGGGGCGAGCCTATTGCCATCAACCGGACCTAAATTCAGACTCCGGGCTGCTACTGAGAAATTCCAGGTGGAAACACCCAATAACACTGAACGACCAGGGAATTAAACCCGTGACCTCATGCTCAGCAATAGCATTTTCCGTGTCAGCAATTTCTAGTGTCTCATACACTAAAAATAGCTGACCCCAAAAGAGAAATCAAACTTCTTATTAAAATGGTGCTTTTCACATAAACTACGGCACGATTATCCGTGGCTCGCGATAGATTCATCTGTACTATATAATAATATTATAAAGAGGAAAGATTTGATTGTTTGTTTGTTTGTATTGAATAGGCTCCGAAACTACTGGACCGATTTGAAAAATTCTTTTACCATTAGAAAGCTTGGTTTTCAGGGAGTAACATATACTACTTTTTATCCCGGGAAAAATAACGGGTCCCGCGGGAAAGACCGCGGGAGCGAAGTCGCGGGCAAAGTGCTAATTATTAATATTCCAGTTCACTAGTTAGCGATATTTCCATACAGAAATATTGCCAAATTAATCAAAACAGCGAAATATTTGACAGCTGTTTGCGACGTTGCCAACTTTTAAACATAATTGGGATAAGCCTTGGCAAATGATAATGAATTTGATAGTTCTCTGGTATTATAAACTTATTTAACATAACATAACGTAACATCACGACTGAAATTAAATGAAATGAAATTGTTTATTCTGTAAATAGGATATCGGAATCACTTTTACGCGTCATATTAAAAACTAGCTATATGAGTTCGGCGTTTCCTATCTGACTACTCTGACAAGAAAGGTCAAACAAACTCAGAGGTCACAGTCTCTTTTAAAGTCCAGACACAATCTTGGTCAGGCCATACGAGGACCATGTAGATTAGTGTCTGAAATGGTCTTTTGCGGAAAGAACCACACAGATTTGAGTGGACCTGTCCAGTCAGTGCAAGCATTTGTCAGTAATCGTGGAGCTCAACTCAGAACTTAAGGAGCTCAACTCGACGAACAATACCAAAGAAAGGACATTTGGGTAGGCCGCATCCACACGGTATTCCAACAAGGGTTAGGCAGAGGTGTACCTATAGTACACTCACATTGCGTATTTGATTCGTAAAAAATGCAACCATTCGTTGTGTGAGACCCAATTTAAAATTAAATAATCTTTACTTCTAGGAAACAACAAGAGGAACTCAAAGACAAGCTCCAACGCCTGGAGTCCAAGGTGCTGGTCGGCGGAGAAAACCTTCTGGACAAGGCTGATGCCCAGAGAAGACTTCTGGAACAGGCGGCCAGGGAGCTCGAGTTAAGGAAACTCAATGAACTGAGGCTGCAAGAAGATCTCCAGAAGAAAGAGGTCAGTTGTAGAAGTCTCTCAAACCCTTACACAGTCACTAGATTTTAAATTATGAAAAAATTAAACAAGGCAATTCATAATTCTATACGTTCGAAGACACGTTATGCGCAAGACCTTGTATTTATTTACAATGCTGTAGGAGGAAACTGTTCTTGAATCACATTAAGGCGCTGTCCTAATGGCAATTGTCGCAATCATTTCTTCGGCGAGCAATGACGAACTGCACGGCGATCGCTTATACAATAAAGACAGCGGGTAAATGTGTAAATCTTCAATTTTGCCCTAAACCATTTCGCACGCTCATATTTGCACAAACATGCAAATAAATATAGAGCAAATAACATAACATCACGCCTTGTTTCCCCGAAGGTTTGGGCAGAGGTGTACCGGTAGCAGGTACACCCACATTTCGCCAGTTATGTTTAAGTCCCATGTAATAGGGGGAGAGCCTATTGCCATCAACCGGGCACAAATCCAGACTCCGGGCTGCTACTGAGAAATTCCAGACGGAAAAGCCCAATAACACTTTGTCCGACCCGGGAATCGAACCCAGGACCTCATGCTCAGTAGTACCACTACCTACAGATAGGGCAGAAGGCAGTATATTTTTTTTTTTTTTTCATCAAAGCGCATTTAACACTTCTTCTTTGATAATCATTGATACACCAATGCTGAATGAGCCTAACAAAACCCATTCCCCTTACAGGCGGAACGTTTAGACCTAGAAGAACGTTACTCCAGTCTCCAAGAAGAGAACGCAGCCAAGACACGGAAGTTAAAGCGCGCAGTACAACTCCTGAACTCGGCTAAAGCAGAGTTGGCTGACCAGCAGCGCGAACAGCAGAGAGAGATGGAGGGCATCCTCGACAGTGTGAGGGCGCTGAAGAGGGAGATCCAGTTGGCTGATCTTGTACTGGACTCTTATATACCGAAGGAGTATCAGGTATAGATCAAGCCCGATTTTCGTTCAACATTTATTTACCAGCAAGCAAGAATAGTGAATTTACAACGTGTTCCTTTTGATATCCTATAACCCTAGGGTATTAATGAGACCATGTCAAAGAATCAACTGGCATATTATTTTTAATTTTTTGTTTAAGATCACAACACTAGACTCGAGACGTTTTTTTTGCTATGGCTAGTCACAGTTGACTCTCAGATTGAGGTCGCAGCTGCTCAACCGGACTATCCTGTGGATGCCTTAAGCTACTAAACTTAAAGCCTCCAGCCAGGGGCATAAACTATACTAGGTTAATATTAAGCGAACGTTCGCTAAGGGCACCCCCTTTGGGGTACGAACCTCGGCTTAGGGCGTCGCTGGCGGGAGGGCAGCAAGATGGGACAGGCTGGATCAAACTGTTATTAATATTATTATTAATTGGGGAATTTAAAGCTACATTTCTCAGCATTACGCGGGCTGGCGCTTCTGCGAGCAAGAGTCGGGGGGGAACTAGACTCGCGATGTGTGTATCTAAGTTTAATAGATAACTACTAGTAAATCGTTTTCATTCAAACTAATGATTCATATTTAAAACTAAGAAAATGCGACGTTGTATTTTTTTTTTGTTTTATGAACTGTGTAATAGTCTGATTTAAATTTAAATTTTTATATTTCTTGTAAGGGTGTTTTACATAAATAATCGTGTCTTTGTCAAAGTCTCTTTAATAGCCTAGAGTTATATGATATCAAAAGGAACATCTTGTTTAAGTGTTGGAAAACAATAAACAATATAGGTTTCGTTCTCCAAGAAAGTATGGTTTCGGCATCGAGATATAAGTACTAACGTACTAGAGAAGCTACGTCAAATAACTGAATTGTCCTATTCTTCGTAATTTGAATCTTTAGTTCGCTGCAGCGCTAAAATAATAACAATTCGTCTAAACCATAACTAATTTACCACAGCGCTAGATTTGCTGCGGAAGTGTATTTATTCTTGGCAAAAAGGTCTTAAGCGCCATGTAAATCACGGCACTTACGCGTTTTCTTCGACAAAGTGCAACGCGGTGCGGCGCGATCGCCGCAGTTGAACGAGACAAAGTAGGAATTTACGGTGTCTTCTCTAGTACGTTAGTACTTATATCTCGATGGGTTTCGGCAACATTTCCTAAAAAGAAGATGTAACGTTAAGTTTCTAATTTTCCCTAGGAATACATGAAAAGAGTGTTCATTGTTTTTATAACTTGCAAAAGAATTTTAATCTTACATCTAGGAATTAACAGAATAATATTTTCCTTTAGGCGCGTACCCAGGAACGAACAAGAACATGGTGAACACTAACATCGAACACTTTGTTCGCATGTACGTTCCACTAACGAACATCAAACACTGTTCGTCAAAAACGATCGTGACAATCCAACTTCGTTGTTCTGTGCGGACGGTGTTCGGAGAAATTTGTCGAACTGTGTTCGGGTTTTTCAAATTTACGTCCACAAGTTCGATCCAAATGTTCCGTGTTCGATGTTCGTGTTTATAACCAACTTCGTTCGTGCGTACACGCCTTTTGACTGACAAAATAATGTGACTGTTTGAATTCATAAAAACTTCCTCAGTTTTGAACACCGTGAAAAAACCTGAACTTCTCAAGGGTCTGTCAATGGTGGGTGTGACAATCGCCAAAAAGCCTAGATTTCGTTAATAACTTTATTTATTTTACTTGCAGGCCCTAATAGAAAAGTACGTGCACTGGAACGAGCAGCTAGGCGAGTGGCAAGTCAAGTGCGTGGCGTATACTGGAAATAACATGAGCGCGCCCCATCACAACGTGGCGCAGCACACTCATACTAAACACGTACGTATCAGTGCAATCTGAACCTTATGCCAACGGCATAGCAACTAGGCGAGTGGCAAGTCAAGTGCGTGGCGTATACTGGAAATAACATGAGCGCGCCCCATCACAACGTGGCGCAGCACACTCATACTAAACACGTACGTATCAGTGCAATCTGAACCTTATGCCAACGGCATAGCAACTAGGCGAGTGGCAAGTCAAGTGCGTGGCGTATACTGGAAATAACATGAGCGCGCCCCATCACAACGTGGCGCAGCACACTCATACTAAACACGTACGTATCAGTGCAATCTGAACCTTATGCCAACGGCATAGCAACTAGGCGAGTGGCAAGTCAAGTGCGTGGCGTATACTGGAAATAACATGAGCGCGCCCCATCACACAATGACGTACACTACTCACAACAAATACACGCGTACCAATCAAATATGTATTACAGCATAATAATTATTATCATGATATTATTATTAATATATATATTTCGTTTATGTAAGTCTTAAACATATATAGTACTTTTTTATGATATAAAAAACATTTAATATAGTGTTCCGCCGGTGTCGGGAGCAGGGTCCAAGCTACCGGTGGTTAGGGCTGCAGAGATAAGAACCTCCTCACAATACGAGCCGTATCGAGAAGTACTGCGTTCTGAATCAGGCCCATGATCCAACCGCCTAACGAGGGCCTCGAGAGATGTTGGTCGAGGATTTCGGCCATTGGCTGTTACGACAATCGGCACAATGATAGCCGAACACACATTCCACATGTCGACAACATCGTGTGCTAAGTTGAGATATTTTATTTGTTTCTCTTTCTCAGCTTTCACGAGGTTCTCGTCATGTGGAATGGTAACATCAGCAGCTATCATTGCGCGTTGCGCTAATCGGTCTATTACCACTATGCCAGGCATAATGGCAACATTGTATATGTATTATTATTATCGTCATTCGTGGATCTTTAACAGTCGTTACGGGTCATCAGAAGCTCGAAAGTCTACCAACCAGTTGACTGATCGGTAGACCCAGTACTGGGTAACACGATAACGGTATCGTGTGACTCAGTAACTGGGTTGCGGAAGCTAGATAGGCGGTCGCTCCATGTGAAATACTAGTATTCTGCTGGATCCGGTTAGAAAGAAAGAAAATATTTCTATTTCGTCATCAAGTCGGTGAAGGAAAACATCGTGAGGAAGCCGCACTGGGCCCGCGTGGTGGATTACGGCCCACTCCCTTGTTTTAAAATACTAATTAATAGAAACAAGGCAGACCAAGACGAAAATGGATGTATGAACTTGTCTCCTACCTCCTCCTATATTACTATTTGGGGTCGACTTCCAGTCTGACCGGATGCAGCTGAATACCAGGTTGTACATGGAGCGACTGCCTGTCTGACCTCCACAATCCAGTTACACGATAACACGATACCTGTTGGTAAGACCACAGATTAATACAAAACCGACCAAGTGCGAGTCGGACTCGCACACGAAGGGTTCCGTTCCATTATCTATAAAAACGGCAAAAAAATCATGTCCGTTGTATGGGTCCCCTTGAATATTTATTTTATTCTGTTTTTAGTATTTGTTGTTATAGCGGCAACAGAAATACATCATCTGTGAAATTTTCAACTGTCTAACTATCACGGTTCATGAGATACAGCCTGGTGACAGACCGACGGGCGGACGGACAGAGAAGTCAAAAAAAAAAAAAAAAGTCTTAGTAATAGATAGGGTTCCGTTTTGGTACGGAACCCAAAAAAAGCGACTCTTGCGACACAATAAAGTGCAATTCAGGTCGCAAGGGTCGCGCTAATTCTCTACAGTTATATTCACCTAGAAGTTGCCTCTCTTTCTATCGCGTGGCTCTTATATCTTCTGACTACGTTGCACTCACTGAATTGGCCCAGCAAGTCGAGCCCACCGCGCATCAAACTTAAAATATGGAGTGAACCATCTGTATTATTCTGTGACATTATTAAAAAATAAACATAAAGAATCATCAAATGACTTCTCCCGCTCTGGGAGGAGCGGGAGTTCGTGGCACTCTTACTGACTAAAACCCTTCCTTCAGTTGCCTGTGCAATGCCAGGGGGCCACGGTATCCCTTTCGGACTTTCCCGCAACCCCGGCAGGTAGACCGGAAGCTGACCCTAACATAGTTCGAAAAAGGCAAAACGGATGATGAGTACAAGCTAATGAGGCGTAGAATTAAATAAATCTAATTCTCTTACAGATGGAGCCCCCAGACCTGTCGGACCGCTACCTGTCGTACGGCAACATGAGCAGTCGGCCGGCCACGCGCCTCGCGCGCCCGCACACGTCCGCCGTGCCGCGCCCGCACACCGCGCTGCGGCAGCGGCAGTAACTGGTACTGGACAGATACATATAGTGTAGCTGGGGTATACCTCAGTATACCCGCATTTTGGCAATAAATGTTGAGCGTATTTACATGAATATAAGGCTGATGGTCCACTGCAGCGGAGCGGAGCTGTGCCAATATTAACCAATGGAATTGTATAAAATCTCCGCTCCGCTTCAGTGGACAGGGATTTGCGAAGTAGTTTAAAAAATCTTATAAAACTGGGAAGCGAAGCGGGGAAGCGGAAAAAAACCGGTCCCGGAGTATTGCAGCCCGCTCAAATTACTCGTCGTCGCTTAAACTCGACCTAGCTCCGTACAGTCCGCAAGTCCGCCCGCACTACCTCGCTCCGCACCAATGGACAGTCACACCCTTGCACCGTCGTGGGCACAGCGGGCATGCCCACAACCCTAACTGAGGTCGATAGGCTGATGTACACAGGACACACACATTGTGTGCGAGCCAAATGATACTGGACAAAAGTGGTCTATGAACAATTAGAGCAATATGGTTTTGATATTTAATGTATCGATTGTGAGTGACTCCCAATCCAACGTGACCACAACCTAGTGTTAGATCCGCTCCGCTGTCTCGCTCCGCGTCCATGGACAGGCAGTCCTTACAGGACCGTTTCCAAAGCTACGTAGTGTTCTTCTCTAAATATCACACAGACATTCACGTCTTTCGACAGTCGAGTAACGCTCCTCATGTAAATGAGTCTTTTACTTTAAAGACAGAGTTCCCTTTCGAGGTGTATGCGTTCACTGGAATCAAGTTCAAAGTATACTTTGCAGATTTACGTCGTTTCTGTTCGTGCAATTTGTCTGGTATTTGAAGCACGGAATGCAGTATGAATTTATATTTTAAAAGGGAAATTGACCTAAAAAAAAGTAGGAAAATATATTAATATCTTATGATATTATACATAATATATTTGGTACCCTTTATAGGGTGGAAGGGACATCGACGCGAAAACTGGTACCATGGATTCAGTACATGATTCTGAAACCCCCTCTGTTGAAATTTTTATCATTTTTCGCGTCGATTTCCCTTCCACCCTGTATATACCGATCTCATCTTAGCGCAACTATCTAAATAAGGTTTTAGGGAAAAGGGAAAAGTTATAAGACTTTTTGGGCCTGTTTCACGGTGTACCTGGCGGTATCAACCAGATAAATTACAAATTCGACTAGAATTTGTATAAAATTACCTGACAAAGAAATTAACTGGAACTTATTTAGAGGTGAATGAAACTGGCCAGTAGTAGGAATGGGTATTTTTATACTAATTAAAAGTATTAACAGCATAATGAGAAATTAATATTATATAAATATTCTAATTGATTACGTAGCTAAAATACGAAAAAAAAAAAAAAAAAAAATGTGCACTATTTGCCAAGAAAAAAAAAGGTTTAGGAATTATGTTTTATTAATGGCTTTCAAAATTGTGATTAAATACTAATTACCTATTATTTTTATTGAACTATTTATAAGGAAATTATTTTGTATATTTATTATTTTATAAATAATTATAAAAAAAGTGATTTTAAACGAAATTTATGCACGTTTGATTGTGATATTTTCAATGTATTTTATACCAATTCACGAAAAGCGAATTTAAACAGATCTCCATTTACATATTTATTTATGCTTCAATATTTAAATAGTATAAATGGCAGCTAAAACAATATGTATTTTGGGGAATTGACCTTAACCCAGCTAGTCGCATTCCAGTGATGTTGAATATTTTTTTAATGTTATATTATTTTAGCTAATTCCTTCAGTATTATGAATGAGGCACAAATAACGACGCTATGTATTTATTGTGATAACTTGTATTTGTGCAATATTTTATTTGAATTAAATAAATACACTTTTGTACGAAATTGTCTGTTTTTTAATTTCATTTCCAATACATTATATATATATAGTAAAACATATACTATTATAGATAATTATTGTTAATCCAGCGCTGACTTGCCAGTACAACTGCTCGCACTTTTTAAGATAGTGAATACAAAATATAACTTTATTTACTACTCAAAAAGATACACTTTTGATTGAGAGACAAAATAAATAAATGATTATGGCTTATCCACAAAAAAAATACAGAAACATTTACTATACTTTACAAGTTGCAAAATCTGTACAATATGTATATAACCCTGTCCCTTGGGGTCAGCGCAGACAGAGAGGAATAATCCCCGCGCGGTCTCGGGCATTTTCTTTACGAATCGCGTATGTGCGCGGGGATTCCCGCGTATCTTCGAGGACGCGCGAGCATTTTTTATCAGGTTCAAGCATTTATGTACTTTATTTTAATAATTTTAAAGTTTTTCAATTGCGTTAGTAAAATCCTCTTCGCTGCGCTCCGTTCTGTCTGCGTTGACCCTTAGACTAGGATAGCCTGTATTCTAAGAGATAATTCGAAAATGACTCGCGCTGCGCCTTGAGATGCCTCGCTGCGTTGCGAGACGCATCACGAAGCAGCGAGGCATGGGGCTGCCAGCTACTTCACAATGCGCCTCGCGACGTCTCCCTGCGTCTCGCGAAGCCGCGCTGCGCAGCGCGAAACCACTGGCCTCTTCAAGCATCGTCACGTCTCGGTGTGAACTGACCCTAAGTGACACGAAATTTTTAAGGTCATCGGATAATTTGAAGCTTAAAATGCCTATGCATTCCACAACTTTCCTCGACAAGTCTTTTACTGTCTAGGCCGCTCGTTTGTGGAATGCATTGCCAGTTCAAATTAAACGCGCGCAATCGCTACCAATATTTAAGAGACTCGTGAAGGAACATTACTTGTCGTTGTGATCTTGTTCTCGTAACTGTAATTATCTATAGTCTTCATTTATTTTCGTTGTTTAATATATTTAGTAAGTATGTATGTATTTATGTATCTATTATTTAGGATATGTATTTATCTGTGTATCTATTCTAGTGTAGTAGTTCTTTTTATTTGCACCAACGACAGCCCCATTTTATGTCCAGGCAAATCACTGTCCATTCCAAGGTTGCCTGGAAGAGATCGCGGAAAGCGATAAGGCCGCCCATTGTATATTTTGTAGTGTTAATTTTTTTCTTTTTGTTATGTGTTTTTGTGGTGTACAATAAAGTATAATTATATAAATAAAAATAAATAAATAAGTCAATCCAGTGCTGACTTGCAACTGGGCTCGTGTAGACACTAGTTTCAACCCAACTCACGTCAATCACACAACTCAATCCAGTTACTAACCTAGTAACTTCCTCCGCCTCTTACAATACGGCAGATAAAACTTGACAGTTCTGAAAATAGGTACTAGGAACTTTCGGGCATGTTCTCTCGCTCACACTTTCCTCAAATCACCATTTTTATCAAAAAAAAAATTATTGAGCAGCCTTCTGCGCGAAGTTCGCAACTGCCAATTTATATCGGCCGTATTGTACCTACTGACTTACTGCCGATCTCGTCTACATGAATCTACTGACTAGGTCCGAAATTCTGAGTCACTGGGTCTGGTCACTGGGTCTGGTCACTGCCAGGCAACGGCCATAAGTGTAATAGCAATAAAACATCAATGGTGTCTTTCAGTGACCTTCAACCGAATAAATAACGACGAATACGTCCGACATACACACCACACGCACACACACACACACACACATAAACACACACACACATACGCACACAAACCACTAAAGCGCTTGCATGCACTAAATTGGTTTCCTGCATGTTATTTTATTTTTAATTTTATTGCATAAACTGTTAATGTTCAAAATACGGGTGAAGACACTGACTCCTGTAACACAGGTTCCACCTAGCTCAAGAGTCAGGGCTTCAAATTAAAATGTAACAACTTTTTTATGTCAATAAAACATTTATTTATTATTATTTATTACATACCCTGGACAGTCAGCTCCGCCACCACCTTGCCTTTCAGAGGCACACAGGAGTCTCGGTATGTAAAGATGGTCACCCATCTACGGACCAACCTCGTCAAGCGAGCTTAATCTGCAACACGTGGGGCTGTTATTAGGAGCCACGAGTTCCTCTAGAGCCTATTACACTTGTCCCATAGAACTTGTCACTATGACAAATAACAAAGCCACATAGATTTCAAATCAATTCTCAAATTACCCGTATTACTTTTCATTTTCTTTAATAGTTTTCTACAAAATTCCTGCAGCCAAAATGACTCTATTAGACGCAATATTAAAAGCAAGACCTCGTGACGATGGAAAATATGTTTCTCCGCCACCTGAAGTTGATTCTGTTCGTGAAATTAAAATAAAACGAGAACATAAGGTATGATTGTAGCTGTTGGTACAGATGTGTCACTCCGCATTTTTTAGATACGAAGCGAATTCAGTGGGTGTAACGTACAGAAGATATAAGAGTAACGCGATAGAAAGAGAGGTAACTTTTAGGTGTATATAACTGTAGGTCTCTCGACCTAAAGATCCCCACAATCCACCAATTTCTCAAAACGCAATTCCAAGCGTTTCTTTGAGTCCTCCGCCAAACACCGCAACCCTCTGGTTGTCGAGGCCGCCAACTATGTCCCTAGTAGAATCAGTAAGATCCGCCGCCCGAGGCAAATCCTTACCGACCCAGACCCCATAACCCTCCACAAGTACAGTGCGCAAACACAGACACCGACCCGCATTGCGACCTCGCCGCCGAGGTCCTCCGCGATCGCGACCCGCCCGAGTAAATAATACTCCCCCCCGACCCTTGCCCGTTGATGCGCCAGCCCGCGTCGATGCTGAGCCAGTAGCTTTAAATTCCCCGATTAATAATAATGAATTATCTTTGATCCAGCCTGTCCCAACTTGCTGTCCTCCCCCCAGCGACGCCCTAAGCCGAGGTCCGTACCCCACAGGGGGTGGGGTGCCCTTAGCGAGCGCTCGCCTAGATTTAATTAGAATGGTTTTGCCCCTGGCTGGAGGCTTTGAGTTTAGTAGCTTAAGGCAGCCGCAGGATTGTCCGGTTAAGTAGTCATCACCTCAGAGGGGAGCTACGAGATGCCCTAGTAAAAAAAAAAAAAAAAAACTGCGACCTGAATTGAGAGTGAACCATCTGTAGGTACTAATCTGTGCTGTTGGTCAGACAGGCAGTCGCTCCATGTAAAATACTGGTATCCAGCTGCATATGGAAGCCGACCCCAACATAGTTTGGAAAAGGCTCGGCAGATTATGATACTTGTTTGACATTCAATGTTACTGTTCTACTAGAGAGCTAAGGCGTCTCACACAGAGAATAACATGCATTGACCACTATGGTTACATGAGTTTTGCCATACGAAACAATTATTCATAATATACAGAGTGGCGATTTAGACACCTACATCCGTCAAGGGGGTGATTCAACACGTAATACTAAACAACTTTCATGATTTGTTAAGATCATACCTGAAAGATAGAAAGGTTAAAGTTCAAGTCAACGGCACAAACTCATTAGGGTCTGAATAGTAATGGGCGTTCCTCAAGGTTCGATATTGGGTCCATTCCTCTTTTTAGTTTATATTAATGATTTACCCCAATTATTTCTAAATCAACCAAAGATGGTGTTATTTGCAGATGACACATCCTTGATTTTTTAAATAAACCGACAGTCACCAAATCTTGACGACGTGAATAGCGTATTGTTCAGGTCCAAGATTGGTTTACGGTAAATAATTTGGTACTAAATAATAAAAAAACCAAATGCATTAGATTTAAATTACCAAATGTTAGAAGTAGCGAATGTGACATCATATTGAATGGAGAAAAACTGGAATTTATTAATCAAACAGTTTTCCTTGTAATCACGCTAGACGATAAATTACAATGGGGACCCCATATTATAACATCTCTCGCGGGGCGGCTAAGCTCGGCCGCTTATGCTGTTAGAAAGATAAGACAGTTAACAGATGTATAAACCGCGCGTTTGGTCTATTTTAGCTACTTCCACAGTATTATGTCGTATGGCATTTTACTCTGGGGTCGGGCTGCTGACATTGAATCCATCTTTGTTTTACAAAAAAGAGCTGTCAGAGCCATTTATAATCTACATCGTCGCGAATCTCTCAGGGAACTATTTTAAAAGATTAATATTATGACGGTACCTTGCCAATTCATTTATGCAAATATTATGTATGTGAGAAAAAATCTATATCTTTTTAATAAAATAAGTGATAGACATAATTTTAATACTAGAAATAAAGATAAAATAGATCAACCATTTTTCAGACTATCTAAAGTAAATACATCTTTTATGGGGTACTGTGTTAAATGTTACAATAGAATACCTTGTGATATATTAGAATTAAATGAAAGAAAATTTAAAAATCATTTAAAAAGTACAAGCATATTACAAATTAGAGGATTATATCCAAGATAAAAATGCTGGTCCTGCTCCATAGGACAATTCAGAATCTAGACAAAATCGAACTGGTTGCTAATTTAATTGTATAATATATTTTTTTTTTAAACATTTATTTTATTTTTTGTGATTACTCAACTCACACACTGACTTATTATTAGTATTACTTATTATAATGTTAGAAATATAGTATAATTTTATAATGTTTGTAAGTATATGAGCACCATGCATCTATCACTTAATTAATTTATGTCATTCCTTCATTTTTCATTCTTTTTACCTATCGTGTATAGTAATCTTATTCTAGGTGCATTGTCTTCACATATTAGTGTATACAAGATATAATGTTTTTTTTAAAGAGTAACGGTGGAGTTTCTTGCCCATTCTTCTCCATACGAAAACTACCTTTTGGAATGGGCGACTAGAATCAGTTATTATTATTTTTTGTAAAGTTTGACGTTCAAAAATTATTTGACTTTGACTTTCACCATGAAACTCATATAGGATTCGTGAAAAAATAATTAAATTCGTATACCAACAGTAGACTATTCCGATTCATGTATGTTTTTTTTTTTTTTTTTGCAAATCCAGTATTATGTATTTCATAGTGAAAGTTGTACAGAACACAAACAGGTAGAATCACCCCCTTGAAGGATGCAGGTCACTAAACCGCCACGTTTTCGAGACTGGGCAGTAAGGGCAAGAAATGGTGATCCCCTTTAATTTTTAACTTTATTTTATTTTTATTATAGCTGCAATAGAAATACACAAGCTGTGAAAATTTTAACGGTCTACCTATTACGGTTCATAATATACTCCACTATCCACCCGTCGGTTACTGAACCCTAAAAAGCCACAAATCCCAAAAGATTCGCGAAAAATATGTTTTTTTATTCTCCTGTATTAGTAATTGTTTCACATATCAATTTAATTCGACCCTGGTATTGTACTTTGGCCTATTGCTTTGGTAATATTCTAGTATGCCCACGTCACCGCGAGGGTAGACTCATCCCCGCCACGGTATAATCCTGAGACAAAGGTTCGAAAGTTAGAAGAATGGCGGCGTCACCTCGATGCTCTGGTTGTACAGAACTTACAGCTGTTGATTTGTATCAAGCGCGCGCATTACATGGGGGTGAGTGACCTTTAATATTTGTTACATATTGTACCACGACACACGCTGGTTACTTTATTGCCTATTGCCACAGATTAATAAAGATAGGACAGTCCGCAGTTTAGATATAAGATTAGCCAGACAGCTAGGCGAAAGCTGTGCTGTCTTCCGATTGCAGAGTGCGCCAAACGCACATTCATGAAGGTTATTAAACCCTTAGTACTGTGCACTTCACAGGGGCGTGTGGACTGTCACTGGCACAAGAAGCCGGTCCCTATCAAGCAATACTACCAGCATAGAGTTGAGTTCTTCAAGATAACGCGAAGAGAAAATCTCGCGCTGTATAAACGAATACTGAGCACGGTAAGTGTAGGTAGTTCCTTAGTACGTCCACCAGAGACCGCGGAAGTACTCCATGACGGGAAAAACTTCTTTGGCTTCACTCCCTTCCAAAAACGAAGTACTCCAGACGGGGGGTCATAGTCTAAAATAGTAGGTACCGCCCCGTTGCGCCATTGTAGGTTACTCGTAGAAAAGAGCAACGGGGTGACAAGTAAACAAACAAGGCGACAGGAACAAAATTATTTCTACACCTTTTCTTTCTGAACCTTCTTTACCAAATAGTAAAATTGGAGGGGTGCGGGCGTTTGATTTTAAGGGGGAATTTGGCCCCCTTCGCCTCCCACTTCCGCTGTCCCTGGCACCCACATTTCGCTAGTTCGAATTCGGTCCCTGTAGGATAATTCGATGAACACCGACCGATGTGTTTCCAATAATTTTCTTGCAATTGAACACTCGTCGCTGCCCGCGCAAATCATGTTAAAAATTACAAGCTGCCATTCGTAGTCTTTGACGTTCGTACAAGTCGGAAGCCCGAAAGCCTGCCAACTATTCTAACCAAGTGGTATCATTTTACCCAGCTCCATGTAAAATTCTGGTATGAATAGGCATCCGGTTAGATTGGAAGCAGCTCCTAAACATAGGAAAAGGCTAGGTAGATGATGGTTAAAAGATTTTAGTAGCTATTCCCGTAGTATTGATCCCTAAGGCTTATGGTCTTCTATAAACGCCGTCACGCCGTACGATGCGTCACGTTGCTTACTATAGAAATGTACCTACTGTTGTGGTCTCTTTCACACGTCGACGTCGAAGACTTGACGTCGTACGCGGAATTCAAACACTTTGCGTCGCGTCTGTAGTTATTTCAAACCATTTTGCAGCGTCAGGTCGTGTCAAGTGTCACTCGACCACGCGCGAGCAACGACTGAACCGTCGTCGTCGTTCACTGCGGACGGACGTATTGACCGCCTACGCTGTGTGTTGTTCAGAGGTCGATCGGTGCGTTGACGCTGAAGTCAGATGTCGCATAGAGCATAAAATAGGAGACCAAAGCCTAATACATTTCGTCCAGAAGATCTATTAACTTTCTGTATATCTCCGCCATACAGGATGCGCGCGTCGACACAACTGCACAGCTGAACCGCGACTGGAGTCGTAATAAACGTAAGATCGTGGAGCAAGCGACCGCCACGTTCGTTTTATTCCCTCCTGTTCCTCATGAGGAGATGGAAGACCTGGGTTTCAAAGCTGCGCCGGACGTGAAGCGACCTAGGTAGGTACCTACTGCACGAGGAAGCTAGGTGTATCGATAGTAAGGCGTGGTCGACGCACAAAATAATATGTACAGGGCCGGATTTAGAGGTCCAGAGGCCTCGGGGCAACAAAGGAGCAGAGGCCCCCTCGCCCCAAATTATTTTCCAAATAAAGTAGGTAAACAAATTTTTTTCAGTCAAGTTTTTCAATAAATAATTTATTGTGAAACCAAGTAGATTCCCTTAGTATTGAACAAACACATATAAATATAAACGGAATCAAGAATTATCTGAAATTAAATTTTAGGGTTAACGAACGGAACCTTTCGAGCTTTTTTCGCCGAAAAATCGTTGATGATTTCGTTGAAATCCAGTTCTCGGAGTAAATCGCTTTCAATGCTCAGGAGAGAAAGCTTCGATAGACGGTTTTGTCCCATCGTGGTTCGAAGTTTCAAAGGAAAAGATGCTTACTAGTGTTAACTAGTTGGAATTTGTTTTTTTTTTTTTTCGAAGTCTCTATTGTGGGGGCCCCCCGTTTGTGGAGGCCCCGGGGCTTTCGCCCCGGTTGCCCTCCCCTAAATCCGGCCCTGAATATGTACCTAGAGTACCAACAGGTACAGCTTGGTAACTTCGCACTTCTTCGTGATTCTTGAAGTCTCTCTTTATAACATTCTGGACATTATACAGGGTATACCTAAAGCTAGGTATGCAAGATGGAGCAGAGATGGGCGAGATTTGCGTGGAGCTGTTCACTGACACGTGTCCTAATACGTGCCGCCTGTTCCTGGAGCTCGTGGATGGAGACTCACACGGCTATGGCTACGTGAACACTTGCTTTTTCAGGTAAGTCCACTGTTTTCGTTGTGAAAGGTGCGGAATCCCAGAACGACTGTTGAGCTTACTATTGCTGCGTTGATACCTGCCATTCAAAGAGTTTGTTGTTTAGGTAGCAATCAGGGTTACTTTTATTTTTGATAGGTCAGTACTGTGGCGGCATCTACAATGAAATACGCATCACACTGACGTCAAAAAATCCTACATCGCGAATCTTGCACAACGAATCGTTGGGCAGTTGTTAACTTTACATGCATCTACATTTACGTGCGTAGACGCGGCGCGGGCGTGCCTTGCGTCACGCACTGACACAGCGGTGTTACATAACAACCCAAGCCACTCACACACACAAGGCAGTCTGTCTGACAGTGAACAGGGCGAGGGGGAGCTACATATCTACCCGTAGGTGCGTCCAGTCGACATCTCCGATGATGGTCGTCCTCTGCTGGGCCTCCCCCATGAAACTGGGCGTCTCACCTGGCGGGGGCAGACCGCCGAGGAGATGTCGTGAAGAAAACGACGCCACTATGAGCGTCGCGGTGCCCTTACGGAATATTCATAGCAACCAAACACACGGGCGCGTTAAGCCGCGCTCACTAGCACTAGCCGCTGTAGGCGCTTATATTGAGGGGTCCGCATTGGCGCGACACAGTACAGCCTCCGTTGGTGAGGGGCGAAGCCCCGACCTCGCTCGCCACGCCCCCTGACGGGGGCTACGCGATATCTCGAAGTTGGGCAGTTGCCCGCCAGACACAACACCCGTCTGGTCGGAGGATCCTCCCTTTTCTATGGAGGATGAATGAACTTTACACCCTGTCCCTCTTACCTCTATACTGGCGACCCCGAATATGAATGTCAGCGCAGCCTTCGAGCAACTACTTCAGCGTGACGTCATCACCATCACTTCCTCAAGCTTTCGAGCAGCGAGTCACACAGTCAGCCAGCACCCACGGCTTAAACGGGTATAACCACCAGCATGCAGTGGACGCGCATTCCTGGTCTTCACCCTCAGCCTCATCAGCAACCTTCGCACAGCACACTGCACTTTCTGCCGGTCCACAAGCAGAGCCCTTCAGCCCTCTCCTGGTCGACGCCAGCACAGCCTCAACCCGTACTTACTTAATTCCTTCATTTTAGGCGTTAAGTCATCTTAGACCTTAGACTATTGTGTGAGAAGATAGACCATTACAGTAGGCCAGTTAGTGCTCATACTCGATATCGTCGACGGCCGCGACGGCTGCAGTTGCCTCTGCAGTTGAAGCGAGTCGATCGTGGCGTGTATGAGCTCTTAGTGCCACGGAAACACAATAGATATTTTTGTTAGCCTAGTGACGCGGACCTTATTTTATCCAAATCTTTTTACACCTAATAAAACCTTTTTGTAAATCATAACGTTTAAAAAACAAAATAAACGTCAAAATTTCTGTCAAACCTGCACACAAAATGCCAAAATTATGCTCAAACTCGTTTGGTGCCTCGCAACCTTTTTTACCAGCATAATATTATTCCTTCTCCTCATTTCTATGAAGTACATTGACCTTTCACTACTTCTTGACGAGCAAGCGCTGAGAGATGTTGCTATCCGATACGGGGGTAACCGGGGCTAATGAGATCTTTATCAAAGTCGTCAGCCCAGAAGGACAAACATTTACAGCCTTTTTCCCTGAAGATACACTTATTGAAGAGGTTAAGAACCGCGCCATTGATTTCTTCTACCCAACGGGAGAGACAGGCGCTAGTCGGTACAAGATCGTACGCGTCTTCGATACTACCACTCTACATGATTTCTTAACACTGTCTCAAGAACAGGTCACGATGCAAGAAGAACTCTTACTTGTTGAGAGGCGTCTCCCCGAAGCTGGGACTTTATGGGACCTTGGAACGGTCAGGGCCCCTCAACATGGGACCATCGCAGCAGCAACAGCTTCTTTACCGACCCCAACGAACGCTATACGACAGCCGAATCTCCAATCTCTTTTATCTACGAATGAACTGTCGTATGAATTGAGGAAGATTTTGATATCTTTGATCGAAGCGGGAGCTCGACTCGCCGCTTCAGGCAGAAACTACGAAATGACTTTGGCCCAACTGACAGCGGCTTTAGACGAACCGCAACACTTCACACCAGCTGTCATCCAGGTCATTACTCCCGAAGATATAGCAGCGAGACTCAACGTTGCAGATTACACGGCGTTAGATGATACTCCTGGACTTCGTAAAACAGATGGGAACGAGCTGTACCGTCGTGCTGGACACTTACAACGATTTTTGGATAAATTCCGGGAATGGAGAACTAAGATTGCCGATCCACCAAGTCCGGAATCTATTGGGGCGTTGAAAGACCTTGGATTTACGTACGAAGATGCTGACAAAGCGCTGCGTTATACTGGCTGCAATGTGCCTGCTGCTGCCTCGTACTTAATCGGCGAAAGAGGTTCTAGTGTATTTGAACTTGTTAACGGTCTACCTGATGGTTTGATCCTGCAGACTTTGCTGAAGCAACCGCATATACAGCGTGGCCTGCTGAACACAAGAATGTTGATAGCTTTTATAGCTATGGTCGGACAGACGGGCAGTGCGTCACTGTGGCTGAACTCTCCTCATGGGAGTCCCTTACTATCGCAGATTTCCAGGACATATCATTCAGAGAAGTACTGCCTAGCTGTGAACCAGTTTTCAGAGGAAAGCCGGGGGGAGCATACCTCGAATGTACCTTCGACTTCTCGGCAGAGTAACTGATTTTTATTTATTTTTTGTTTTGGTTTTGTTGTTTTTGATTAAATTTTTTGTTGGTAACGTGGTTTCTTTTATATTTTGCCATGTTTAAAAAGTTCATACACTATATTAAGTACCTATTCGATGACAAACAATGGAACAAGTAGGCGGCTTTTTCTAATGGTCATCTGTACCTAATATCAGAGGCATCGGAGATGCATCGTCTTCCAAGAGACAAAGGCGAAATAATGTCTCTTAGGCCTGTAATTATACAGATATTCAAAAGGGGGGTACTCTTAGACCTTCAACACGCTAACGTCGCAATATTCAACCGACACGGTGTACACCGCAGTCTCGAGTCAACCGGAGCGGTTGACGGCCAGCCAGCTGCAAGTCAGTGCGTTAGAATTATACGATTTCATATAAAAATACAAATAGACATGCGGCGTGTACCGGCGCGCCGCTATGTGGCTGCGTCGGCAGTGCGTTTTAGTCTAAAGGCAAAGTTGTGAAGAACGATCCGCCATTTCCCAGAGTAGATAGCATATATAAAAAAGTTATCTGTGGATAGCATTCAAAAATTGTAATTCAAAACTTTTACAACAGTATTTATTGTTCATTGAAACACCCTTTACATACTTATTCTACTCTTTGATTCATTACCTTAGGCTGGTTGGTTAACGGCTGTAATAACTACAGTAACTTTGTGGTCGCCGACGAGGTTCTTCAAATAGTCCTCTAGTATCTACTAAGTACTTATAGAATAGATTCTATACTATTTGGTGTAGGTACATACAAAAGTATTCTATTATCATCAGTGAGTCAGTGACGAAATTGGGGATTTTTAGATATCAATAAAATCTAAAGTTTATGAGCTATGCAATTGAAGCTTTATACATTTAATTAGTCTACTATTGACATAATATCCTGAGAATTTTGTTTATCTGGTATAATCCAAACCCAAATTATGAAGGTTAAAAAAACGACGAAGCGCTTCGAGAAAAGGTAGATTGTGCTTTTGCACTTCGCTTGCCTCGTCTTGGCGGGGGCCTTGGGGGCGTGCCCCCAGATACTTTATATGTACACGAAATTAATTACAGATTAAATTACAAAGAATGACAGTGTAGCGGTTACAACGCCACATACGAACTACGCATAAAAGATATGACGTCACACAAATCCTGCATCGCGCAATTAGAGTTTACCGCGCGAACGACATTATATAAGACTATCCGACATCAAGTCGGGCAGACCAGTTATGTCCCCTCTAGAATCAGTAAAATCCGCCGTCCGAGGCATGCTCTGACCGACCCAGATGACCCTATAACCCTCCTCCAGGAAAGCAATAGGAACACCAGCACAATACATAAAAATAAAAGAAAATCCGCATTCCGGACCTCGCCGCCGAGGTCCTCCGCGACCGCGACCCTCCCGAGTAAATAATACTCCCCCCACACCCTTGTTCAACGACGCGCCATCCCTCGTAGTGCTGAGAAATGTAGCTTTAAATTTGCCAATTAATAATAATATTAAGAAATGTTTGATCCAGCCTGTCCCACATTGCTGTCCTCTCGCCAGCGACGCCCTAAGCCGAGGTTCGTACCCCACAGGGGGTGCCCTTAGCGAGCGTTCGCTTAATTTTCACGTAGAATAGTTTATGCCCTTGGCTGGAGGCTTTAAGTTAAACAGGATAGTCCGGTTAAGCAGCTGCGACCTCATTCTGAGAGTCAACAGCGAGATGCCATACAGAAAAAAAAAAAAACAGTTTGGCAGTCGGCCCGCCAGACACAACACCCGTCTGGTCGGAGGATCCTCCTTTTTCTATGTTGGATGAGTGAACTTTACACCCTGTTCCTCATGCTCCTAAAACAAGATAGGCGGTCTTATCTCTAATAAAGCGATCTTTTAAAAATAACCTTTGGATGGATTGAAGGGAGAAGAAGCAACAGATGGTTCACTCCGCATTTTAGGTATGAATTAATGAATGATTTATTTACTTAAATTTCTTAACGCTAAGTACATTGCCCCACAAAACTGCTTACGCAGTTTAACTGTGAGTCACTGAGTGACTGTGTGTGTGTAAGCTACAAGTACGCAGCGGCCACGACTTGTCGGACCAATTCAGTGAGCGTAACTGAGTTAGAAGATATAAGAGTTACGCGATAGAAAGAGAGGCAACTTCTAGGCGAATATAACTGTTGTTAAATAGCTCTGTGCGACCTGCTTTCTAACTACGCAACATATTTTCGTAAACGATAAAGACAAATCTGTTTTATTTTGACAGTTCAACAACATTCATTGCGTTATTTACGTTGCTCTGCAGTCGTTTTTTTCGAACTAACGGAGCTATGGATTAGCAATCTGTTTCTAAACGATTCAGATTCGGATTGATTTTGCATTACGTAATTAGGGTACTGAATTGCACTTTAGAAAGAGACACTTTTTATTTAAATGTTTTTGCGGAGTGGACCGTCTGCATTTATCTGTGGCAATACTGCGTTTAGTGCATTTGGTGTACCATTTCCATATATTTAGATACTGAATAAATACTATTCCGTTATTGTCTCCGCCTAGGAAAGTTCCTCGCATGTACTGGAGCGGTGGGGACGTGATCTACAACAACGGTTTCGGGTGCTACGCTCAAAGCGGCCGAGACGTGCCCATCGGTGCTGAGAACTACCACTATCCTCATTCAATGCCTGGTAATATTTATCATCAGCCAGTCCTCTGCTTGAAATAGGTCCCTCCAATCACACGCCATTTAACTCAATCTTCGGCTACGTTCGGCTTTCATATGTTTTCCGTATTATAAAACTACACAACAATCAGTTTATTGATATATTTATTAATTTATTTAGTGAAATAGACGATGATATAACGAAAACGGGCGCGTAAAAGTTTATGAACAGACCTTTGGGCGTATAGGTATATATTATGGATGAACTACGGGATGTATTTACTCAAAATACAATTATTTTAACTTGTGACGGTAACCATCCGGTCATAATGCGTATTATTCAATATGCGTCGTAACGGAATAAATTATCTATCCCTGTACGGTTTCTATTTTGCCATTTTTTTACTACATACGTTATTTATTTACGCCCAAAGACGAGTTAAAATTGGTATTGAAATAAGGAAGTTTCGACGCTCATAACTTCCAAACCAATATTTTTTCAAACAAATTGATATAATTGTTAGTTTTGTACGTACAACGTCAAACAAACGAGTAATCACCATACTACGTTTGTATGGAAGAATGACCGACTAGCGTACCCTTAATATTATAGACTGCTAAGACTATCTAAAGATAGTTTATTATCCATAGGTTTACTGTCAATGCGAGTAACAATAGACGATGAGATGTGCGGGATCTTCAACATCACATTCAAGCCGTTACCACAGCTGGATCTACGCAACGTTGTCTTTGGCAGAGTGAGTAGTTCATTCTAACATATATTATACTAGCTGTCCGCCCCGGCTTCGCACGGGTAGCACTATAACTACTTATCTACGGCACACCTACCTACCCTACCTATTCTTCCTACCCCACCTACCCTACCTACAAACCTACCCTACCGGGATAAAAAATCCGTCTCCTGGTTCTAAGCTACCTCCCCACCAATTTTCAGCCAAATCGGTTCAGCCGTTCTTGATTATAAATAGTGTAACTAAAACGACTTTTTTTTATACAGGATTTTAAAGTAATTGCGTGCCATAGCATAGGGCTTTCAGAATCGAAAAAGAAAAAGAAAAAAGAAAAACCGCCTAACTTAAAATAGCAATCGTTTAGAATTAAAATTATTTTATTTGTTTAAATGCTTTAATTACTTACCTACTATCGAACGCGAATCGAACTAACGCTACGACGGTATGTAAATTACAATTAGAATTTTCCCTTCGTACGGCGATGCGATAATAATGTTTTTTTTTTGTTTAAATGCTAATTAATAATTTCCTAGAGTTACCTACATACTATCGAACGCAATGAAATACCTACGCCCGAACACTTCGATAACGCCGGGTGAAGGATAGGTAACTAGGTAGGTACATACAATTCCAAGTTTTTTTTTTCTGGCTTTCTTAATCGATACTGAACCTACCCCTAAGCTATGGCACGCAATTACTTTAACACCCTGTATAAATAGATAACATCACATCAATTCTGTACCGGTATTAATTATAAGACGAGCTTGATGCACGTTAAGCAATTTTAAATAATATATTTTTCATCCCACCATCTCGGAAAGAGTATTTTTAATCTTCAGTATCTGAGTGGAAAAGCCGTTTTTATTCTCTAGAGGATAAAGTAAATTGAATTTAGAACATCGTGTGCACTAAGTTTGTGAATTAAAAAAAACATTAAACCTATTTACTGCTACCTTTATGGTGCCGAATATATCATACAACTTTTTTTTAATTTGTTAAAAACTCAGACTCGGAACCTTCTTGGTGTTCTTTTTTTGCATTTAGTCATTTCCTCGCTGAGGTGGAATGAAAAGTTACGTGTTGCACTCGAGTGCAAAGATTTTTCACCTCGTGCTCTTTTGATTCCCTCGCTAACGCTCAGGATTCTAATTTTGAATCACTCGCTGCGCTCGTGATTCAATTTTAGAATCCTTCAATTGCTCGGTCATCAAAATTGAACACGCGGTTAAAAAGCAACTTTGCACTCTTGTATAACAAATAACTATAGTGATGCACTAAGCTTGGCGTTGGTCCCGGCTGTCATTTGTAGATCTTTGACAGTCGTTACGGGTCGTCAGAAGCCCGAAAGTCTGACAACCAGTCTTACCAAGTATTACCCAGTTACTTGGGTTGTGGAGGTCAGATAGGCAGTCGCTCCATGTAAAATACTGGAATTCACTGCATCTGTTTAGACTGGAAACCGATTAACCGACCCCAACGTAGTTAAGAAAAGGGAATGTAGATTGATGGAGCGAGCTCATTGTAATGATTGGGCACGAAGTCTGCTACTAAGAATTTTCTTTGGGAGACAATAAATCGTCCCCGTAGAGCGAAAAGTCATTAAGTCGAAAAATCATGTTCTGAGATAATGGGAGTCAAAGTTTTTGAAAATGTAAATCGTTATAACGTTGGCTTGCATTTACATATCTTTATAATAACTCTTTTCTCTAAATCCAAGGATTTGGATCGTCTAGGATTACTTAATAAACAACCATGCTAGTCTCTAATTGCTACATTTTTAGGGTTCCGTACCCAAAGGGTAAAAACGGGACCCCATTACTAAGACTTCGCTGTCCGTCCGTCCGTCTGTCACCAGACTGTATCTCATGAACCGTGATAGTTAGACAGTTGAAATTTTCACAGATGATGTATTTCTGTTGCCGCTATAACAACAAATACTAAAAACAGAATAAAATAAATATTTAAGGGGGGCTCCCATATAACACACATGATTCTTTTGCCGTTTTTATAGATAATGGTACGGAACCCTTCATTCGCCAAAATGGAACTAACTCCGCCGTTTTTTTTTTTTCAATACAATTTCTGTGACAATTTCACAAATGTTTACCAGCAACCCTCCCCTGTTAATGTCACTCAGGCGCCAAAAGGTCCCTTTTTTTTTTTTTTTTTTTTTGTTCTCGGGTTGGAAAATCCTCATGGATGTCCTCCGCCCTGGGGCGGGCGGAGGGGTCTGTCAGACTCGTACTGACTAAAAACCACCCCGGTGTTCCATCTCACACCTACGTCGGGGGTCGCGGGAACGCAGATACTTCCGCGACCCTCGGCTGGTCTCGAGGTGGCCCGCTTCTGCGGGCCACCTCGAGTTTGGGGGGAGTGAGGTGTTAAACTCCCCCCTTACATCATAAAGAGGCGCGCGTGGAACACTACGCGCCGCCATCTCGGGTCCTTAGGAGTAAGGGGCGATGAATTTCCCCAGATCCGTCGCCCCTGGACCCATTTAGGGGGGCTGGAAGAGGGCGTTATCCGCCCTCCGCCGACGCCCGGTGCGTCTGCTGCGGATCGGGTTAGTGGAAGCAATCTCCCGCTCCCTTTCCGCAGCCTCCTTCTGCGAGATGACTGTCTCGCAGAAGGAAACCACCGCGTCCCAGGACTCCTCGCTGCCGGCCATGGAATTCACAACGGCCGGCAGCAAAAGGTCACTGCCTACTCCAGAGACGAGGGCACGGCGCGGCTCCTCCCAAGCGGCACACTCTGCCAGCGTATGCCGCGCCGTGTCCTCCCGACAGTCGACACAGTGGTGACACCGGGCGTCCGGCTCCCTGTTTATGCGACACAGGTACTTCCCGAAGCAACCATGCCCCGAGAGCACCTGCGTCACCTGAAACGACAGGGAGCCGTGCCTCCTCCCTAGCCAAGTGTCGAGCACCGGCCGGACTGCCTCAATGGTGTTGAGGCCGGCGGTAGGGCGTGAGAGCCTGTCCCGCCATTCCGCCACCAGGACCTCGCGAAGCTGCGACCGACGCAGCTCCAAATGTCGCTGCGTCAGCCGCTCGCCTCGCGCCCTCGAGTCCTCGCGCCACCGATACAGTGACGCGAGTACCTTTGCCTCCAGGTCCCAGGGCGGGGATCCGGCCAGTGCGCAAGCCGCCTCGTAGGAGATCGTGCGATACCCCCTGATGACTCTGACGGCCATTGCTTGCTGCGGTCTCCGCAGAACTGCGATGCTACCGGCCGTCAGGTCAGCCGCCCAGATGGGCCCCATACAGGGCCATCGATCGCACGATCCCCACGTAGAGTCGCCTACAGGCGACGCACGGGCCCCCCAGATTAGGAAGCAGCGTTGACAGCGCCCCAACCGCGCCCATCAACTTGGGCGCCAGCCGCCGGAAGTGGGGTCCAAAGTCCCACCGGCTGTCGAGCACCAATCCCAGATACTTCATGGTAGACTCGACAGCGATCCGGACCCCGCCGACCACTATGTGTGATCCAGGCGGCGGCGCGCGCCGGGGACCATGAAACACCATGGCCTCCGACTTGTTGAGGGCCACCTCCAGGCCAAGGCGCCGTATGCGGCCCACCACCTGTGAGACCGCAGCCGTCGCCAGCAACGCTGCCTCCCTGTGCGAACTCCCCCGGGCGCCAAAAGGTCCCTGTTCTAACTTGCCTTGTTAGAAGTTAATTAGTATATATGGGTCAAATCTTGCAACCTGAATTAAAACCACTTCCACTTATCCTACGGAGCTGAAATTTTACATATTGGCTCGGTTTCGAAGACTGCATGACCTGATTGGCTCCAGACGAAGGAACTCCTGAACGGTCAACGGTACAGAAACAAAATTTAATATGATAGTCCAAGTTCACCATGACCTGGCTGCAGGCCTTTTATTCCATTAAACGTTTGTTTAAAAAAAGGCTTTTACTTAAATTGTATATATCATCAGGTAATCCGACCAAGCACTACCTACGATATAATCAGCGAGCTAGGCAACGCGCTCAGTTCCCGGCCGGTGGTAGAGATCTGTTCCACGCGGCGGAAGGTTGAAGGTCGCTGGGTGAGCGGCCAGCACAACACGGAGCTAGCGAAGAGATCGGCGTCTTATCTCAGGAAAACACTCATGTCTAACTAATTTTGTTGTAATATTGTCTTTTTGGTAAGGTAATAAATTATGTATAGTTATTATTTATCTACTTTTATTAACCAGTAACTGCGTTAAGGTCAGATAGGTAGACGCTTCATGTGAAATACTGGTATTCAGCTACATCCGGTTAGACTGGCTAGTCAGATGATATTCTTTCTAACCGAATTTAACAAAGAGGTTTTCATTTCATCTGTGTTTCTTCTACATAAAAGCGTTTTCAATGTCCAATTGTTACCACTAATGATAAGCGTAGTTATCTAGCCCCCACTTTCAGTACATTTGTGACAACCACAGTAAAAATCTACGGTCATCAAATAATCGCGTTCTTCAATGTCCCACACTCACCGCACATACTTCTTTCATTCTTCCTTCCTCGTTCAGTCTATCTCTCTGTGGAATGCGCTCCCTCAGGAAATCCGGATGGCAGCCAACCGATTATCCTTTCAAGTTGAAGTTCGCGAGCACATTCGTAAGAAGCTGGCAGTATCATCACAGCGTTAATGTTTTCCCATTGTTTGCCTTATTTGTTTTAGTATATTCTTGTATACTTATTTGTGCTTATATGTATATATAATTAGGCATACCATACCATTCTGTTAAGAGTGGCTGTAAATGAAATTTCTTGCAAAGATTTATGTAATTATATCGTCGTTGACTAGCAGATTGCACTTTCCTCTTAAAAATTATATCCAACGAGATTGACTGTCCTGATCTCCTACATAAACTACGTTTCAATGTTCCTCAGAGATCAGTTAGATTCAATCCGCCTATCTCCATTCCTTTTTCCTCTTCTAACTACAGGCAAAACTCCTACATTCGCACCATGTATAGGCGAGTAAAGACTTTAATATTCTTTTCATCCCACCATCTCGGAAAGAGTATTTTTAATCTTCAGTATCTGAGTGGAAAAGCCGTTTTTATTCTCTAGAGGATAAAGTAAATTGAATTTAGAACATCGTGTGCACTAAGTTTGTGAATTAAAAAAAACATTAAACCTATTTACTGCTACCTCTATGGTGCCGAATATATCATACAACTTTTTTTTAATTTGTTAAAAACTCAGACTCGGAACCTTCTTGGTGTTCTTTTTTCAACGTTTTTTTTTTTGCATTTAGTCATTTCCTCGCTGAGGTGGAATGAAAAGTTACGTGTTGCACTCGAGTGCAAAGATTTTTCACCTCGTGCTCTTTTGATTCCCTCGCTAACGCTCAGGATTCTAATTTTGAATCACTCGCTGCGCTCGTGATTCAATTTTAGAATCCTTCGCTTGCTCGGTCATCAAAATTGAACACGCGGTTAAAAAGCAACTTTGCACTCTTGTATAACAAATAACTATTTCACCTCAGCACCTCAAACAAGCAGGTTTTGCTGTCAAAAAACAGTGAGCAAAATTCGATTTTGCTGCGAGCGTGAGACAAAGTGACTTTTTTTTAAATGCCGAGAGCAGTGTTGGTTCTACTGACAAAATTCTAAAGATTTGAACTTCAATTAGTTTTGTCACTTTCACTTCGATACGAAAAAAGCGAGAGAGAAACAAGTCAATTCGAAGTTCGATTTCAAAATTCTATACCTACCTACTAGGAACAAAAAAAACAAACAATAAAACGTTCGGATATAGGTACATAAAATATTAAAATTGCAAATCATCTGTGGTTTTATTTAAATTCTGTTTTATTAAATTTTTGGGACGAAGTTCATAAGCGGCTTGCGGTAAGAGTGCAGTGGCAGAAATCGTCACGCGAAAAGGCGCTTGCGACTGTCTTCTTCTAATTCAAAGAGAAAGAAAGACGGAGAGAGATGTGTGAATTTGGTCGAAATGAAAATCCAAGATGGCGGTTGCGAAAATTTTCACATTTTTCATAATGGGTGTCGCTTCCATAGTTTTCAAGGGTGCCAAAGCCGATCGTGAGGTCAAAATATAAACCCAAGATGGTGGCTGCAAAATACGAGGTGATGAAAATTATGTAAAAAAAAAACCTTGTCCCATCCGAAAATGGTACTGCAGTAACATTACAAAACAGTATTTATTTGATTATTATTGATAGTAAAAAAGTTATTGGTATTTAAAATTCACATTTTTAGTTCCAAAATTACCCCAAATCCATAAAAAATGGCAAAACTCATAACTTATGACTTTTAGACACCCGCTAAACGACGGCCGCCGCCCGCACCAAATGTAAAATTCGGTCAAATTCACCATTGAAAAAAAATGTGGGGATTGTTTTTTCTTTTTTCCTGAAAATTTCCACTTAAATATGCTAACAGTACGATACCTAACAACACCCTCACGGATCGGACAGGGTTTTTTTGACATGTTGTATGTTCTCGCTGCTGAGGTGAAAAGTTGTATGTGTTACACGACAGCAAAGCTATTTGCATCTCGTGTCTTTGAATCCCTCGCAGCGCTCAGGATTCTAATCTAGAATCACTCGCTCGCTCGTGATTCAATTATAGAATCCTTCGCTTACTCGGGATTCAAAATCAACACTCGCAGCAAAAAACAACTTTGCTCTCTTGTTGCACAAATAACTATTGTAAAGAGTTCTCATTTGACCCATTTCCCACCAAAACCTATTCTGCACGCGCTCAGCTAAACGCTGACTTTTTTAAAAGTGCATAGTGCATAATACTTAGTGTACCTTATATATATTATATATTCATCTTTTTTATCGTGCTTGTTAGTGATCCTAAGATTTCTACTATTTTTTCTGTTTTTACCCGTGAGAACCTGTAATTGGCTTGATGTTTCTTAATCAACTGTTATCCATTTGTTATTGCTGTTGATTCTCCTATTAATAAATAAATTAATATTATATTTATGTTTGTAATAGGTATCTTTTTATTTACCTTAAAAAATTTCCTCAATTTCTCTTTAAAATTGCACCTACCACTGTTTGTCTCTGCATCACCCAAAGGTTGACTGGTAGAAAATGCCTATGGCATTAAGTCCGCCTCTGTAAGTTTCTGTGCTTGAAGTATTAAATAAATAATAATAAGCGCTTGCCATGTACAGCTTGGCAAAAAAGAGTGGAAGAAATGAGGGCGCCACTGTCGCACTTAGGTCACTTCGAAGGGGAAATCTAGTAACATAACATCACGCCTTGTTTCCCCGAAGGGTTAGGCAGAGGTGTACCTGTAGTACACCCACATTTCGGCAGTTATGTTTAAGTCCCATGTAATAGGAGCGAGCCTATTGCCACCATCGGGCACAAATTCCGGACTCCGGACTGCTATTGAGAAATTCCAAATGGAAAAACCCAATGACACTGCCCGACCTGGGAATCGAACCCAGGATCTCATGCTCGGGTAGCACTGGCGAACACTAGACCAACGAGGCAGTCTGTGAAATAAATTGTTAATAGGGTGTTTTACTCTATATGAGAAAAAATCTAAAAATATATTATTGAGATAGCTTAGGCAAAAAGCAGTCGGAAAACGTTAGTTTTAGTTCATAAAATAGCAAACTAAATTTTAAAATTCAATTCACAGGTTTCAGCTTTTTTAATCTGTTTCATAACACCATTAGATAGTAGTCGCCATGTTATTACGTCGTACGGCTATGTAAACTTAGAAAGTGTTAACTGTGAACTATCAGCGTACCTTTAATCTATAAAGTTTTTTTATTTTGATAACCAACGTAATTTTTATTGTAATAATACCATGGAGGACAGTTTTGTAAAAGGAAACAACACAAATTTATAACTTTGAAAAATATCACTGCATTTGTTTACACAGCCAACTGACGTCATGACCACAAAGCAATATCGCGTCCACTGCGTTCAGCGTTTTCGTCAAATTACGCGCGAAATTTGAAAATGATAAATTTAAATTTTTTATTTTTTTTTTTTATTTATTTATTTTCATACATACATCTATCTTTACAGTTTCCCCATTGCGATAGAGTAGTAAATTACACAATCAATAAAAAATAGTAACAATAAACATAAAACATTAATAGCACTAAACTAAACTAACACATTTTAATACTTAAACAATAATCTCGATTTTCTACAAATAACATATGACGTATAAAGTCACTCTTGTGAATTCGCTCTGTGAACAAATGAACACATCGATCTTCTCGGCAACTAGATTTAGCGTGCGCAACGCTCTCGCCAGAGGGAAGTTCTCCAGCAATTTAGTGCGACTGCGTGGCACCATAAACAAGGCGGGCCGTCGTCGACGTTGCACGTACTTATCGGGAACCCTCAAGCCTATCCACTGTAATACCCCCGGATTATGTAGGATACCCCTAAATACCCTAAGAGTGTATGACGCCAGCGCTAGATCCCTCCTAGTTTCCAATTTGTTGTATCCTACCATGCCCAATACAAACAATGTAGGATACATCAAAGGGTAGAAAGGGTACACCCCATACAGCCTGAAGTACATATATCGGGCGTATTTATTTTGTATGCGCTCCAACATGAGACCATATTTAGCCTCATGTGGAGCCCATATCGCCGAATTACACTCCAGCTGACTTCTTATCAGGGCGTCATACAATACCGATATGGTTTTCATGCTCGTGAATGATGCTGCTCTACGAAGTACAAAACCCAAACGTTTGTACGCCTTTTTGCAGACATTTTTTATATGTTCACGGAAACTTAATTGGGTGTCCATACAAACGCCAAGATCTCGCACTGTCTCCACCCGTTTCAATGGCGCGTTGTCCACTTTGTAGCTATAATGGAGTGGTGCCCTAGCCCGACTGAACGTTACCACCGAACACTTAGTGACATTGAATTGTAACTTGTTGTTTTGACTCCACTGAACTACGCGATTAATGTCTTGTTGCAGGCGGTGACAGTCATCCTCGCTTTCGATAGCCAGGAGCAACTTAAGGTCGTCTGCGAATAGCAGACACTTGGCATGTTTTACTACATCCGGCAGGTCATTTATCATGATAATGAATTCTAAAGGCCCTAAATTGCTGCCCTGGCTCACTCCCGACCTAGTAAAATAAGACTCAGACCGGTATCCACTGTATTCAACGTACTGTTTCCTGTCCCTCATATAGCTCACAAAAAGTTGGAGCAACTTGGGTGTGCAGCCCACCTTAGCCAACTTTGATAATAAGACATCATTATCCACCAGGTCAAATGCTTTCTTAAAATCAAAGTAGGCGGCATCTACCTGCACCCCAGAGTCAATATGAGGAACCAAGTACGTCATAGCATTCAGAAGATTGCTGGTCGTGCTACGCTCCGGTCGGAAGCCATGCTGTGCATCTGATAGTTGTGATGTAACTTGCTCCTGGACATCACGCTGAATGGCCGACTCAAACACCTTCGCTGGTGTTGACAGAATCGCCACAGGTCTAAAATCCTCAACCGCTGTACTATTCCCGCCCTTTGGTATTGGAATTACGCGGGTGATCTTCCATTGTTCTGGAAAATACGATATGTCCAAACACAAGTTAAATATACGCGCGAGTGGTTCCGCCAGTACCGATCGACAATCTCGCACGACAAACACTGGAATACCATCCGGACCTGCTGACCGCTTTGGTTTGAGTCGCGCCATTGCCGCTTGAACCTGATCAATTGAGAGTCGCGAGACCTGCACACGCGCGCTGTGCACGCCTCCTGCCTCCACCGCTTCTTGCACCTCGAGCCTTGCCGGCGCCTTACTGTACACACTATAAAAATATCTCGCAAATTCCATCGCACATTCAGGATCGGTCAACACTGAGCCCTCTTTTATGATTTTGCGATGGTTTCTAGCTTTCTCTTTTGTTCTAATATAGTCCCAAAAAGCCTTAGGATCCTTCGCCAAGTTATTCTGTAACCGCTCCTGATACTTTTGGTACTCTCGAGAAATACATTCTTTAATTCGCGCCCTACATATAGAAAACCTATCATAATCAGCACGCGATTTTGTAGATTTATATCGCTTATGATAACTTGCTTTCAATCGAATATCAGAAACTATCTCCCCAGTATACCACTCAGGATAGCAATACTTGCTGTTTAAAGATATACTTCGTTTTTTAGGAACGCAACTATCTAAAACTGTGTTAAATATCTTGTAAAAATATTCCAAAGCTACCTTCGGTTGCTGAATACTATAAAGAGGGCTCCAATCGGCAGCCGCTAAAGATGAATAAAGTAAATAAAAATCTGCTTTATTGAAGTTCCATTGCTGTTCGATTTGACTTACGGGTACCCGACTGTCCGCCGCCATTGACACAGCTGCTGTCTGCGCTGAGGAATGCATCACGCTTACGGTAACCTGTAGGGTTATCGTGAGTGGCGGGTGATACGCGTCTACCGGTACCAGAGAATCGTCTGCCTCGCATACTCTCCCGTCCAACGATAGCGAGCACAACACCAAATCCAATTGCCTCCCGTCACGGTTAGGTACTGTATTTATTTGAGCAAATCCACAACAGGACAGAAAGAATTCAAAATAATTTACAATGTTCTCATTGCAAGAGTATAAATTAAAATCCCCTAACAATATAACATTTTTATATTTTACACACATTTGTTCTAGAATTCTAAAAAATATCATAAACTCATTTTCATTAGTATTTGGGGGTAAATAAACAACACAACATAAAAACATGAACCTATCATTAACATGCACTGTCGCACAAACCAGTTCAAACGAGCAGTTATCTATGATGACGTCACTCGGTGTCACTCGTCGTAGCTCAAGCCCGTGTGTGGCCACGAGAAACGCTCCGCCTTGCTTACGCCCGTCCACCCGGTCACATCTAATTATTTGATACCCTGGTGGCACTAGCTCTGCATCTGTTATGGAATCGTTACATCCGGTTTCGGTTATTGCAAATATGTCGGCGTTAAACGATTCTATATTATTGCAAAACGTATTTAACTTCGTCCGAAGACCTCTGACATTTTGATAATAAAAATCAAAACTCCTTATTTTCTTTCTTTGATCCGCTTGATGATTTACGAAACCAAATCCATTCACTAAATTCAGTGTTGACGGGCCACATATCTGGTTGAAATAACTTTTCGTACGCCGATTCTGGTACAGTTATAATAAAAGATGCATAGTCTCTCTGAGCTTTATGCTTAATCTTCTCTATTTTGACAAAAACTTCTGCGCCACACGCACTTTTTACATGCGACATAAGTTTTTCAACTGTGGTTTCTGTTGACAATCTCCAAACGTGAAGGTGCCTCTTCCTTTCTGTTGCTTGTATTTCAGCTGTATCCATATTTTTCCCCCTCAGTACCTTTTTGGATTGAAAACGTCCCTTGTTCTTCTGTACCTCAATCCACCCATGATTTTCTATATTTTCGGCTTTATTGCAACTGTTCAAGTCATCTACCATCTCTGTATGAGGTTGATTGACGACTTGGGGCGGTTGTGACTCCGTAACTAGTGAGTGCCCTGACGCTGTTTTCGTGGCCTCAATCTTTCTACTCACGCGGGTAGTAGTAGAAGAATTATTTAAGTTATGGTCACTACGGGCCACCTCTGAGTATGTACTTGGGGCTGCTATTTGTTTAGTCACTTCCACACTGGATTTTAAATTCACTGACGAACTATCACTACTTTCATCCATACGGTTGATAGTAGGCAACAACTCCTTTTGAGCCAACTGGTCTTGAATTACCTTCATATTAGTTCTTAGGTATTCTAATTCTGTTTTCGTAGAAATACATACTTCTTGAAGATATTTAATATCGTTAGCTTGCATATTTAAACGCTCCAATACTTCCAATCTGAACAGCCTGAACTCCTTTAGCAGAATACCTCCGTCGTTGTACTCAAGGCGCGATTCGGAGTTTGTTGTCTTTGAGCGGCTTCCCCGTATAGTGTTTACGTTGCCACTAGTCGGGTACGTATTCTCCTCGATGGCGTTGATGGTGCCCCTGACCGGTGTGTCTGGAGTATTCCGTAGAGGTTTAGGGCTGGCACAAACGCACTCCGGACATACCCATTGGCGTTTATATTCCGTGGGTAAACAGCTTTGTTTCAGTCCGAGACACTGCAAATCGTACACTTTATCGCAATGTTTTTTGGTGCATTTCACAAAAAGTTCATCTAACACTGTACCCCCACAAGCTGCACAGTTCAATGACATTCTAACTAGTATTGTAGAATTTATTTCGAATTAATTCTAAGCGAACGCGACAAGTGCGTCCACCCGTGACCGTGCGCGCGACGTAGATAGAAAATGAAATGCGGATGGCACTTAACGATTGAATAAAAAAATTGTGAATTTTTTAGTGGTACATTAGCACTATAGAATCTAATTGAGACACTTTTCAAAAATGGGTGTAATGCCTTATTGTTATGTTCAACAAAAAAGCTGCTTGACTCAAAACATACTATCACTTGTCGGCAAAGTACTGCATCATCATAGATCTGCATTACTAAAATATTTAGTTTCATTTGTCACCGCGTCAGACTCTTCTTTGCCAAGCTGTATCCTCTGTCACTGTACAAACATTAGGGCATTTATAGACCACATTTTCTGATGAATTTAGATGTGTGATAAGTACGCAATTAGACGAGGATCCAGCACTCTATGGATCCGAGCCTATCGTACCCATCCCCTTCAACCAAATACGCTGGTGGCTGCAGGAGTTCACCCATACACAAGCGCAGCACTGGTGGACCTCGACACCGGGCTGCACGCAGTTAAAGGAAGCTATGCCAATCCTTGGACAGCAGGCTGACCAGGCGTCTATTACTCCTGAACAGGAACGGCCTGCGCCTGGTGATGGTGACCATCACGGGACACTGCTCGCTAAACACACTTCCACACAATAGGCATAACGGACAGTCCTCTTTGCTCCTCACGGTGAGGAGTGGGCCGTAATCCACCACGCGGGCCCAGTGCGGGTTGGTAGATGTCACAAGCCGGTTTCCTCACGATGTTTTCCTTCACTGTTTTCAGAGCAGTGGTGATGAAATAATTTACACAAAGTAAAACGTCTGTCAGGGTTCGAACCTTATGACGTACAACTCGTAAGTTTGTCTGGGAACTTGTTGCTGCTACTAAGCCTTAAACATTGGCATAGGTAGAATTATTCTATCACCCATGAGGACGCTGTAGTTAAGCACATTCTTCTCTTTGGCTGCAGAGGGACAATAAAAAGCTGTTTTTTACGAATCGTATTGTATGATCATACTCCTGTCCTTTCCAAACTTATTTATTGGACCTTCCATGCATCTCTTTTATTAGTCCCTAAATGGTCTTAGATCTCCAGCCGTCATCTTATTATACATAGTTATTTTTGCTTTAATGTGTCATTCAGGCGCCAAAAGATCCCTGTTGCAACTTGCCTTGTTATTTAATTAGTATGTATGGGTCAAATCTTGCAAGCTGAATTAAACCACTTCCTCTTATCCTACGGAGCTGAAATTTTAGATATTGGCTCGGTTTCAAAGACAATGCATTTTTATGATGCAAGACCTGATTGGCTCCAGACGAAGGAACTCCTGAACGGTCAACGGTACAGAAACGAAATTTAATAGGACGCTATAGTTGCGCACATTCTTCTCTTTGGCTGCAGTGGGTCAATAATCAGCTGTTTTTTTCTTTAATATTTATTACAAAGACAGGTGCTTGTTTGTGAATTTAATTATCTATAGTAACAATACATTTACGGTATGTACGGACAGCTTAACAGGGAAGTAGGAGGTCGTCATCTCGCGTTTTGTATTTTAGATATCTGAATATTCGCCTGTGGACAAAAAGAAATATATTGTTATGAAAAATGCATTTAAATATGTCCGCCGGGTAATTGCGTTAGAGCCATATTAGACTATCATAGAAATATGATCAGAGATGTACGAGTCATTTTTATATGAAGAACCTATGGCGGTAAAATAACTACATAATTATGATTCATATCGTCTATGATCATAGTTAAAGGATCCCTTTTCACAGAAAGCGTACACATATGATCATATCCGTCTAACCACGGCTACAGATAGTGCAATCCACGACGACGCGCCCCACTCCGCGACGACTGTACTGTAAGCTGTACTTTAGTACGAAGCGGAGCGGAGTGGGGCGCGTCAGTGTCTATAAATCGTTATCATTATAATTTATGTGTAATACAGGGTGTTTGGCAGAACGTTGAACATACGAAAATGGTGGATAGATTGGGTCATCTGCTACTTACTCAGCCCTAATTTAATTGGCCCTGGACCCCAGGATATTAAAAAAAAAATTTTTTTGCTTTCTTCTAGTTTCACCACTTTCTTAACTTTAGAGTGTATTTTTTACCACAAATGGATAAAACAGGCATTTTTTTTTATCGTTAATGTTGGTAGATTCTTATAAAACTATTGCTTTATTCAGATGTTAGCTAGAAAAAAAGTTACAAGTCCTCAAACTTACAGAAATATGTAAAAAAATACTTGAAACTAAATTTCAAATTGCATTTAAAAAAAAAAAATGGGTTGAGTAAGTAGCAGATGACCCCACCTATCCACCATTTTCGTATGTTCAACGTTCTGCCAAACACCCTGTATGTAAAAATGAAGAACAGCATCATTTAACTATGATCATAGAATTTGACAGATATGAAATCATATTTGTATGATAAACATGATAGTGTAATTGTGGCATATTACGCTAACAGTAGCAATAGCTGTCATTTTGACAGTTCAACAACATTCATTGTGTTGTTTACGCTGTTGAACAGACAAATTTTTCGAACTCCCCCGCTCTGGGTGGAGCGAAAGGGCGTGTCTGACTCTTACTGTCTAAAGCCCACCCGTGTTCCTTCAGTTGCCTGTACTTTGCCAGGGACCACGGTATCCCTTTCGCACTTTCCCGCGACATTAACAATGTCCTTCAAAATGATTGTGATTGAAAGTGTGTTACGAAATTAGGGTGCGGTTTGCTTGTGAGTTACAGCCACAGATGAATACAAAATAATGGTTGACTCCGCAAAATCATTTAAATAAAAAGCGACTCTTGCTACGAAACAATAAAGTGCAATTCAGGTCGCACAGCACTAAATCCAACAGTTATATTCACTTGAGTTGCCTCTCTTTCTATCGCGTAACTCTTATATCTTCGGACTACGTTAAGCTCACTGAATTCGACAAGTCGAGCTCGCCGCGTACCTTATTGTAGCTTCATACCTAAAACGCGGAGTGACCCATCGGTATTAATCTGTGGTCATAGCAAGTGAGTTATTCAATTGGGCGTATTATACGCCCTATAGCTTTAGCAGAATATTGCGCGTTTTAAAACCGAGTATACATTTTCGACTTTATGTAAAAAGTTGTTTTTTTGGCGATATCAACTTTTAAATAAATGAGCTTCCCATAGAGTGCTACACAAATCTAACCAAATCAAACGCGCATCACACGTCCGATTTCCTCATTTTTAGGGTTCTGTACTCAAAGGGTGAAACGGGACCCTATTATTAAGACTCCGCCGTCTGTCACCAGGCTGTATCTCATGAACCGTGATAGTTAGACAGTTGAAATTTTCACAGATGTCGTTTTTTCGTTTCTGCTATAACAACAAATACTAAAAACAGAATAAAATAAATATGTTAAGTGGGACTCCCATACAACAGACATGATTTTTTTGCCTATCTTTTTATAGATTATGGTACGTAACACTTCGTGCGCGAGTCCGACTCGCACTTGGCCGGTTTTTTTATGCTGATACACATCAAAACCGTGACGTTGCGCCAATCAATTCAAAAAGTCCCAGGATATCTGGAAAAAAAGCTTCACATCTCACCAGATAGTCCTGGGCGCGTGTCCCCAGTCGCGCGGCGTGCCGGCCAGCGCGCGCCGCACGTCGGCGGCGGGCACGAGCACGTCGGCCAGCACGCTGCGCACGCGCACGCCGCGCGCGCTCGGCCACGGCACGCCGCGGTGCTCGTCTCGGACTAGCTCGATGCGCATTGTGACCTCCCACACGGAGCGCAGGGGAATGTTTGCGACCTGAAGAGAGATAAAATACTGTAAACATAATAGGGATGATGACTAAAAATATTTTTTATTTCCGTAAGATTGATTATTAAAAAATATTGGTCACGTATTTTTTCTTTTATATACGAGGGCGGGATGATAAGTAACTAGCCTCTGCTATTTAAAAAGTTAAAATTAAAAAAATATATATGTCATTTTTAAATTCGTATCTCTAGCCACCTGTGTTCTAAATTTGAATTTGGTGGCGTGAAAATTTTATTGATTTTTTGTCATTTGAAAATATATTTCGTCAACTGTTTTCAAAATGGATAAAATTGAACAAAGAGCGGTGATAAAGTTTCTTCATATGAAGGGCACGAAGAGATATCTATGACGAGTTAAAGAATGTTTTGGGTGAATGTGCTCCTTCTTATGCCACAGTAAAAAACTGGGTGGCTGAGTTTAAACGCGGTCGTACATGTATCCAAGATGTAGCCCGCCCCGGACGTCCAAAAAGCGTCACGACTCCGGAAATGGTCGTGAAAGTACATGATATGGTTTTAGCAGATCGACGATTGAAGTTATCTGAAATAGCTGACACTACAGGTATCTCAAAAGAACGGGTACATCATATCCTAAGTGAGGAATTAAATATGAAAAAGTTATCGGCACGTTGGGTGCCGCGATTGCTTACGCACGATCAAAAAAGAAACATGGGTTCATCATTACTCGCCAGAATCAAAAATTCAATCAAAACAGTGGACTCAATCGGGATGCCCGGCTCCAAAAAAAGCCATGGCTGTAAAGTCGGCTGGAAAAGTGATGGCTTCCGTCTTTTGGGATGCAGATGGGATCTTGATGATAGATTACCTTCCTAAAGGTCAAACAATTAATGGAGAATACTACGCTAATCTTCTAGATAAGCTTCATCAATGTATTCAGCAAAAACGACCAGGTTTGGCGAAAAAAAAAACATCTTCCACCAAGACAACGGTTCACACATGTGTTAAAGCTATGGCAAAAATCAACGAATTGAAGTATGATTTGCTGCCCCACCCACCTTATTCGCCTAATCTAGCGCCATCAGACTTCCACTTATTCCCTAAGCTCAAAACTTTTTTGGGCGGACAGAAATTTGAACAAATGATATTTTTTATATTTATTTATTTGATGATGTCATAGCCGCTGTAGAGGAGTATTTTGCAGGCCTCGAAAGAAATCATTTTATGGAAGGCAGAAGGCATTACTGCTTTAGAACGAAGATGGAATAAGTGCGTACAGGTTCACGGAGACTGTCGAAAAATAAAATTAATTTTATCACGGAAAGTTAAGTGTTTTCTTATTAGGCTAGTTACTTATCATCCCGCCCTCGTAGATAGATACTACGCAATACATTGAGTTAAAATGTGGCATGGTTTTTTTTTTTTTTTTTTTTTTTAACTATGGCATCTCGCAGGTATACCACTAAGGTATTTACTGCTCAACCGAACAATCCTGTGGCTGCCTTAAGCACTACACTCAAAGCCTCCAGCCAGGAGCAAAACTATTTTAAATTAAAATTAGGCGAACGCTCGCTAAGGGCACCCCCTGTGGGGTACGAACCTCGGCTTAGGGCGTCGCTGAGGGGAGGACAGCAAGATGGGACAGGCTGGATCAAGGATGTATCATTATTATTAATCGGGGAATTTAAAGCTACGCGCTCAGCTGCGGCGCGGGCTGGCGCTTCATCGGACAAGGTGGCATGGCGTCACGAGTATGTAGATTTTATACTTACTTGTGACGTTGCGACCCCCACTCCCCAACTTTAATACGTACTCGTAGTATCTAAGTAATAGTATCATTATTTATTAATATGATAAAGCAAAAAATACGAGTCCAATATTTTTTTTTATCAGTATTTTACATGGGGCGACTGCCTATCTGACCTCCACAATCCAGTAACTGGGTAATACGATACCCCTTGGTAAGACTGGTTGTCAGACTTTCGGGCTTCTGACGACCTGAAACGACTGCCAAAGATCTACGAATGTAAGTAAGTAAGTAAGTAAGTTTATTTATTTGCATAGATTGTAGGTACATGACATAGGGTATTAAAAAACCAATTATGATCCTTGTACAATCTACCTTAGATTAGGCATGCAAACATTAATTAATTAAGTAAACGAGTAGGTAGTCAAAACTTAAAATAAACAAATAGTGTCACAATACAAAATTACATTTGAAATCGGGTAAAATTAGATTGGTATGTCGTTAAATTGCATAAAAATATTATAACTATCTTAAATTAGAAATTTACATTAGGTTTTTAAGTCATTATCATTTAAGAAATCGTTAATCGAGTAGTAACATTTTTCCACCAATAATGCTGTTAGCTTCTTTTTAAAATTGCGTATTGTGTCATTTTTTATTATGTCAGGTACTTTGTTATATATGGCCGGTCCCATACTAATAACATTTTTTTAATGTAATGCGGTGTTGCAACGCTCGACTATTAACAGATTTTTGTACTGGCTTCTGATTGGTCTCTTACTAACTTGTGATACTGTAGTAAAAAGACATATGTTACGTTTAACAAAAATTGCCATTTCTAAAATATACATTGCCGGAAATGTTAACAGCTTTAGGGACTTAAACACTGGAACACAGCTATCAGTCATTTTCATATTCAACATCGACCTCAATCAACGTTTCTGGGCCTTGAATACCTGTTCCCGTAGGCAAGAATTTCCCCAGAAAATTATACCGTATCTCAGAATGGATGCCACGAGACCATGGTATGCAATCAAAGTTGTGGTGATGTTAACTTTCTTAGCCAAATTGAATAGGACATAAGCAGATATGCTTAATTTTTTACATACCTCTTCTACTTGAGGCTTCCACGTCATTTGACTGTCAATTACTATGCCTAGAAATTTTGCTTTTTGTACTTGGTCTATTTTAGTTCTATTAAATTCAATTTTTAAATTTGGTGTTGATGTCCGCTGATAAAAATGTATTATGTTTGTTTTTCCTAAATTAATTACTAATCCATTGTCGTCAAGCCAATTCACAATGTTTCTGAGTGTATTATTTATATCCTGTTCATATTTATTTGCATCAGAACAACTGATTAATGCGGTGCTGTCATCAGCAAACAAAATCATTGGGTCTTTGATGTGCCGCGGTAAGTTATTTATATAAAGAAGAAATAAAAGAGAACTTAGCACGCCACCCTGAGGGACACCGTGTTTGACACCTCTGTATTCGGAAAAGTATTTCTTTTCACGTTTGCTTCTTAAGCATATCCTTGATATTTCCGTGTATTGTTCACGTTCACTGAGATATGATTTGACAAGATTAAGGACATTTCCTCTTATGCCATACATGTCAAGCTTATTTAGCAAGGTTTTATGATGGACACAGTCGAAAGCCTTTGTCATATCAGTGAGAATTGCGCATATTGGTATTTTTCTGTCAACATTTTTAAAAATTACATTAAGCAAATCGTAAATAGCTAAATTAACACCTTTGTTCTTCCTAAAACCTTTTTGTTCGTGATATAGAATATTATACTTATTCAGAAAATTGTTAATTGATTCATATATAAGTTTTTCGATGACTTTACAAAAAATCGGAATTAATGCAATGGGTCTGTAGTTGGCTACGTTTTCCCTTTCGTGTTTTTTAAAGAGTGGTTTTACTATAACTACTTTTAACGCTTTTGGAAACACTTCAGAGCTGATACATAAGTTTATAATGTGACTCAGGTGTGAGGCAATACTATTCGATACAAATTTCACTACTTTTGTGGCTATGCCATCATATCCAAAACTACTTCTATTTTTTAAGGATATTATTGCTCTCATAACATCTTGAGGTGAGACAGGAGACATAAACATTGAATGTGGATTGCTCAATACATTAGTAGCTGTAGGTATATTAGTGTTTGTCTGTATTTGATCGATAAAGAAATTATTAAAGGCGTTTGCAATATCCTTTGGATTACTTACGATTGCATCTTGGGTTTTAATTTGGGAAATTTGTTCAGTAGTGCGTGGATTATTATATTTATTATTTATGATTTGCCATGAAGCTTTAGATTTATTTGTTGACGTATTTATAAAATAATTATTTTGTGCCTTTTGGGTTAATTTTATTATTTTCTTATATTTCTGGGAGTAACTTTTAAATTTATTTTTATTTTCGTTAGTAGGTTCGCGCCTGCATGTCCACAATAATTGCCGCTGTCTTTTACTGCAAACTCGTATTCCACGTGATACCCCTTTTACTGTTTTATTTGTTTTGATAGTAACAATCTTATTTGGAAAACAGAGATCATACAACATACGAAAGTGTTCTATAAAGCAATCATACGCTTCGTTCTGTTATAGGGTTCCACGGATTCGTCTTTTTAAAAAAGAAAGAATTATTTATTTTAGGATAATAAGTATATTTTAGGATAGTAAGTATATTTTAGGATTACACGCGAGACCCTTGGGCAGAACCATCTGCTACGGAGATTGAGTGTTAACTAACTAAAAATGACGTCTCCGGCCGAGGAGTGCATGATAGCTGGCAGCGCCTGACAAGGCGCTGATTTAGCATTAACCCCTACACATTTAAGGTATAACACCTCCCCCTTTAAGAAATAACTTCGGGGTTATTTCGAAGTTATGTAATTATGTGTAAAATCAAAACAATCAAGTATTTTTTAAACTCTAGTTCTTATAGTTGGCAGGGAGGTTTCCTCGCTATCGGAATTACTGTTTTCTGTATTAATTTTACAAATCGATTCAGGTTTTGATGAGAAAGATACTTTAACTGGGGTTCTGCTGCCGGGTCGTATACATTTATAAACTTTAAGACATACATAAGATACTATAAGTACAGTAATTAACATAGTGATAATAGAATAATGCATCCCATATTTTAAGATGTGTGGTTGGCTGTCAAGGACGTTATCTAGATTACTTAATTGTTTTAGAAAGATGTGTTTATTAGATTTCAGATCATCTAAATCAGTATTTAGTAGTTTAATAGGGGATACATTATTAATTGATTGGTTTAATCTCATTACATTACAGCAAGTGTCGTTTAATAAGTTAAAGTCAGGAAAGGCAATGGGTGTAGATATATTACTTAATGCGGTATATTTTGGGATCAAAGTGGTACCTTTACAGTAACCTATGCAGCTTTTAGGGATGGTAAGTATTCCGGTACCTAAAACATTAACTTCTAGTAATTTTGAGTTTCGGCATTCTATTGAAACTCTATTAGACACTGACTGTATATAAATCCATTTGTTATTTTCTATGGGTTTCCACATATCTAAATTACCATAAATAAATTTAGTTTCACAATATTTTGGGGTTTCACTGATCACTTTTGACATATATTCACTTTCACAAATAGGTCTGATGTCTGACGCATACACGGTTGTTATGTCGCACATATAATTTCCTGCAGTGATAATTTTGCAACTTTCCAAATCGTTTAGAGTGCTGTACTGGGTTTTGTCTTTGGTCATTGCAATGTATTTAGAACTGGGTAATATTAAACTAAAGGTATTAGGTTTACTTAAATTGTGAGGAGTAGGCAAAGCAATGTTATGAAATAATACGTAATCCTTAATGGATACTAAAGGTACTTGTAACACGAAAAATATCTTATTACTAGCATAATAACTAATTACTCTAGATACATTCAAAATTAAATGAATAGAACTTAAATCTAAATTAACAGGTAGTTTCAGGTCGTTTGGTAAGTATTGATAGTTATCGGCAAGCTCTCGGAACAATTGTTGTGACGTAATCATCGATGGGTGTAGAATATTTTGATTACTAAATAGGACGGCGTTTGTTATGTCTTCTAGTTGGAATGACATAGTTAAGATTGACACTTCTAGATTATTAAGTATATGAACAATTTTTAATCGTAGCAATAATTCATTTGTTTTATTAGTTACATTTATTAAGTTGATCGAGAGTTTATCGATAGCTTCGTTTACGTTAATTTCATTAATTTTAATTTTATTAATAGAGTCATTAAACGACGAAATAGTCGATGTGGTTAGTAAAATATTTTCCTTCATTAATGAAATCAATTTCTTCTCATTATGTTGTAGTACATTTATAGCATCATTATACCTGAGACCATCGTTTTCATCCAAATTACCAAATATTTGTTTAATCAAAGTACCTAGTCCTCCTACCCAGGCGCGTTTTGACCGTTTTTCCAACAAATGTGAAATAGATAAAAACTCCTTGTACATGTCGCTGTAGCGGGCATTTAAGGGTTCTATTATGTTATTACAACTATTTTCTATCAGACCAATTCTTTCACATAGATATCTAGTAGTATTAAGAGCGGAGTTTATATTTTCAATATGCGGGCCGATGTGTGAAATATCTAGGGGCATCAAGACGTTCAACTGTCCACTGCTGATTTTCAGTGTGCCGAGGTAATCGAAATAGAGGCCAGGACTTGATTTTATCTGCTCGACATAGTGGTCCTGCTGGCTTCGAGCCTGACTCGGAGTTCTGCAAATTAATAGCTACGTTAAACGAATATATGAGTACTTATATAATAACTATACCTACTTTATGTATTAATACTTAAGCTGAGACTTATAATTATTTAAGACACTACAGGTTACTTCCGACATCAGCTGGCTTCACCTCATCAAAATGATGGGTGACATGACGTCGATTAATAAGCAGGGTAAGTGTATTATTACTATTAACTTTCATTATTTTATAAGGACCCTTCCAGACAGGAGAGAGAGCCTTACGTAGTCTCAAATGATTTTTGAGATACACGAATTCACCGACTTTATAACTAGCTGAGCGAGTACGGTTATCGTAATAAGACTTTGAGGACTCCTTGGATTTCCTCATGAAGTCTAATGCCTTTTCACGTGAATATTTTAATCGGTTCTGTAGCATGCGGACATACTCGGGGTAAGTAGCTCCTGGGGATTCATCATAAATAGAATTAGGGATGAACGGTTTACTACCGAACATTAGTTCATAAGGTGTAAAATGAGTTGTGGAATGAACGGCAGTATTATAAGCGAGCATGGCTGTGTATACGTAACGAGGCCAATTTGATTGTTCTTCGTTAATATAGGACTTGAGATATTCTTTAAGTGTTGAATGGCTTCGTTCCAGGGCGCCTTGGGTTTGTGGGTGATAGGGTGAAGACCACAGATTTTTTATTTTAAGGAATTCACATGTTTTCTTAAAGAGATCTGATGTGAAGTTGGTGCCCTGGTCGGTGAGAATCATTTTGGGTATGCCAAATATAGATATATAGTGGAGCAGACATTCACTTGTCTCTTCTGCTGTAGTACTACGAATAGGGTATGCGGAAGAGAACTTAGTAAGGTCATCCTGGATTGTTAATATAAATTTTAATTTTGCAGGTCCTGCTTCGGGGAGCGGACCTACGATGTCCAGAGCAATTCGTTGACACGGTTCAGTCGAAGTGCTGGTAATTTGCATCGGAGCGCGATTGATTTTCCTAAGTGCTTTATTTTCTTGACACGACTTACATTGTTTTACGTACGATTCTATATCACTACGCATACCTTTCCAATAATACGTTTGTTTTATTCTGTTATACATTCGTGATGAGCCTAAGTGACCTGCTATGGGAATGTCATGGTTATCATGCAAGATCTTTTTAATTTCGATTGGAGCAGGATATACAATGTTGTTATGATATACATTGACCTTGATTTGCGTGCCGTGGAAAAGGTAAGTAAGGATATTATAAACTTTAACGAATGAATGTTTTTCAAATGGATTTTTCAAATCAGATATGCCAATTTCATTAACATTTCCAAATATTATTAATTCATTTCTTATTCTTTTCAGGGTTTCGAAGATTTCCGGATAAGAGGCTTCGTCGAAGTGATGGACCTTGTTGAACAACAGGTAATATATTTTATTATTTATTTCTACTTTCAAGGACGAGAAAAGTTCTTTCTCGGAGTTATGTATTCTAGTGCATATTTCGAGATCAGTTAGTATATCTTGGATATATGGGTTAGATTCGTCCAAATCAATAGAAGTGGGAACTAGAATTACTTTTGCAGGACATTTTAAAAGGCTTTCATTGTGTTCTACAATTTCTGTATTAAATAATTTATCTTTATTAGCCATTGATTTCAGGAACGTGGGATAATCATCAACAGTGGCATTTGGACTTGCACTTGTTGATGGTCTGGGACTAAGAGCAAGTTGGGGATCGGAAGCCGTTGGTTCGTCCAATACGGGATCAGGTAATGTGATTGCTTCGTTCTCGATATCTTCTCTGAGGGTGTCCGGAATGTTAGAAGGTAGGTTTATATCAGGTAACGGCAAGAGGTCTTCGGTCGGATCGAGAAGATTCGGAGAAGTTTGGATATCTGCGTCAGGATTGAATGAAGGTGGATCTATTAGTAAATCCATTAGGTCCCTATCTAACTCTTGGGTGGATTCTTCTTCATCAAGAGGGTTTGAAGGTACAGGAACGGTTTGTTGGACAGGATTTACTGGAAAACGAGATAGAGCGTCAGCGTTCGCGTTAACCTTTCCCTTTTTGTATTGAATATCGTATTCAAATTCTTCTAACTTTAAACGCCAACGGACAAGTCTAGATCCAGGGTCTTTACAGTTAAATAGCCACTGTAATGGTTTATGGTCTGTAAGGATTTTAAACCGGTGTCCGTAAAGGTACGGTCTGAATGTTTTAGTGCCGAAGATAATGGCGAGGCATTCTTTTTCCGTGACGCTATAATTGTTTTCTGCCTTATTAAGCGTGCGGGATGCATATGCAATAGGACGGTCTTGTCCTACCGAGCCCTGGGATAAGATAGCGGATATCGCGTAGTTTGAGGCGTCACAGGTTAGAAGGAAAGGTTGCGTGAAGTCTGGATATGCAAGGATTGGGGCGGAAATGAGCTTGGACTTTAAAGATTCAAAAGCAAGTTGGTGTTCATTCTGCCACTCGAAGGTAACGTCCTTTTTTAGCAAGGAGGTTAAAGGTTTAGCGAACTTGGCAAAGTCGGGTATAAACCTTCTATAATAGGACATTAAACCTAGGAAAGACTTTATGTCTTTCGGTGATTGAGGGACTGGATATTCTGTCACCACACGAACTTTTTCAGGATTTGGTTGGACACCGTTTTCATTAATGATGTGCCCTAAATAAGCGACTTCTTTGCGAAGAAATTCGCACTTTTCTGGCTGTAACTTTAAGTTGAATTTACGGAGTCTGTCAAATACGGCTTTCAGGTTATCAACGTGTGAATTTAGGTCGTATGAGTAGACCACGATGTCGTCCAAGTAGACAAAACATCTTGTACTTTGTAGGCCAGTAAGGCAATTATTCATTAGTTTTTGAAATGTGGAAGGTGCATTTTTTAACCCAAACGGCATACGGGTAAATTGGAAATGACCTTGTGGTACGGAAAATGCCGTTTTGGGTGCATCATTAGGAGATACAAGTATTTGATGGAAACCGGATGTAAGGTCCAATGTCGTGAAATATTTACTTCTTCCTAATTGATCAAGGATCTCGGATATTTGTGGTATAGGATATGTTTCGCCGATAGTGATGTCGTTTAACTTCCTATAATCAATTACTACTCTCCATTTTCTTTGCCCTTGAGGATCTGCCTTTTTGGGAACTATCCAAATCGGCGAGCTCCAGGGCGAGGATGAGGGCTCTATAATATTTTGACTCAGCATTTTACCTATTTGAGTTTCGACTTCCTTCTTATGACATTCCGGGAATCGGTATGACTTTGTATGAATAGGGATATCGCTACTTGTTTTGATTTGATGATTAAGGGCTGTAGTGTGAGTTAACTGATCATCTGGTAGATAAAAGATATCAGAATATTGAGAACAAAGTTCTGTAAGGGTTTCAGACTCTTCTTGATTTAGATGTTCAGTTCGTAATGAATTTAAAACTTGAATGGTTCGATTGGATGTTTCTTGAGTGTTCATGCTGACCTGAAGGGCAGTATGTAAGGGCTTGATTGCGAATTTTAAATTAGGGTCAATTTTTATGAACGACCCTGAGGTATTGGCTATCGTTAAATTAACACGATGGTTATCCTTGACCTTTACGATACAATTAGAAATTAGGACACATTTTGATAAGTGTTGATCCACAATGATACCTTCTTTCAGATCGGTATCCTGTACTGAACACTCAATAACAGTTTCAGTACGTGGCGGAATAATATAGAATGGATCGTGGAAGTATAGTTTAACTTCGGATTCTCCCATTTTAAGGGTATCGGTTGTATAATCGATTTTACAGCGGAAAAAGGTCAAGAAATCTGATCCTATAATACCATCATAGGGCAAGCTTATGTCTTTAATGACATGAAACTTAAAGGGTGTGACTTTATTATCATTAAATTTTAATTTTAATTGGAAATGACCTTCAGTTGGGGTAGGCTCATCACCGCGGTCAATGCCCTTAAGTTTGATTGGTTCTTTCACCAGTCGTTGATTTTCTTTGATACAGGATAGTTTTAATAGGCATATGACGGAGCCTGAATCGACTAATAAGGATAAAGGGGTATCTGAAATTGATGAGTATAAAAGTACATGTGGTAGATACCTCTTGGATGTGTCTAGATTTATTTCGTATATCTTAGTACTGGTCTCGTTAGATACTGGCGAGACTCCGGGATTTTTAGTTCCGTGACTAGTGGTTTGAGGCTGATTACCCTCTCGTTTGGCCCCTAATGAATCTAGGTTAAGGTCGTCAGTTTGGGGCTGGTTACCCTGTCGGTTGACCTTCTTTGTATGAAGGTAAGGATTAGGACTGTCAGTTTGGGGCTGGTTACCCTGTCGGTTAGTCCTAGATGAGTGTAAGTTGAGGTCGTCAGTTCGGGGCTGGTTACCCTGTCGGTTGACCTTCCTTGGATGAGAATAAGGATTAGGACTGTCAGTTTGGGGCTGGTTACCCTGTTGGTTAGTCCTATATAATATTGGTTTTTGTTGTTGGGTGCCGACAGTTATGCTTCGTCCCGTGCGGCACCTTCGCGAGACTCCGTTTCGTTTAAATCATTGGAGCCATGGACATTGTGTAAATAAAAATCATCTGTGGGTTCATCATCGGATGTTTCGCGGATATGGATGATTTTGTTATTATTATTCCGATTATTATTATTATTATTGGGTTTGAATTGAAATTTGTTATTATAGAACTCGCGTTTTTTACAATCTTTTATCTCGTGACCAGCAGTTTTACAATACCGGCAAAACAATGCGTCGGTTTTATTTGGATTTGACGTAGTGGATTGTGTATAGGAGTTTGGTTTTGAAGGCCCTGACTTTGGTTTGATATTATTCACAAACTTTTGTTCAACCTGTGGACGCTTATACAGGCTTTGTTGAATGCGTTCTTCGGAAATCGCAAGGTTAATGGCTTCATTTAATGTTTTGGGAGATCTACACCTCACAATGTTTGATATACGGGGATGTAACCCCATAATAAAATGATGGAGGGCTAAGTCCTCCATAGCTGCAGTACGACCGGGTAATTCTTTTGCTTTAGTATTCGATAAGGATATTTCAGTTAACAGTTGTGAGAGGCAGGTCTCCACGCGAAGCGAGAATTGGCTAACACTATCTTGCGGGCCTTGTTTGCTCTCCTGAAGATCGGTGAGTAAGTGAGCGTAATGTTTTCGCTCACTAAATTGTGCCTTTAAAAAGTCTCTGAGTTGTTCCCATGACGCGAACTCTTTTATAGAGCAGGCAATTTCCGCTTTTCCACCCAACTGGCTGAGAATGTATTTAAAAAGAATTGGTCTTTGTGCTTCTGATGCAAGGTCATACGCGTTATTACAATTTATAATAAATGAATTGACTGTTTCCCGGCTGCCGTCAAATGATTTGACGAACTTAAACAAGGTGTTTAGATCTAATTCGGCCATTGTGCTACGTGCAATAGTAGCCCTTGTGACCCTGGGACTAGGAGATCTAGCAGGTGATTTTTCTGTGTCACCTTGAGATTGCTCTAAAATTGGGATATCAAGTTTCAACTTATTTCCTTCTGATTTAGGAACTGTTGGCATAATTATATTATTTAAACATAAATGAATGAAAACGGGTCACAGATAGCATAAGGTCTTACAACGATAGTTACAGTAAATTAATTCAGTTAATAAGTCACACATAAATAACCTTGGATAGAGTATTAAATAATATCTCAGCTTTCTTAAGGCAATGACCAAAGACTCACAGTACTAGCAGTGCGTGGGCGACGGATGTTATGGCGAACAGGAACATTCCTCAGCGATAAGCCGCGTCGCTGCGGCCGGAGTCTGAGTCGTCGGGATCTTGATTAATTATAGCGGGTCAATTATTTGGTGTTGACCTCGGCTTTGGATATGTGATTTGGATGACAGGAACAGCTGGGCGCCGCGATGACAGGAACAACGGCTACACGCACCGTGACGTTCAGGATAGCTGGCCTGGTGGTATAGTCCACGTCCACTGCACTTGGGTATTAACTGGTACACTTTTACACAGATATCAACTAGTACACTTTCAAACACTTGGATATCAACTGGTACACTTTTCGAGTTTTAAGGACACTGGGGATTTTCGTATCCCACCGCTGCCACCAATTTGTTATAGGGTTCCACGGATTCGTCTTTTTAAAAAAGAAAGAATTATTTATTTTAGGATAATAAGTATATTTTAGGATAGTAAGTATATTTTAGGATTACACGCGAGACCCTTGGGCAGAACCATCTGCTACGGAGATTGAGTGTTAACTAACTAAAAATGACGTCTCCGGCCGAGGAGTGCATGATAGCTGGCAGCGCCTGACAAGGCGCTGATTTAGCATTAACCCCTACACATTTAAGGTATAACAGTTCGCATTTTCTGTTTTATATACTTCTGAAAAGGTAAGGCATTCGAGGTTAGGGTAGGCTTATTCTTCAGGTTTTATTTACCTTTACTTCCAAAAACTGAGCGGTATGATCAGACAAAGCAAAGTCCAGTATTTCACATCTACATTTTAACTGAGAGCTACAAGCAAAGTTATCTAGGCAGCTGTTGCTGGATAATCTAGTCGGGTGTCGCACTTTTAGATCGAGAAAGAAAAAGAAGAAAAAATACTCAAAGTCCCTAGTAACGTTGTTTCTTATCAGAATATCAATGTTGAAATCCCCACATATAACAATTTTCTTATTTGACTTTGTACATACAGTTTTTAGGATGTTATCCAAGTTTTCAGTTCCGCAACATTCAAATATGTTTGTTATTGACTGGCTTGATATTTCCGTTAGTTCTTTATATTCGAGACCTCTTTTGACTAGAAACGCAAGCTCCTCCGCGCTTTTTATCTCGTCTTGCATAACATGCAGCCAGCTTATAATTTGTAATTTCCAGTAGTTTTTCATGACCCTGCATAACGAAGTGTTCAGTAACACATACAACGTCTATGTCTTCTTGTTTCTTGGATAGTTCTTGGAGATGGACGGTGAGAAGATCAGCCTTATTCAACAGACCAGCAATGTTTTGATGTAAGATGTTTATTCTATTATAGACGAAAAAAATCTTGGTTCGTTGACTCAATTGTTTCACCAACAGGTGGGTTTTCTGATATAATAACAGTTGCATCGGTATCGTCTGAAGAGAGTTCATCTATTAAAATTTTCAAGTTTTGATACATATTTAACATTCCTTTGTTGTTTATTTTCCCAGTACGCTCCGAAAACATGTTAATGTCATAAGATAATTTTAGGTTTGAGTCCATTATCCAAGCATGATGAATGACAGCTGGGACCAATGGCTTAACGTGCTTTCCGAGGCACGGAAAAGTCTCAGTATGTAAAAATGGTCACCCATCCATAGACCAACCCCGGCAAGCGTAACTTAACCTGGATCGACCCGTGCGGCAGTTATTACTTAGCCACGAGCCCCTCCTAATTTAATATTTTTATTTATTTTTTAAGCCAATTTGTTTACGCAACACAAAACATTAAATTAAATTATTTGCCATTCTCCTTTGCCGCACCACGAGTTGATATTATGATCTTCACATACCTTCAATGAAAGATTCCCATCGTTATCGAGCGTATAAGCTAGATGCAGCTTCGCGTCGTGCATCGCGCGTCCCCAACGCAACGAGACGCGCGCAACAGCCGCGCAACGTCGCAACAACGACGGAATGTCGCTTGCGTGACACGTTACACGCAACGCGCGCGTCACCAAGCAATGCATGGTTTCACATGCGAAGCGGACAGTCATTGTGGCTACGGGATTCTTGGGCTCTAAGATGGAATAAAAAAAAGATAATTATTTATGTGTGTAACCTTTCGCTTTCTGTGCGAGTGATTTCGTGAAAAGGGACGGAAATGTGTAACAGGAAGCCGTGGAAGCGCGCGCTATTTGATTTGACCAATCAGCGCGCGCGATGCTATAGTCGGCTGTCCAACCCATTTTCCGAGAGGTTGGTACTGTCAGCCAAGATGTCAGATGTTACACATCATATCAGACTGTAACAGCCTCGCTGGTCCAGTGGTCGCAAGCGCTACTGCTGAGCATGAGGTCCTGGGTTCGATTCGCGGGTCGGACAAAGTGTTATTGGGTTATTTCATCAGAAATTCCTCAGTAGCAGCCCGGAGTCTGGATATGTGCCCGGTTCATGGCGATAGGCTCGCCCCCTATTACATGGGACTTAAACATAACTGGCGAAATGTGGGTGTGTACTATAGGTACACCTCTGCACCTCTCACCCTTCGGGGATTACAGGCGTGATGTTTAATGTTTACATCACGCCTGTTTACCGCGAAGGGTTAGGCATTTGACCAGCTGTGTCCCTTACCGGTTTTAAGGGACACAGCTGGTCAATGGGCGAGCCTATTGCCATCAACCGGGCACAAATCCAGACTCCGAAATGCTACTGATAAATTCCAGATGGAAAACCCAATAACACTGCCTGACCTGGAAATCGAACCCAGAACCTCATTGTCAGCAGAAGCGCTTGCCTAAATTAAAAGGTTTCTGTTGATCCATTTGACTACGGAACCCTAAAAAGTGGTACATACCATGCTGCACGGTCTCCAAAGCTATATCTAGCACGGGGGTGTCCCCGCGAACTTGTTTCCTGGTCCCGTTGTCGTGTCTATGGGCGAGCCGGGCCGAGAGTCTCAGCCGGCCGTGTAACAGACGGAATGACCATGTATCGGCTGATGATGACTCCCATTCGCATTCATGGCTCCTGTAATGTTTGAAGGATCAGCAGAGCTGTGTATTTTATTTATTGGAAGGAAATTCTTTAACGCGACTTGCGGTAGTTCTTGATTGAAATCGAATCGAATTGAAAATTGTAAAAAAAATATGTGAAAAAGCCGTGTAAAAATTTGCAAGATATTTTTAAGAAATAATTTTATTGTACCTAACTCAAAAACATGGGGTATTTTCGGATAACCCTGGGCAAGAGGAAGCATTTTTATTTTGAAGCCACTGTTTGGACCGCCCCGTATATTAGAAGGGACTCGTGGGCAATCTATATATGTAAATAAAAACCGGCCAAGTGCGTGTCGAACCACGCACAATGGAGGGTTCCGTAGTTGGGATGAATTTATCGCTAGTAAAAACTTAACTTTGAAGTTAAAAAACATGTTCTCCTATACGGAATGTAGGGGCGAACATGTTTTGTCAACTGCAAATGTAAGTTGGTCAATTATTACTCCCGTATATTAGAAGGGACTCGTGGGCAATCTATATAATATTATGTAAATAAAAACCGGCCAAGTGCGTGTCGCACGACGCACAACGAAGGGTTCCGTAGTTGGGATGAATTTATCGCAAGTACAAACTTAACTTTGTTGTTGAAAAACATGTTCTCTTAAACGGAATGTAGGGGCGAACATGTTTTGTCAACTGCAAATGTAAGTTGGTCAATTATTTCTCGTAACTTGTAGAGCCTACTTAGCTGTGATAGTTTTCCTTTTAATTTCGTTACATATACTACCGCTGTGAATTTTTTCGTATATTTAGCTGGTAGGGAGGGACACTAACAAAAATTAGCACATAAAGGCTTAATATTTCGCAAACGGTTCCCTAATTCCAAAAATGGTTTTCACAAACTCGGAATGTATTGGAACGACCTTTCCAACGACATCCCACATCATAAAAAAAAATATTTTTCATGATTTTATTTTACCACTTTGTCGGCGTGATTAATATGTATACCCATGTTAAATTACAGCTTTCTAGTACTTAGAGTCTCCGAGCTAAGCCGCAGACAGACAACAGACGGACATCATAGCGAAACTATAGAGGTTCGTTGTTGACTATGGAACCCTAAAAATGAAATACTGTTCGTTGGTAAGTGCGTCACTTGACAACGGCTGTACATAATTGTTCATTTTTAATCTTCATTGTAATTTGAATATGGTTATGTAAAAAGGAACAAAAATAATTGAAAAGTTGCCCGGACAATTGCGAAAGTGCCTTTCCCATGGGAATTTTATATAAATTATGGAAATTTGGACAGGAAAACGTTTATCGGGTTAGCTAGTAATTCAATAAAAGACTTCACTTACCCCATAAAAGGCAACATATCAATCTTAGCGACCACATTGACGCCAGAATCAGAACTGCATCGCCTTGTGCTAATTGCACACATCTGATCGGGTTGCCAGTCCATCTGCAAAGGCATAGCCTTCATCGTGGCCGACTGGGAAAACTGACCGTCCGTCGTGGAAGCACTGTTGACACCCTTCATTGCGTTCAAGTTCTTACTACTCGTAAAAGACTCGTCAGATTGTGAGAACTCCGTAAAACTTCCAGTTTTTGGGTTTAAATTTAAATCCTCCATAAACTTTTCTGGGATATGTTTGAATTCACTATCTAAGCTGTGTAAATCAGTAAGTAATTGTTGCACAGTTATAGTCTGCCCTTGGTTTGTCTCTTTAGCTTTTGGCGACTTCAGTTCACAGAGTTTCGATGAGTGAGCACTCTGCTCGTTACTTCGTTCGCTAGTTTCGAAAATGTCTTTCTCAGGCGCCATGTTTTTTGTCGATTCATCTGTCGAAGGAACTTCGATATCTTTACTTCTTACTGTGGAAGGCCGTTCGATGTCTTTACTTAATACTTTTTTCACTACGGTTACTTTGTTTGGACTTGGGCTGCTCGACATTTTCTGCATTTTCGTAATAGCTTTCGGAGTTAGTTCAATCTTGGGCCGATACTGTTTGCACTTGTCGTTCGCCGGACTATAAATCCGTTTCTTTCCCTTCGTTCTATTTGCTGGCGAGTTTAGACTATTATCGATTCGCTCACTCAAGACGCTTTTTGGTGACTCGTATATATTACCGTTCTCCGCCGCCTGTTCCTCTATGTCAACTAGATTCGATCTTGAGAATTTGATCCTGTGCTTCTCATATTCGCTGTCTGGTGAAAGTGGACTACCTTCACCGTTTAAGGCGTCATCAACCAGTGTTAGCGATGAACTTCCTTCAAGCAACTCTTTGTTCCCTCTCATAGCTATCAACGTGTTAACTTGATCGTCCCTTAATTGCGATGAAGAACCCCCTATCGATTGGTCTATGGAAATAACTCGGTCTGGTGACGATGTAGATTGTATACTGAATTGGTCGTCTGGTTTTTTGTACACATTTATATCCTCTTGCATTGCTGTAGTTCGTCTCTCCATTTGGAACTGCGCTGTGGCCACAGTTTCCACTGCAAAATCATTATCTCTAGAGGATGTATTTAAGTGAATCCCAGTAGAGCGCCTGCGCTCGTCACTATAGAGTGTGTCATCGGATATCTTCGGATTATACCTATGTACGCCGGAATAATTTATTGGCGCCAGCAGAACATTGTTTAAAGGATTTACGTGGTCGAAAACTATTACGTCAGCCGGGGGTAATTCAACAGAATGCGAAGGTGAGGGCGAGTACAGCTTTGGATCAGGGGCATTAAATTCTGAGGAGATTCCCGGGGGAATGTCAGAAAACTTGACCGGGCTCCGCGAAGATCTAGATCTTGACTTATTAGGGGTAGAACTCCCTTTACCTGCATCGGTGTTAGTATCAGTGTCGCAAGACAACTCGCATTTTAAGTCTACCTGACTGGATGTGACTAAATTAGCCTGTATCTGCATGCTCTGCGTAGACGGGATCTTTGACATGCCTTTATTGACTTCGGTATCAAAAGGCAGATTGTCGTTCATTGGCTTTACCAGATCTAGCATTAGTTCTTTGATTCCGTCGGAAACGTCTTTCAAGTATGTCGGAATGACTTTTCCTTTGGTTTCATTCATGTAGGCACTTTCACCGAACACTGTTTTCTTCAGCGGGGAAAATTTCCTGTCGAATTTGAGACTCGTCTCGCTGATAGATTCGTCGTCAAATTGCAATGTTTTGACAACTTCATTGCTTGTTCGTCCTGATTTCTTAGATATGTCTACGGACAAGTCCCTTGTATCTTCTTCGGGACAGTCACTATCATCTAGCGCTAGTCTGGACTTCTGTAACGCTGCTTGTGCCATTGAAATGTTACTTAATAAATCCTCTCTACTTAAGGCTATGGATTGTCTGTTCGTTGCAAAGCTAAGTCGCCTATGCTCTGTGACATCATTATGAGCTATGAGCTTAACAGGCGCTACATCATCATCACTGTCCCTATTATTAGTGAAGTTGCTAATCAGTTCAAGCAGTTCTCGAGTATCGTTAGCATTGAAGTTATGACTTTCCTTTACATTTACTTTCTCATCTTTTTCTACAACATCTTCCGGGTCAGAACTGATGACGTCTTCGAACGAAATGTTAGAAAAGTCATTCTTTTCTGACACAGCAGTTTGTAATTCTGCTAGCTTCGTTTTTAGACCGTCGATTTGTCCTCGTTCATTTTCCTTGTATTCTAGTGGAAATATTGGCGAATGTTTGTATGTTGTTTCCATAGGCTTTCCTCTCTTTCCCTCACTGTCCGCCTCTTTGTCTGTCTGAGTATCATAATCACTGTCGTTCGTAATATAAAACATACTCTCGTTAGAATTATTGTCACTAATGTCCTGCTTTACGTTATCAGAAGGATTAAGTTCTATACGAGCCATAAAGTTTTTATCTACAGTACCGCTGTCTACGCTAGCGGCAGACATGGTGAGTTCAGAAGGAAGCAGCGATGGGTTTAGTTCACTATCTGTCTGTATTAGAGCATCATCTTCACCCTCAGAGACTGTGTCATTCGTTTCAGTTATTAAATTCAATTGATCTAATTTCTGTTCTAGTCTAGGATGTAAGAGCGACTCGTTTGCACTGACGTCTTTTCCGGGCGAAGTTATACCGTCGTCGGTAATGTTGACTGGTGACTCCTCTTTCGAGTCACACGTCATATTCTTGTATATATCCATGGTGTTCTTCAAGTTACCATGTTCGGTCGTGCTCGAATGCAGAGAAGGTTTGCTATTGGTCGTTGACACTTGCAGCACGATCACATCTGACTGCGATTTGGCTTCCTGATCTGGCTCTGTCGCATCTACTATTATGTTTTTGGATTTCTGTAAGACTTCAGTTCCAAAAGTTATTAGTTCGGCAGGAATAGGTTTTGTCATTGAGATGTCACAGTTGTCGTTATCAAAAATAACTGTTTTTCTTTTCTCGTTTTCTCGTAGACTCTGAACCTTTTGTATTGACATGTCAGCATTACAGTCATCCGTATTGTTTTTTGTAATCTCTTCAGGTTTTTTAATGCAGTCTACTGCAGAATCTAGTTTGTCTAAAAGAAAAACGTTCGCCGATATAGCTAGAGTCGTAGCAATGTTAGCGTCGTCTTCATCATAACCAATAGGTTTTCTTTCATTTGTTGCCTCTTCTATTATGTTAGCGGGTATAGCTTCAGTCATAGATATATCGCCTTCGTCATTATCATAGACAATTGTTGTTCGTTTTCTATTTCTCGGTTTTATAGATGTGTTAAAGGCATCGAAAGGTTTATCTTCGCTATATCCTGGTATAAGTTGAGTAGGTATGGCTTGCGTTATAGAAATATTCCCAGCATCATTTTCATAGACAATAGTTCTACGTCTAGAAGCATCACTGTCTTTTGCAGTGACATTATTAGGTAAAGATTGTGTGGGAATTTTGTCAAATTCATTATTTTCTTTGTTATCATCTAATTGAACTCTTTCCTGTAAAATATTAGTTGGTAACGCTTGTGTTACAGAAATATTACCAGTATCGTCTACGTAAACAACCGTTCGTCGTCTTTCGGGATTCGTTTCATTGTTTGGCAGAATAACGTTATTAGGAATCGCCTGTGTGACTGAAATGTCCCCAGTATCATTTTCATATATTATAGTTCGCCGTTTTTCCTGTGTTTGCTTGTGCGGGAGCATTATGTTTGCAGGCAACGCTTCTGAGAAAGACACGTTGCCCACATCAACATCTAAAATCATTGTTTTTCTTTTACTTGGTTCATCTAAGATATTCGATGGTATAGCTTGTGTGACGGATATATTGTCTTCATCACTATCAAATACTATAGTTTTGTGTTTGTTAATGGTTCCCAGATCTTCGTTTACAATTATGTTTGAAGGCACTCCTTGTGTCATTGAAATATTGCCTGTATCGTCTTCATACACTAAAGTACGACGGCGTTCAGGCATAGTTCCACTACTGGTCAAAAGTTTCACTGGCACTGTATCGGTCACTGATATGTTACTTGTACTTTCGTTATACACAGTAGTTCTTCTCTTAGTAGCATTGACATCATGGCTTACAACAGCAGTTTGACAGATAATATTCGTGGGTAAGGCCTGTGTCATCGATATATTCCCTGTGTTATCGTGAATTGTCTTACTTTTAGGTTTAATAACAGGTACTGTATCTGATATTTCATCATCATCCGTTTTCATTTCTTGATAACCATTAAAGCCAGAATTTACGCATTTAGACTTCAGCATATCATCGTCAAAGTTCGGTAAATCATCGTTGACGTTTAAAACAATAGTTTTTCTCTGAGGGGTTTCTGCTGAAGAGTCAGGCAAAAGAGTCTGTCTATAATTTTTATCTTTTTCCGGTATATCTGGCTGTAAAGTTAACCGTTTGCCATCGAAGACTAATACTTGATCGGGTTCTTCGTTTACGCCGAAAATGGACTCAGAAGGGGCAGCGTAAGGGTTGACAGCTATGTTCTCTTTATCAGCCGGCCAATCATTGTTTAGGCTAACTTTCTTGTCTATGGATGCACTTTTAGACACTTCCTGTACCGGGCTATGCACGGTATCCGTAATGGACATATCCTCATCATTTTTGACGACATGCGTCATATTAAGATCAATCTCTATATACTCTGACATGTTCTGTCCGTCAGTAAACGGCCCATGACAGCCCACGTTATTTGATCCTCTTTCCAAATCTTTTTCAATTTCATCTAAATCGTCTTTTTCAACCTGCTGTATCGCTGAGAAATTGACATTGATTCGACCAGAATTCTCACCGATCGATGGGGCAGTGAAATCATTACCGAATAGTTTGCTCTGTTCAGTAAAGGCACTTAGTTCGAATTTGTTGTGTGGTGCCGTTAATTTGCCTTCACCTGTGCACTCGAGGGATGCTAGTTGCTGGGAGAAATTAACGTTGTTAAGTGACCCATTGGCGATGCCGCTGATAAAGTCAACAGCCTCGACTTCCTCGAATTGTTGGTCAAAGATTCTTTTGCCAAGATGGCCGACGGGTTGTCGAGACGCGTTTGCTTCGGAATCGTTGCTGGACGATTCTAGAGATTTATTGTGCTCTTCGTAGAAGTTTTTCCACGTAGTTGTCGCTTCGTTCGTTACGAATTCGCTGGGGACAGAAATTTTAGCGAGTTATGGCGAGGAAATAGTTGAATCATTTATATTTTAGGAATTATTTATATAATTTATATAAACAAAAGGCAAATTAGACGCCTCTGGTGCGTTTGAGGACGCCCGAGGAGCTGCCTTGATACTCGTACAGTCTAACCCACGTCAATGGTTATAGTTTTGCCTTGAAAGTGTTGAAAGCGTCTTTATTTCACAGTAGTATGGAAGCAGTTTTCGTAATACAATTGTTACTGACTAAAACTTTATGATACTGTTAATAAAGTTTATTATTCAGTGTCATAAAAATGTATCTGCTTTGTGTTCCTCTTTCGTCTTCCCGGTCGGACAGACCCTTCTTATAGTAGCATAGACTCTATACTAATAATAAAGCATAAGAGTTTGTTTGAACGCGATAATCTATAGAACTACCAGTCGGAATTTTTCATTTTTCATTTTCATTTAAAAAAACCTTTTTGCATTTAATGGCCCAATTATTGAGGACGGCTATAGGCTGTTTTACATCTCGCTAGGACCCTTAGGAACAAAAAGAAAAAGTCAGAAAGAACGCTAAACGAAAACGAAGTAATAGTGCGGGCAGTCGATGCGATGCGACGGGGTGGGTCAAGGAACAAGAAAGTTCACGCGAACGAAGTCGTGGGCAGAAGCTAGTTAAACAATAAATATTAATTGTGTATAGAAAGAAAGAAAGACAAATATTATATTTGGGACACGCACAGGAAATAACACAATAAAAAAAAAGTTTTTTTTTTTCGTGCACTGTATTTTCAACGCTCTCCTTGGCGCCGACAGTTGAAAATCGAACAGTGTATTTTTTCAACGCGCTGGGACGAGAGTGCCTCCCAGCGCGTTAGATTCTCAACGAAACACCGAGAGTTGAAAATCCAATCCGCGATAAAATCCCGCCGCGATATTTTTACGCCCTAGCTAACGTGGGTTCAAACTAACAAAATCATGAAAACAATCTACAAGAACATTAAAACAAGCAAATAAGTGAAAACAAAAAAGGAGACCTGAGGGCCTAGTGTGTTTCTTTTAACCGTCTCTACTTTATTGACCCTTCACTGGTGAAGGCCGGCCGGCTGCCAATCGGAGCGCCGAATGCGGTAAAGATAAAGATATATTTATTTGTAAACATAAATGCAAATGTGGATGTAAAAGTGGAAATCTGTAAGTTTCAACATGTTTTGCCACCATTGGCGTACAAATTATAACCACTTGAAATATAAGACAATTAAGAATTGATGCGTAAAGTCGAGATGGTTAAAAGAAACTCACACTAGGGCCTCTGTACGAGGCCAAAAGACTCCTATCTCAGCATGATGCTACGATTTTTTTTTAAAAAACACAAATATCGCAGCGCTGGTAATTTATAAAGATACCTTAATTTAAAGATTTATAGATAGTGCAATCCACGACGACGTACCCCACTCCACTGCGCTCCATACTAAAGTACAGCTTACAGTACTGTAATTGCGGAGTGAGGCGCGTCGTCGCGGATTGCACTGTCTATACGATGGTAATAACATGGATATATACGTACGCAACACCAGTTCTTCGAGAGAAACTGACTCGCCGACTCTTAGCCGAGTCTGTGGGGGTAGCCACGTTAAATTCCAGCTCCGAAAAGGGTGTGCGTGCAGGCCGTTGACTTTTCAGTATTGAAGAGCGGCGTTTCCTACTGTAAACATTAATGTAATATTGTTAAGACTAAAGAAATGCTGGATGGACTGTGTGAAAGATGATATGGCTAGAAAGGGGGGTGACCGAGATAACGACTAAGGCACATCATCCACGACACACGTCAAGTCGCCAAACAGTCACAGCAAAAAATATAAGTTGTATGTTGTTGGGTACACACGTCAGCGTGGGGGCAGGCAGATTTATTTCCGGGGGGTGTATCTTCAGCTCCACGAAGCGAGCTCGATCATTCTTGCGGTTCACCTCGGATATTATGTTAGATTATCGTTTGTGCAGAAAAGCTTAAAAAATAATAGATTTTTCCATCTTGCCTCGAATGGGATAGGTTTTAGAGACCAACAAGGCTGTTATTTATAATTATCAGTATTCAAAAATCTTGTAGTTGTACAACATGTACACTTCTGCCTAACCTGCTGGGGATTACTGGCCTGATGTTAAGTTATGTAACAATAGCTCGAGTTCAGTTAAAAACATCTACACAAATAAATAACACACACAATTATGTTTTGCGAAGATGGCAACTGCAGCTATTGGCAGTGCCCAGTAGTAGGACCAATCTACTCGGTAAAGCCCCTATAACACATACTTTGTGTGTACTTAATGACAGCATTCAGCATAGATATTTTTACTGGTTCTCTGAGTGAGTTCACAAAAACTACGATGTATGGAATATGTTATGGTAAATAATAAAACTGTAATTATGGCCACACTATTGAATTAAGAAATTCCTGTAATGATAGTGATGATTAGTTAATAAATAAATAAAATTGAAGCTTATGTTTGCAATGATAAAATAACAGCTTTTTACTATATCCATAAGAAAGTACCTATTGGAACTTATAACAAAAAAACAATGTTTAACATTTTTGTCTTTTTGTTCCAGCTAATATCCTAAACGGCTGGATCGATTTTGACGGGACTTTCACTGGCAGATAGCTGATGTTATAAGGAGTAACTTTAGGCTACTTTTTATTATCGAAAAAGAATTAGGATATACTTGGACATTGCCGTGAGCTGCAGCTAATTTGCCATAAGATGGTAGGAAGAGTAATGCTTCCTAAAATTTTAAATAGAATAATATCAAATTCAGTTTATGATTTGTCACGGAAGAACTCAGATGCGTTTGGGGGGGGGTAGCATGAGCCCCTTAGCCCCCCCTGGATTTGCTACTGCTGCCTAACTATGCGTTTGCACCAGAAAACATTCAACATGTACATGTTTCGAGACTTGTCACATGAAACAAATCTCATTACTTGTTTTGTTGGACTTGCGTTTGCACTTCTCGAAACATGAGCAAGTCTTATGACAGATGTCAAGATTTGTTGTTAACTGCGTTCGCACTGTCTAGAAACATATACAATAGACATGTCTTTTTAAGAGATTTCTCACGTTTGCGTTCGCACTGTTGTTTGTTTATGTCAAATTATGTCCGGGAACTTGTCTATTGTTTGATGTTTAGTGTTATCCGAGTATGACGGTAAACATCCCGTGTTTATATCAAAACATGGAGTGGTCCAAAGTAGACAGGATTAAGTTTATAGAGCATTAGTAAGGCTTTCTATGTTTGTGGAATACAAAATGTGTGGATTATAAAAACCGAATACAGTGTCGAGATTCTATATTACAACTAGCTGTGCAAATGGGCTTGGATAGTGTTATTCCAATAGACAAGAAAATTACATCTTTGAAAACTCAATTCAGCAGAGAATTAAATAAACGGCTCCACTGTACTTTAGGGACCGCGCCTGCGAAGCTTCATATTTTTTTTGCGTATAAATGTCTTCATATAGAAAACTTTTACAAACTGACACAGCTAGCAAACGCCTAGTTTCCGAGAAAAAAAATCCTAGTTTCAACATAATTACGTAATAAAACTGTCACTTTGTCATAGATAATGTTGTTCCATTCCTAGGTTGTTCCGTTCTAAGTTCAGACAAAGTGACAGCGGATTTTTAATGGTTTTTAGTATAATTATAGTATGGATGAGAACTTAGGATGTAAGAGCGATGGATGAACTTAGGAGGCAAGGGGATGGCGGGTTCCTAGACCCCGTCATTCCGTGGTTATTTTTTATTAAACCTCACAGAAGTACTCCGTCGACAACGCCTTAGTTCACATTGACCTTGAAAATGTCCATGACCTGAGAGCTTGTTACAAGGTAATATTTCGTTTTTTTTGTTTGACCTTGACTTTTGGGGTCTAGGCCTTGCCCTTGAAGATGTCACTGACCTCATTAATGCTTGGAACCTAATTTAGACTCGCCACGTAAACTTCTCCACCCTTTTACTCCCATAAATCCTGAAACAAACTTTTGGCGATTTTTTCTCAGCACCTATGGTTTTACTAGATTTGCGGTTTTCAAAATTACACTAAGGATGTACCTACTCGACCAAAAAAAAAACCTACTATAAAAAATCGCCGGTCCCTAAAGTACAGTGCTTCCATCCTGAATTAGCAACTCATTCCTTAAATACTGCAAGCACCATGTGTTTCTCTCTTTTTTAGAAAGCGCAGTACCTAGGTTTCTTCCTTGATTTTTGCCGTTCCAGGTATGCAATACTGGCAGCTACAAAGAATAAATCGTCTTCATCGCTTAAATTCATTTTATTACCTACTTTTGATATTACCCAGTTAATAAACGTTGCAATATTTTTGGCTTTGTTTAATAAATAAAGTAATTTTGACTTCGCTATGATTTGGCCACAAAAAAAATCACTATCAGTATGATTCACAGAACATAAAAGTCGGCAAAATGCAAAATAAATCTTACAACATGTTGCTAGATTCATACAGATATATTTTTTGCAATGAAAATGGTTTGTAAAAAGATGTGGGGAAACATGTTAAGTGATAGGAAACGTCAAACATGTTTCGCGTCAACAAGTTGCATGACAGTGCGAACGCGAGTCGATACATTGACAGAAAACAGAGATTTCAACATGTTTTGTCGTGAATGTTTCGCCAGTGCAAACGCACAGTAAGATGTACAAAATTAAAGTGTTGCTCTTCAGCTATTTTAGTTTTTACAGTAAATTCTTACCAGTTGCTATATTATAGAGACAGTTTAAGGATCATAATCAGCCTATAATATTCCCACTACTGAGTCACACCTCTTCTGGCTGTGTAGATTACAGCCGCGGGCCCAGTTCGGGTTGGTAGATTTCACATCTTTGAGATTTTGGTTTGAGGACATGCCGTTTTCCTCACAATGTTTTCCTTCACCGTTTTGAAAGCAGTGGTGATGGAATTATTTACACAAAGTAAACCCCCTGCCTGAACCCACAACCTATAACTCGTAAGTCGGGGTCAATACCACTAGGCCACTACTGCTCTCAGTATAAGGATATAACTATAGTTATATTCTCAGTTTTCATTGTTTTTGTAAGAGCCAACTATATAATATGCTTAATTTAGCATTGTAAAGACAGACAATCTTCTTGATAATCTTGACAAACAAATTCACATGTTCATATATTTCATAACCAAAGTAATTTGTCTAAGGTCTTTGCACACTGATCAGGGCCTCCTGTGCTCCAGGTAGACTCAGTATATAACTAAGCATGCTGCAGAGACAGTCCTTATTATTATGGCAGAAATCCAGCCATGTTTGAATAAGTTAATATGAAATGCCAGCAATAGATATTCCCTGACGACAGGCTTACGGGAGTGTAACTAAGATAGATAATATTTAGATGTTCTAGTTAAAAATTACTTTATGGAAATAGTTTTTAACATTAAAAGTAAAGAAGTTGTGGGAATTTTTAGCTTCATTCAACACTAAATCGCATCACATGTAGATTTAGCTGCACTTTTATACTCCTGTCTTAGCAAACACCACAGCTTTATTCCATTTCTTATCAATGGCAATCAAGAAGAAAAAGTATAAGCTTACGTTGCCGCGGCCGCTGCATCAGACACCCTGCTTTGTTGCGTATCATCCATTTTATCACTTAGTTCATTACCTACGGCTAACTAAAAGCCGCATTAACTTATCACTACACACAGTTAGCGTTACATTTAATTAACTTAAAACAATTTTTATTTTCAAACAAAACAATACGATTTCAAAACACAACGGCTGCGTTCGTTCAAGAGTGACTTTGACAGTTTATAATTTTAAATGGGCATTTTTTCAATGTGGCTTTTATGAAGACTACCTACAAGGCTTTTTAGACTAGCAGTGTTGCAATGTTTTTAATTTTTTTTATTCTGATTTTATAACATCTAGCAAAGACCTTGTTCCGTAAATTCACAGTAGGAACCACGTAAGTATCTCTATGTAGTCTGTGGTAGGAACCAATTACAGTGTCTTTTTTGTTAGAAAGTTTGATATGCAAATGGAACTCTTCGAGCATGGGTTCGGAACTCGTATTCGTGCTGGTAAACAAAATACGGCTAGATCCAAAAGCTGGAATTTAAGGTACAGACGCCAGCACGTCAACCTACCCGAAACTCAAATTTTCCCAATCAACTTTGAACCTTATATTTTAGTGGTAAAGTTGAAAATCTATTAAAGAAATTTGGGTTGGACTGTAGCTTTATAGCTGTAACACACGCTCGAATTTGGTTCGAACAGACCACGAATTTGGTTCGCATCCGAACCAAATCTGACCGTCTGTAGAGTAGTCCTGCGAACATAATTATTATTAATTGAGTCCGCCTCGGTCCGCTAGTTTGCACACTGGATATGGTTCGCTCCATACCGAATCCGGACGTGTGGACGGTTGGGCCGAACAAACTACGACTAGTCGTGTTCGGAACGCCAAGAAAGACGGCCGCGCGTGCGCTCATTTTACATTATGGAGGAAATCGTTACCGAACGCGATGTATTAATTGAAGTTCTTCAATTATTCAAAGATTTTCCATGTTTGTGGGATACATCACATGAGCTTTATTGCAACCGAGATGCTCGAAAGCAAGCATTTACAATACTTATAGAGTGTTACTCAAAATTTGAAAAGGATGCTACCGTAGAAGATGTAAAGAGAAAATTAGAAAACATGAGAGCGGCGTACAGGCGAGAAAGAAAAAAGGTTAGTAAAAACTTTTTTATCCCTTCTATTCGAAAACTGCCTTTTTCCCTAAGGCGATGTACCTACTTTGAATCCCTCATTACGCTCAGGATTCTATTCTAGAATCCTTCGCTTCGTTCTGAATTCAAAATAGCGTCCTCGCTGTAAAAATACTATTTTGCTCCCTTGTCATAAAATCTACTATTATTAAAATAATAGTTTCATTCTTTTTTTTTTTCATCTTCTGTATATATAAAAGCGAACCACTCACTGATTAATCACGAAATCTCAGAAACTATAACACTTACAAACTTGAAAGCTGCAATAGGGTATAGACATCCGCTTAGAACGGATTTTACGAAACTCCACCCCTAAGGAGGTAAAACGGGAGTTGGAAGTTTGTGTGTGTACTATGACGTCTTAAAGTAGGAGTAATTCCAGTGTGGGAAAAGGACAGAGCTATACAGGTATGTAGGTATGTATGTTCGGGGCAAATCTTGCAACTGAATTTAAAAACAGTTACCCTCAACCAATGGAGATGAAATTTTGCATACACTTACTTTGATAACAACGGCTTCATTCTTTTGGTCTGAGTTGTGGAAGTATGGTAAATAAAAAAATAAATAAAAAAATCGGCATTTTTAACTACATATTTATTTTATGATATAAGTATAGTAAATTATAGGTTTTAGATAATGTTTGTACTACGTATGTTTATCTTACATGAATTTATTTTCATTTCAGATCGAGAACAGTAAATCAAGCGGTGCAGGAATTGATGACGTCCATACACCGTCCCTGTGGTACTACCAGTATTTAACGTTTTTAAACGAGAAACAAAAGCCAGGAGCAATCGGGATTGATAATATTAATGACGATGAAGGCAACGATAGCGAAAGAAAGGTAAATTTTTAAATATTTAGCACATTTATCATTCTTTCTTGGAAATGTACACTGCCTTCGCCATTGAAATATTCCGTAAATATTTGCCTAACTTGTCTTCCGTCTTCTGTACGCTGTCTTTCACTTCTATCTAGACCAGTACTGTTATCGTTTTGTCGCCAGTCACCTGGCCGAAAGGTGTGTTGTTCAATATCTTCAAAATCAACACAATTCCTTGTCATATAGTGGGGACTTTTTTTTCTTAGATAATTGTGCAGAGCGCATGAAGCCATCACTATTTTTGGCACATTCTCCACGTTTATTGTTATTGGCTTCTTGAAAACTCTAAAGCGTTCAGCTAGAATACCAAACCCATTTTCGACAATGCGCCTGGCCCGAGAAAGTCTATAATTGAAAATTCTCTTGTCATGCGTCAAGTTTCTTTGAGGATAAGGCTTTAGAAGATGTTCACTCATTGCAAACGCATTGTCTCCTACAAAACAATATGGAGCAATGGTGTCCGATCTTGAAAAAGCTAATGGTGGTGGTAAATGTAGTTCACCGGACATTATTTTGTTGTAAAATCTTGTATGTTTGAATACTCCACCATCAGAAGTACTGCCATTTGTACCAGCATTGACATAAATAAATTCATAATTGGCATTGACAATCCCAAGTAAAATTATGCTGAACGTCCCCTTATAGTTATAATACAATGATCCAGAATTTGGGGGTTTTTCAATCATAATGTGCTTACCATCAATGGCACCCAAGCAATGGTCAAATTGCCATTTTCTTTCAAATTGTTTCGCTATTTGTAACCATTCTTGTTCTGTTGCAGGCACCTGAAAAGAAGAAGGCAAGAGATTCATACACACGTAAAGAAAGTGAACTCATTCAAAAACAGATGAGTTTAGTTGATGCCACAAAAGATCTAATTTCTAGCCCTAGGGGACAAAATTCGGCCGACGCTTTTGGGCAGTCTGTTGGCAGTCAACTTAAAGAACTTCCAAACTCTCAACGCTGGTTAGCAGAGAAATTTATTGGAGATATATTGTACTATGCAAAAACAGGCGAATTAAATAGGAACTCTGTAATTAATTTAAACTCACAACAACTATATCAGCATCAACCACAATCCCATTCACAAATACGGCTTTCGTCATCACATTATCGTACCCAATGGTCAAATTCATCATCACCAAATTCATTCTCACATTCACCTCAGTATCAACTTCATTCACCTCTGCATCAGATTCAAACATCACATTCACCATCATTTCAGTATCAACTTCAATCATCGCATTCACCATCACCTCAGCACCAGATTCAATCATCGCATTCACCATCACCTCAGCATCAGATTCAATCATCACATTTACCATCACCCGAGCATCAGATTCAATCATCGCATTCACCATCACCTCAGCATCAGATTCAATCATCACATTCACCATCACCTCAGCATCAGATTCAATCATCACATTTACTTTCACAGTCACCTCACATTGCACATTTTATTACTAATAATGAAATGCAATCAACACATCAACAAATACGCAACCCATCCTTGCCACCAGATCAGTCTGCACTGCTTTTAACAAATGAATCCGATTTCTCAAATGAAACTTTAGATGAATCTAGAGAAAACAGTGTAATACGAGGACAAATGAAAGGTTTAGGTAATTTTTTGATTTTTAAGAAACCAAAATAATTTTCCAATCATCATCACATATAATTTTCATTATCAAAACTTTTTTATTCCTTTAAAAATACTCCCATAATAATATCCCTTGAAAATATAGATTATTTCAACCTGTACCTTTGTTTTATTATATTTCCTAGTCCAAAAATATACTAAAACTATTCCTAGGTAGAAAGTAGAATGGGCCCTTCAGAATGGGTACCGTCTCATAGACGAAATTATCCTGTAAGGTTTCATTTTGAGATAAAAATAAAAGAAATACACATACCTTAATGTAATCACTTAGCACTTTGTAGATTGCATCACAAGTTTCAGGTATTATTTGGGAGAGTAATTGTGACGATATACTTGAACTAAATTTCAATTCTTGAAATTCTCTTCCTGATGCAAGATACTTTAACGTGGCAATAAGTCGCTCTTCCGCAGAAACAGATTTTCTCATAACAGTATCTTTTATTGTAATAAGAGGTTCAACTAAATTTAGTAAATTTTCAAAGGTTTCGCGGTTCATTCGTAAATATATTTTAAAATCATCTTCATCTAAAACTCTTATCAATTTTATGTGACTAAATTCGTCACGTTCCCTTAAATACTGTTTCGCCCATTCTCTTCTTTTTTTCCGCTTTTTACGTGGTGGCTGTAACGTTGCTGCTAGAGTTGCCGCTACCACCATAATTTTCGTGTCCAAAGACATGATGACAACACAGTGTGCACTTGAAGGCGTACGTGAAGCAACTGTCCGATCCGCTCGTCTGTAGCGAGAGCGGATTTAGTAGGCGGATTTGGTCCGCCGGACCAAATTCGAGCGTGTGTTACAGCTTTTAGGGGCGCTATGGCGCGACGACTTGTTTTTTTTTTCAATATTTCGCGGTATTTTTACATCATCACATGGTTTTCGACTAGAGCAACAATTTCTTTCCAGAAAAGATTTACATCCGAGCTACTATTTTGGAAATATAGAGGGTTTTGTAAAAAAAATAAAAAATTAGAAAGCTCCTAACTCGGAAACGGTGCGTCATAGGGCCATGCTTCTAGGAACTTAAATAGTTTTTATGGTCATGGTCAACCTGATACTGCAAAAAAAATAGTCATTTCCGAAAAAAAAAAAACCGTCCCAAAAAAAATTCTACCACTTTTTTTTTTGGATTTCTTTGCTGCTCATAGTGCCCCTAAGCTTATACTGCGCCCCTAGGACGACCCACCGACCGAAATTTGGCAGATTGTGTAGTAGGCTGATGTGCTGTTGCTGCGGTTGATGTTGACTTAAACTAAAAATGTGAAAGTGAGTTTATTTGTTTGTTTGTTACGCTTTCACGCTAAAACTTGGATTTGGATGAAATTTGGCACATCACATAGGTAAATCGTGACCTGGGTTAGGACAAACTTTTTATCCCAGTATCCCGCGTTTTTATACGCGGGTGGAGCCACGGGCAAAAGTTAGTAGTAAATAATCAGCAACACGTCATTTAATAATATTCTTAAAAAAATTCAGGGGCGGCGGTGCGTGTAAAAGCTAGCGCACATTAAGGCGGACCGCAACGTAGCGCTTCAAAATTTCACTTTGCGCGGGCCCACTTTTGTTTTGCAATACAATGAGCGGCAGTTCGAAGCGGCTGCTATCTGTCTGCCTTTACTTACTCGTGACCAGCTAAATAAGTTACTACTCTGTGGAACCAGTGACCAGTGGGCGTTGGAGATTGTGGACGAAGTAAAACGTAAGTATTGCAGCACATGGCGTTCTGTAATTTCTGCCTAGCCACATCGGAAAAGGACACGAGTTCATGAACATAAATAAATTCAAATTACTTACAGGATCCAAACCACACTGATAGCAGTGACCGTCAGTAGAGTTGTATAAAAGGAACAAATCGCTAGCCAAATCAGAATAAAGGCGTAGTCTACACTCACAGAATCAGACATTTAGAAAGCATTGCAAATAACACTACATCGCTTCTGTAATACAACAAATAATTTTTATAATAATTTTACTTTACAATTTTGCGACCGTATCCAAACATGTCATGTTGACAATATAATAAAATGTACTCTGTGAATATAATGATAATATTTTTTTCTTCTTCTAGTAGACAGAGACAGGAAGCCAGCCATTTTATTAGCGTTGGATGTAAAAAGACTTTTGCAGTGTGATTATATACTGCTTACTGACTACTTTTTACTGCCAAGTTGATCATAGACTAATATATATAATTGACCATTGCGCCTTATTTAGCTTTCATATTTAACACTAGTGTAGACCAAGGCGTCTTTCCGGACCTCATGAAACACAGTAAAGTAGTTCCTTTGTTCAAATCCGGTGATAGTAAGGAACCCAACAATTATAGGCCTGTGTCAATTCTGCCAGTTCTCAGTAAGGTGTTTGAAAAGTTGATACTCAATCAAATGTTACGTCACTTTAATAAAAATTCCATCTTTCATGACCAACAGTACGGTTTCACCAAAGGGCGCTGTACCACTGATGCCGGTGTCACCCTAATAAAGAACATTTTTAACGCTTGGGAAGAAGCACAAGATGCCATTGGAATCTTCTGCGACCTCTCGAAGGCGTTCGATTGCGTACACCATGAGACACTTCTGCTGAAACTTGACCACTATGGGATTAGGAATACAGCTCATGATTTGTTAAGATCATACCTGAAAGATAGAAAGGTTAAAGTTCAAGTCAACGGCACAAACTCATTAGGGTCTGAAATGGTAATGGGCGTTCCTCAAGGTTCGATATTGGGTCCATTCCTCTTTTTAGTTTATATTAATGATTTACCTCAAATATTTCTAAATCAGCCAAAGATGGTGTTATTTGCAGATGACACATCATTGATCTTTAAAATAAACCGACGGTCACCAAATCTTGACGACGTGAATAGCTCTATTGTTCAGGTCCAAGATTGGTTTACGGTAAATAATTTGGTACTAAATAATAAAAAAACCAAATGCATTAGATTTAAATTACCAAATGTTAGAAGTAGCGAATGTGACATCATATTGAATGGAGAAAAACTGGAATTTATTAATCAAACAGTTTTCCTTGGAATCACGCTAGACGAGAAATTACAATGGGGACCCCATATAACATCTCTCGCGGGGCGGCTAAGCTCGGCCGCTTATGCTGTTAGAAAGATAAGACAGTTAACAGATGTAGAAACCGCGCGTTTGGTTTATTTTAGCTACTTCCACAGTATTATGTCGTATGGCATTTTACTGTGGGGTCGGGCTGCTGACATTGAATCCATCTTTGTTTTACAAAAAAGAGCTGTCAGAGCCATTTATAATCTACGTCGTCGCGAATCTCTCAGGGAACTATTTAAAAAGATTAATATTATGACGGTACCTTGCCAATTCATTTATTCAAATATTATGTATATGAGAAAAAATCTACATCTTTTTAATAAAATAAGTGATAGACATAATTTTAATACTAGAAATAAAGATAAAATAGATCAACCATTTTTCAGACTATCTAAAGTAAATACATCTTTTATGGGGTACTGTGTTAAATGTTACAACAGAATACCTTGTGATATATTAGAATTAAATGAAAGAAAATTTAAAAATCATATAAAAAGTACACTTTGTAAACAAGCATATTACAAATTAGAGGATTATATCCAAGATAAAAATGCTTGGAAACATGCTGGTCCTGCTCCATAGGACAATTCAGAATCTAGACAAAATCGAACTGGTTGCTAATTTAATTGTATAATTTTTTTTTATTTTTTTTTTAAACATTTATTTTATATTATTTTTTGTGATTACTTGAACTCACACACTGACTTATTATTATTAGTATTACTTATTATAATGTTAGAAATATAGTATAATTTTACAATGTTTGTAAGTATGTGAGCACCATGCATCTATCACATAATTATGTCATTCCTTCATTTTTCATTCTTTTTACCTATCGTGGTATAGTAATCTTATTCTAGGTGCATTGTCTTCACATATAATTATATAATAAGTGTATACAAGATATAATGATTTTTTTAAAAGAGTAACGGTGGAGTTTCTTGCCCATTCTTCTCCATACGAAAACTACCTTTTGGAATGGGCGACTAGAATCAGTTTTATTTATTATTTTTTGTAAAGTTTGACGTTCAAAAGTGCCTTTTTTGTGCCTAATTGAAATAAATTATTTGACTTTGACTTTGACGTTGGTCTCGTTGGTTGCAAGCACAACAGCACAACTGCCTATCGTGGGATACTGATTTTGAGTTGATCCTAAAAAAAATAGCCAAGTGCATGTCGGACCACGCACAATGAAGGGTTACGTAACTAGGATGAATTTATCCAAAGAACAAATTAACATTTTAGTTGAAAAACATGTACAACTGCAAATGTAAGTTTTTGAGAGATGTTATTTTAAGACCATAGATTTCTTATAAATAGTGCAATCCACGACGACGCGCCCCTTCCCTGCCCACCTGATAATGCTATTGTCCACCATCTTCAATGGTGCTTTAAGCAATAACATCTTTCCCCAAGCATGGAAAGAAGCCACGGTCATCGGCATACCGAAACCCGGCAAGCCAAAGACCGAGCCGTCGAGTTACCGCCCCATCAGTTTGCTCAAGGTACTCGACAAAGTCTATGAGAGGCTTATTTATAAGCGTCTCAGAGACTATGACAAAACCAAGGGCCTCATCCCCAACGAACAGTTTGGGTTCCGAACCCAGCACTCTAGCGTGCATCAGGCCCACAGGATTATTGAAAACATATGCGCTGGCTTCCAACGCGGTTTGATAACCGGTGCAATATTCTTCGATATAGCGAAAGCGTTCGACAAAGTCTGGCACAACGGCTTATTATATAAACTCAACAAACTCGGTGTGCCAGATCGTCTCGTGCTCATCTTACGGGACTTTTTGTCAAACCGCACCTTCCGCTACCGTATCGAAGGAGCGATATCATCCCCCCGTCCTATCCGCGCAGGAGTCCCTCAAGGCTCTGTGCTCTCCCCCTAATCTTCACGCTATTCACCAGCGATATCCCAAAGAGTAGAAGGGCACAGTTAGCTCTGTTCGCAGACGATACGGCCATCTACTACAAGGGTTCCAGTTCTGACTCGATAGCCCGCACTCTCCAGACCTCAGTCGACATGCTCGGCGCCTGGTTTAGAAAGTGGAGGATCGAAGTCAACCCGGGTAAAAGCCAAGCGGTTCTCTTTTCGAAACCGCGTAAAAGGTTCAAACCCCCCCGACCAATCACCCTGTTCGACAAGCCTATCCCCTGGGAGAAGCGAGCCAAATGCCTAGGTGTTGTCCTCGACCAGCATCTCTCCTTTAGCGATCACATAAAGCAGGCCCGCTCGCAAGCCGCTTTCGTTCTCGGTACTCGTAGACTTCACTCTGTCCTGAATGCACGTAGCAAAATGTCACTAAGGTGCAAATTGCGTACGTACACGGCGTGCGTTCGTCCCATTATGACCTATGCGGGAGCCGTATTTGCACAAGCAAAGCCCTGCCATATCCTTAGGATGCAAACGCTCCAAAATAGATTCCTCCGTAAAATCACCGGTGCCCCCTGGTACGTTAGGAACGAGATCCTCCATCTCGACCTAAAGATCCCCACAATCCACCAATTTCTCAAACGCAATTCCAAGCGTTTCTTTGAGTCCGCCGCCAAACACCGCAACCCTCTGGTTGTCGAGACCGCCAACTATGTCCCTAGTAGAATCAGTCAGATCCGCCGCCCGAGGCAAATCCTTACCGACCCAGACGACCCCATAACCCTCCTCCAGGAGAGCAATAGGGCCACAAGTACAGTGCACAAACACAGATACCGACCCGCATTCCGACCTCGCCGCCGAGGTCCTCCGCGATCGCGACCCGCCCGAGTAAATAATACTCCCCCCCGACCCTTGCCCGTTGATGCGCCAGCCCGCGTCGATCCCGATTAATAATAATGAATTATCTTTGATCCAGCCTGTCCCAACTTGCTGTCCTCCCCCCAGCGACGCCCTAAGCCGAGGTCCGTACCCCACAGGGGGTGCCCTTAGCGAGCGCTCGCCTAGTTTTTGCCCCTGGCTGGAGGCTTTGAGTTTAGTAGCTTAAGGCAGCCGCAGGATTGTCCGGTTAAGTAGTCATCACCTCAGAGGTGAGCTACGAAATGGGCTAGTCAAAAAAAAAAAACGACGCGCCCCACTCCGCTCCGCTCCGTACTTAAGTACAGTCATCGCGGAGTGGGGCGCGTTGTCGTCGTGGATCGCACTATCTACAGAGTGTAAGGGACAGCCTTACGTAGACTGATGGGGTGAATTCAGTATATCATACTAAGATGACCGGTACATGAAATTATTTCAGGAACGTTGGGTTCCTATGAACCTGATCTGTTTTTATTAACTTACACGCAATGTATCGCTACCGTGGCTAAACGTACGTAGCGAACGGCAGCGCAGCGAGCTTTCGGACGCCCTCCCCGCCGCCGCCCCGCGGTGGTTGAACAGCTGATTTCACGCGTAGTTCGTTAGTGAATTTTAACATCCATTGCTGTTTATTTTTATTTTAGCTGTTTTACATTTAGACGACTGCGTACAGAGAATGTAATTTTACATTGAAATAAAGGAATACGAAAATAAAATTTTCAGTGCAATATGATTCAAATTATGGAGCTGAATGCACCCTCTTAGTTTGCGGAGGGCTGTCTCTTACACCCTTTATATAGGTTTTCCTGTAATCTATAGGTAAAGAACCATTCTCTGTATTTTTTTCAAAATTTGAATTGAATGATCAATTTTCATCTATTTTCATAAATATACCAAAAAGTAATTTAAAAAAAAAAAAACGTCAATAAAATCCCTTCTATATGATATGGCACACGGTAGTTCGTAAAACGTTTTTTATTCCAATTTTCCCGCAAAAGTGACCGTATTCAAAATTCATTTATTTACTTTACACATCCATTCGGGTCACAGAAATTCATTATGTGAACCAAATTTCAACTAAATTGATTGGTCCAGTAGATTCGAAGCAAATTGGCTGTGACAGACGGATAGACAGCCAGCCAGACAGACAGACACACGAGTGATCTTAAAAGGGTACCGTTTTTTCCTTTACGGAACCCTAAAAATACAAAATACTTGTGTGTGTGGGTGTTTCCATAATTTGTTAGTAGCAGTCACAGAGTACTCTATTTGGTAACAGTCCCAAGTCTGGCAATAGGTGACCTCACGAAATGAGACGTACAGACGCCAGCACGTCAACCTACCCGAAACTGTCAATTTTCTCAATCAACTTTGAACCTTATACTGTGATGTTAAAGTTGAAAATCTATTAAAGAAATTTGACAGATTGTAGTAGGTTGTTGTACTGGCGTCTGTACATGTTGGTAGGTAGCTAGATATGACGCCCCAACCACTCGTTACCCGTGGTCCCGGTGGGTCGACCCATTACCGGGTCCATGGGTAATTTTAATTTCCCGTGGTCCCATGACATTAGGGATTGTTCCCGGACTTCTGACTATATCGATAGAAAGTTAACTACAACCAAAGAGCCTACTTATAATTAAATACAAATCCATAATAACAGTATTATTAGGTACGTCAAAATAAAAAAATCAAATCTTTTTTTATTTCAGGCATTGTATAAGTACACACAAATACATATCAAAAGATATCACATGTTACAAAGAGTGTAATCTTTTGGTGGTAAACTTCTTTAAAGGTTATAAATATATTGCAAACTATAGATAGTGCAATCCACGACGACGCGCCCCACTCCGCGATTACTGTACTGTAAGCTGTACTTTGGTACGAAACGCATTTTTATTTTAATTTTTTGTATATGAGAGTACCATGGAGTCGTTTACTATGATATTATGTTTTATTTTGACTTGAAAGAGCAGGGTAGTTGAGAGTATGTCATGCTCACTTAATGTCTCGCTGATGGTGGCGAGTGTGTTAGATCATTCGGCTCCCAACAAAATGGTTGAGCTGGATGGTGCTGATCCACGCGTCATGTTCGTGAACGGGCGCCGTCAGTTGAGACTGGTCATCTCTTATCTGCCAGGGCTTATTTTTAATCTTATATTTTTAATCGTTTTTGATTTTTATATATTTTTTTACATTGTTCTCACTCATAGAATCAACAAGAGTAATGTACCCAGGATTTTATAATTTCTATAATTAAAAGAGTGTCCTTGGATTTTCTTGCCCGTTCTTCTCCATAGAGATCTAAGTTTTGGAATGGGCAACTAGCTTCAACTTTTGTGACTAACTGACGGACTCTTTGACAGTTCAAAAGTGCCTGTAAATGGTTTAATTGAAATAAAATAAAGGCTTTTGAGTTTGAATTTGGATTTTTTTCTGTATTAGTCATGTTGCAATTTAGGATCTTTATCACAGACTACATAGAGTTATTACGTATATCTTTATTCATCTATTCTCTTTTGTCACTTTGACATATGTGAATATTCCGCACACTAGGCGCTAGATGGCGAGACGGACCGCATAGAAACACTTAGCGGTTGTCATCACGCAACAGCTGTCGCCAAGCAAAGGTGCTGCTATCGGTGGATGTTTGCGGTACTAACGTCGGGCGTCGACCAATAGGGAGACGCCATCAGCCCGCCATCACCGCGAACCAATCAGGACTGAAGATTTGAAAGAATAAAGAATAACGAAGTGTTTTGGGTTTTGCCGGGAGGATTTTGAGGGAGTTCATTTTTATTTCTTCTTCTGGGTGCATTGAAAAATATATCTAAGTAAATATAATTTGTGTAAGATATTCTGATTAAGAAGCTAAGTATTACCTTATTTCCTATATGTTCTCGGTTTACTCATTTAAATATAATATTCGCTGTTATGAGCAATTTGTGTTTTATTTCTTGGGGATAGCTTTGTCATAACTTACTGGAGTTTTATTTGAATAGGAGGTGATTAGATTCCATTGTTATATGAGGTTCCAATAACTTGATCTTAATTACTTATACTTGTGAACATGCTAAAAGGACGTATCTCGACGTACTGCTATCGTTGCTTATTTAATATGTTTGTTCTAATAGGTGTAACAATTTTCAGAAGTGGGATAGCGATCTGGAGCAGTTCTCAGCCAAGCCATGAGTTCCGATGGTCACAGCCGGTCTCGCAGCCGGTCCCGCAGCCCTGTCAGATGGAGTCACCGGCGGATGGAGCGACCGCAGCCGGAGCGCCGTAGCTGCTCCCGCGACACGTGGCGGCCGGGACGTTCGCCAGTCCGGGACTATCGAGGCCGCTTTCCACCTGGCTTTTCAAATGAATCCGGTAGGTCGGTTCCATATTATTCGGGTGTGATGGTTAAGCCGGATATAATACCGGAATTCGATCCTGAAAAACCGGAGCTACCTGCATCTCAGTGGCTTAACAAAGTAGAGCAACTAGGTGCCATACATGGATGGAACGACAATGTTAAAAGTTATTATATGCAGGCACGACTTGTTGGATTAGCGAAGTTGTGGCATGGCGCACTTCAAAGCTATGAGTTTACGTGGCCGGAATGGAAACAAAAAATTCTGGAAGCGTTCCCTCAAAGCATAGATTACGCAGACGCATTGAGGGAAATGTTAAGTAGGAAAAAGTTATTCAATGAAACGATGACTCATTATTATTATTCGAAATGTACCATGTTAACTAAGTGTGAAATCATTGGAGAAAAAGCGGTTTCCTGCATCATAGAAGGGTTGCCGTTCCACATGAGAACTTCTGCAAGGGCTGGTAATTATAAAACCCCAAGCGAGCTTTATTCTCACTTTCTGTGCATGAATGACGACAAAAAAATTAATCAAAGTCAGAGAAACGTTCTTCGAGGTCGAGATTCCGCATCGTCTTCAAAAGAAGCAATTAGAGATCCAAAAGAACGAAAGCCAGGTGTTACTTGTTTTCTTTGTAACGAGTCAGGGCACGTTGTTCGGTCGTGCCCCAACAATCCTAACGCTATAAAATGCGAAATCTGTGGGAAAACCAACCACAAAAAGGAGCAGTGTTATCAAAAGGCTGTCAGCATTGTACAAATACAGGTAAATGAATGTTATTTTAAACATGTCTTAATTAATGGTTTAAAAGGTACCGCTTATTTAGACACGGGGGCTCAAGTCAATCTCATCACTCATGATTGTGTTCTAAAGCTTGGTGTTGCAATGCAACCTTGTGTCGTTTTTGTCAACGGGTTTGGTGGACCACCAATTAAAGCTCACGGACAGGTATCATTAGAGTTCGTAATAGATGAAGTTAAGGTTTGTTCAGACGCAGTTGTCGTGGATGCTGCCGTAAACAGAGCTGACGTTTTTATTGGACAGCCCATTTTGAACAATGAAAAATTCAAGCTTACAATTTGTGGTACTACCGTCTTTTTAGGATATGCAGTAACAGATGAAAATAAAGTTGAATCGGTTGAAATAAATTCTTTGCAAGTGGGTACATGTGTCGATAAGGTTAACATTTTGTGCTCTACAGACACTGTCGTTCCAGCTTATTCATCCTTGTTTGTTGACACGTACAATGATGTTGAATTTGACAAGTCAACTCTACTGTTTGTGGATAGTCGTACAATTGTTTATAATGGTTATAACTATAGCATTCCTGCTTCTATGAATTGTTTTCCAGTACAGACCATTTTCATAGTTAATCACGGTAAAAAGCCACTGCGTTTCCAGAAAGACCAGGTTATTGCTCGTGGATTGGTTACTCGAGAAATTGGTTGTTCTCTTGGTAAATCTGCAGATAATCTTGTTTCGATCATGAGCATTGATACAACCAAAATCAAATGTGGATCCGGAGATCCACAGATAGTTAAAGAGTTAGTAGAGATTTTAAAGGAATATTCAGATTGTTTTTCTATAGATACAGGAGAATTAGGCAGGACTGACAAAATAGAATTGAATATCGAACTTAACTCTGATAAGCCGGTTTGTTATCGTCCTTACAGGCTTTCTTTTTCAGAAAAGGCAATAGTACGAGAAAAGATTGAAGATATGGTATCCAACGGTATTATTAGAGAATCGTCGTCTAATTATGCCAGTCCCATTGTATTAGTTAGGAAAAAGAACGGAGATTATCGGTTTTGTGTGGATTTTAGAAAATTAAATAGTATTACAGCGAAAGATAAATATCCTCTGCCCATCATAGAAGAACAAATCGAAAAACTAGGTGGGAAGAAACTTTTTACGAGTCTTGATTTGTCGCAAAGTTTTTTTCCAGATTCCAGTAGCGGAGGCTTCAATTCACAGAACTGGTTTTGTCACGCCTGAGGGCCACTATGAATTTTTGCGTATGCCCTTCGGTTTGGCCAATTCCCCAGCAATTTTCCAGCGTCTTATGGACAAGATATTTTCTTCGTTACGTCATGATAAGGTGCTTCCATTTATAGATGATCTGTTGCTACCTACCAAAACTGAACAGGAAGGCCTCCATCTGCTTCGGGTAGTTTTGGAAATAATAAGGGACGCAAAATTGACGTTAAACCTTGATAAGTGTTTTTTCTTGCAAAAAAAAATAGATTACCTCGGTTACGAGATCAGCGAGAAAGGTATTAGGCCTGGTAGTAAGAAAATCGATGCTGTGGTCAACTATAAAGAACCTAAGAATGTACACGAACTTAGGATGTATCTAGGTCTGACTAGTTATTTCAGGAAATTTGTTAAAGATTATGCGTCTGTCACGTATGCTCTGTACGGGTTGCTAAAAAAGAATGCAACATGGGTTTGGGATCCAGCACAGCAGAGAGCTTTTGATCAACTGAAGAAGATTTTGACGACTCGACCGATACTCTCATTATTTTGTAGGAAAGGTGACATAGAAGTTCATACTGACGCAAGCAGTAAAGGTGTAGCTGGCATTCTATTACAGGATCAGGATGGTGGTATGAAACCCATTGCGTATTTCAGCCGAAAAACAAGCAAAGAAGAAGCTATGTATCATTCCTACGAATTGGAAACATTGGCTGTAGTGGAATCGTTGAGGAGATTTAGAATTTACTTAGCAGGTAATTATTTTAAGGTGGTGACAGACTGTGCAGCCGTTCGAGACACTTTCTTGAAAAAGGATCTACTACCTCGAATAGCAAGGTGGTGGTTATCTATTCAGGAGTACGACATGGAAGTCATTCATAGGCCAGGTAAGTCTCATGGGCACGTGGATGCGCTGAGCCGATTTCCGGTAGACCCTCCCTTAGTAGTAGATATCAACGTGATTGACGTATTCGATTGGTTAGTATGTCTTCAAGATCAAGATGAGAGGATTCGCATAATTCGAACAAAATTAGAATCTGGGGATAACGATCCAGATATACAGAAAAATTACAAGCTGAAAGATGGTCGAGTATACAAGCTCGTTAAGGATGGAGAACAGCGGTTAGTAGTCCCTAAATATGGAAGGTGGAATGTCATGAGGAAGTATCATGACTGCATCGGACATCCAGGCCTGAAGCGGTGTGAGGAAATTATCAAAGGTAACTTTTGGTTTCCAGGAATGACACGTTTCATACGAAAATATGTCAACTCATGTTTAGACTGTCTTTACAAGAGGGGACAGTACGGAAGACTTGAAGGTGAGTTACACCCCATTGAAAAAGTTCCGGAACCAATGCACACTCTGCACATTGACCATCTCGGTCCTTTCTGCAAAAGTCGAGCAGGCAACAGTTTTGTACTAATGGTGGTCGATGCCTTCACGAAATTTACATGGGCGGTACCAGTTAAAACTACAAAGACTCGAGAGGTAATAAAATCTTTAAATGACATTTTTTGTTTATTTGGTTATCCAAAGAGAATTATATCCGACAGCGGTACGAGTTTCAAAAGTAAACATTTCAAACAGTTTTGTTTGGATAATCAAATAAAACACATAATCAATGCTGTAGCATGTCCACGCGCAAATGGACAAGTGGAGAGGTATAATCGTACATTACTAGATTCACTCAATACAAGCGTGGAAGATGAAAAGGATTGGGATACTCGGATCGCAAACATCACCTGGGGAATGAATAATTTACTAAACGGTTCGACTGGATTTACACCATACAGGCTCATGTTTTCAGCGACTCGCAGCAGGTATCAAGGTATGGGAGATAACATCGTGGATAACGAGGCGACAGCTGCACGCACTAGGACCGAAGCTACAGCGAACCTAAACCGGACGGCAGAGAAAATGCGTAAATATTTTAATGCAAAGCGTAAACCTCCAACAAAATACAAGGTAAACGATTTAGTATTATGGAAAGGAGCTGCTGACCGAAATGTGAACGTTCGACGAAAACTGAAGGAAAAGTACAGCGGGCCTTATAAGGTAACGAAGGTAGCAGGTAATGATAGGTACATGATTACTTCGCTGAAAGGTGTGAAAGGGTATAAGCGATTCAGAGCTCTTGTGTCGTCGGACTCGTTAAAACCTTTTCAGAGGGAGGATGATTCGGGCGCTAGTTCAAATGATACAGAAGTGGACAGCACGGAGGAATTAATCGACTTGCTTGAAGGATGAACTTTAATGAATTCCAGGAAAAATCAGGTTAATACTAATTTTGATGAGTGGAATAATGTAATGGTACAAATAATTTGGATTGTGATCGGAACTATTATGTTAATTGAATGGTTTAAAATTGGAGTTACTGACGGAAATGTTTTGAAAGCGATTGTGAAATGTTATGGGTTGGAAAATTATGGTATTTTCACTGATGTAAATCTATGGGTATTTTTGGAAACTGGTTTTGGTAAACAAGTAGATACTTATCTTTTTACTTTTGGAATGATTTGACTTGATGATTGATAATGATTCATTTAAAGGACATAGCTATGATGTGCTTTTTATTATGTATGGACCAAATATTGTTTTACGGTTCATAGAATTGAGTTTTCTTTTCTTTTTTTTAGGACTGGGTTTGCTATTTTTGAACAATTACATATAGTCTTTTGTTCTCTTCCTTTGCAGAGTCGCAAAGGCGTCAGGATGGACGAGTGTGAATATTCCGCACACTAGGCGCTAGATGGCGAGACGGACCGCATAGAAACACTTAGCGGTTGTCATCACGCAACAGCTGTCGCCAAGCAAAGGTGCTGCTATCGGTGGATGTTTGCGGTACTAACGTCGGGCGTCGACCAATAGGGAGACGCCATCAGCCCGCCATCACCGCGAACCAATCAGGACTGAAGATTTGAAAGAATAAAGAATAACGAAGTGTTTTGGGTTTTGCCGGGAGGATTTTGAGGGAGTTCATTTTTATTTCTTCTTCTGGGTGCATTGAAAAATATATCTAAGTAAATATAATTTGTGTAAGATATTCTGATTAAGAAGCTAAGTATTACCTTATTTCCTATATGTTCTCGGTTTACTCATTTAAATATAATATTCGCTGTTATGAGCAATTTGTGTTTTATTTCTTGGGGATAGCTTTGTCATAACTTACTGGAGTTTTATTTGAATAGGAGGTGATTAGATTCCATTGTTATATGAGGTTCCAATAACTTGATCTTAATTACTTATACTTGTGAACATGCTAAAAGGACGTATCTCGACGTACTGCTATCGTTGCTTATTTAATATGTTTGTTCTAATAGGTGTAACACATAATTATTTATAAGCAACTATGTACGCACCCAAATTGAATATTTTTTTGCGGAAACGAGAACGAGTCTGGGCATAGCAATTTTTTTTTTTAATTGCACAATCATAAAGCGTCTCCTGAACTTTTTGGACAAATTATCAAAAAATAAAAAGAATAATCCAGTAGAACCAGAACAAAAATGGCAATTAAAATTGATGAATTCATAGCCGATACACTAATGGAATTAATTAATGGCGAAATATCAGTTGGATACGCATTAGAAATGTTAAGATAGTTTGTCGTAAATCATTAGTGGTTATGAATTCATGATTTTCAATATAGCTGTTATTAGGAGTATGTTTTTGTTCCCAAGGATGGAATTAGGTATTTTATTTGCTTTGAATGAGTAAACTTTCATATATGACTGATGGTTTTCATTTTCTATCGATATAGTCAGATGTCCGGGAGAAATCCCTAATGCCATGGGCATGGGACCACGGGTAATTAAAATTACCCATGGACCCGGTAATGGGTCGATCCACCGGGACCACGGGTAACGAGTGGCCCCAACAGTCTGCCTAGCTTTTCAATGAATGTGTGTGATATCACGTGGTCTATCCTCTTCACAATGCGGCTGTGCCCAACTCACAAGGTGTGAGTACGTTAAAAATCTCGGAGTCTATGTGGATAGTTCTTTGAGCTGGAAACCTCACCTTAGCAATCTCATATCGCGAGTCCGCAAGTGTTTTTTTTTTTTTTTTACTAAGGTAGGTCTCTCTCTCCGCTGACTCCCGTATCTACCATTAAAACCGTTTATTATGCCCTGTGCCAAAGCATAATAAATTACTGCATCACTGTGTGGGGTGGGACTCCCAAGACAACCTTACTGCCTCTGGAACGAGCACAGAGAGCTGTCCTCAAGGTTATGACCTCGAAGCCGTTTAGATATCCCACCTCGGCTCTCTACACCGAATGTCAGGTCCTCACTGTGAAGCAGCTCTTTGTTCTTGGCACTATTCTGCGCAAACATCCCTCTGTGGTATACAAGCCGAATGCTGCTAAAAAGCGTAGATACTTCGAGGTATGCTCTAGTCGCAGATGTAGAACGGCCCTTGCTCAGCGTCATTATGATATTATGTCCAACCATTTATATAATAAAATAAGCACCATTGCTCCCATGTGCCTGCATGGATGTAAGACCAAGGTCACAAAGTGGCTATTGACACTGAGCTACGATAAGACTGAAATTTTACTTCATGTATCGATCGCTTAACCTAATGTAGCTAATAAAGTCATATTTTTATAAATATATTTATACAGACTTACATAATCACAAGTTTTCACTATATTTATCACTCAATACATACACATACCCCCATATAGGTACTTTAATAGGTCACATCATATTGTATGTATTTAGTAGTAAGTAGATAATTGATAATAGTCCTACTGTGCTCGTCCTACAACTACTGAGATATGTTCAAATTATAGGCAAGGACGCTGGCACCCTAAACACAAGTTAAATCTTACTTTGGGTGCCAGAGTTCATCGAAAACACTCTTTCCCATATTTGTAACACAACCATATTTGTACAACTGAAGGTATTTTTTTATTTTTATTTTTATATTATTAAGTTACCTATCTGTTCGCAACACTAAAACATGTTGCTGATACAAGGCTAACTGTGCGTTTGCACTGGCGAAACATCACAACAAGCAGAAATCTCTAGTTCCTGTTAAAATTTGTATGGAAAATTGACAGAACATAGAGATCCCAACATGTTTTGTTCAAATATTGTATGGAACTCTGACAGAAATTAACGATTTTAACACGTTTTATTGTGAATGTTTCGCTAGTGCAAACGCACACTAAAAACCATGTTGTGCCATTTGTTTCCCTATGCCAATAGTAAAATTAAACACATGGACTAATTTTTTGACAATTAATTTATAATATCAATATTCATTATCCGTATGTGATTTATCGGTGTAGTAAGTTGATTTAGATGTGAACGAGCACGCTGACACAGAATACGACTTGGATCTGCAAATAGAAAGGCCTTCTTTATAATCAGGCGAGTTAATGTTTTTTTTTCTATCGCATGTCGTAGATCAACCAAGGAGGTTGTCGCCTGGGCCATCCTGTGGATGCCGAAATAAATGAAGGCCTCCAGCCAGGGCATACAAGAAATCATTGAGGATAAGAGGGGGCTAATTTTAGTCTCGCTTGTCATCGGCGATGACATGATGAATCTATAGGCTTTTTATATTTTCGTAACCAACGCAATTTTTATTGAAATAATAAGTACCAATTTTTTTTTTTTTTGTTTGGGAAATCATCAAATGACTTCTCCCGCTCTGGGTGGAGCGGGAGGGTGTGTCAGACTCTTACTGACTAAAACCCACCCGTGTTCCTTCTGTTGCCTGTGCAATGCCAGGGGGCCACGGTATCCTTTTCGGACTTTCCCGCAACCCCGGCAGGCAACGGTCCCATCGGACCCCTTCAGTCGCTGACATCTCTTTGAGGCGCGCGTGAAACACAACGCGCCATCGACCCGGGCCTGGTCCTTACCGGACGGCGAGCTACCCGTTGCTCATCGTCCGCAAGCCCGCGCCTACGGTGGCCGGGAATCGGCTATGGATTCCCGACGCCCAGGGCGTCTCCTCCTGCGGCGGCTAGGGGCGTGAGGGTGCGAATTTTGCCTCTCCCTCACGCGCTCCGCCTCCTCCTTCGCGAGCATTACTGCTTCGCAGAAGGTGGTGACGTCCTCCCATGCCCTCTCGCTCAGTACCATAGCCTGGACCAGGGCCGGACGCGAGAGATCCCCGCCAAAATAATAAGTACCATGGAGGACGGTTTTGTAAAAGGAGACAACACAAATTTATAACTTAAAAAATATCACTAGTTTGTTTACACAGCCAACTGACGTCATGACCACAGAGCAATATGGCGTCCACTGCGTCCAGTTTTCGTCAATTACGCGCGAAATTTGAAAATGCAAAATTTAAATGCATTAATGGTGTAATACCCTATTGCGCCACACAGATCTAAAGTTTAGATCAGTGTGGCGAAATTCATTACAAAATTTAACACACGCAATAAAAATTAGGCGAGGGCGGCGCGCTGCTGTCGGGCGGCTAGCGGCTGTTCTTATAATGTGAAGGCATCTGCTTCTGCCGCGCTACTATTGCGCTGATAACGTCCTAATGTGAAAATGGCCTAAGTCGATGAAGATCGATTTTCAGCCCACTGCTGGGCGTCGTCGTAGCATAGTAGCATAGTGTGTGTGGCCAGGGCAACGAGTAGTACACTCGTTGCCCTGGCCACACACACTTTGATTTTTATATCAACCCACTTACAATCTAACCTTTTTTTGCCCTTATTTTTCGACTGGGGCTTTTTGCCTTGAATATTTTTCTTTGTGTATTTCTTTTGCAGCTTTTTCTTATTTTCCTTTTTATCTTCATCCATGCGACTTTCGGTGTCATTTGAAATTTCTTCAGAACTCAATTCTGCCCTTTTACCAGACGCTGAACGTTTTTTGCGGTCCTTGTAAACTTCACAGGAGTCTTTAGGCATGAGTTTCCAACATCCTTTTTCTTCTGTTCGCCGAGATTTCTTCAGTCAAACAAAAAAAGAAAACATTTTGAAAATAATGTCGTACGCTTCGAAGTATCGTTTCTATTTATGAAAAAGTTCTCGAAAATATTACTGTCTGCACTGGTCATTATAGCCTTTCTCGTATTAAAGCCGCATCTGGTCGCAACGCAATGCATACAACTACAAAAAGCCCGATGATTTTTACAATGCGCTGTAGGCTGCTCAAACGTTTGCTAGCCTTTTATGTACTGCAAGGCTCATTCAATGCAGTACAAGATAGTGAATGGGCTTATGTGCCAAGCCCATTATATTACTTCTTCTGAGGCTTGGCAAAAAACGGTACCTATGCAGAAGAAAAACTGTTAGACTAGACTATTCTAGGCAATCTAATGTATTCTGAATAATATAGGTGCACAATTGGTCGGAGGGTCGTCTTATAGGTGCAGTACGAGTCATCTTATTACATTACTAACTTTTTTACGAATGGCTTCGTTAATATCATCAATAAATAGTCCGGACAAGTCATCATTCCAACCCCAACTTCTGTTTGAAGTACTTTTGTATCTTCTCTTACTTATTCGTTCGTGTCTAGAATGTGGCTTTTTGTGTTTTTTTGGTCGTTTCGCAGATCTCATTTTTGTATTTCTAAAATATAAAATACGTTATTAAAAATTTCGATAGTAGAAAATTTTAAAAATAGTGTCCACAGACTACATAGGGATACTATCAGATCACCACAGACTACATAGGGATATGTATCAGATACTACGCCACAGACTACATAGGGATACTATACTACGCATTATTGTCATAATCCTATCTATGTTTCTTTTTTGTTTGTAAAAAAAACAAGAAACATAAAAATAATAAAATGTCTAAATTAGTCTACAAACATTGGCCGCTTTCCGAATTACAATATAATCGCTCACAACGCTGACATCGATAATTGGCGTTCCGATTAAGATATCACGAGTATGACAGCTGAGCATTGATTTTATAAGTCAATGCAGCTGAGGGCTGTCAACAATTCGGAACGCTCGTGAATGCGCTGACAGTCCTCGCTCAACGTCAAAATTGCATATCATATTTCTTTGTGTTTATACTACGCATTTCTTCTTCTTCTTTGGATATGTGGTAAACAGTAGTCAGAAACACAATTTCGAAAATGCCACGTTAGTTTAAAGATAAGATGCGAGTCAAACAAAACAGCACAACTGTCATTTTTGACAGCGCTTACGGTGATATTAGTAAAAGGCATGGTCGGCGTTATTGCAAGGTGGCGTATGTCATGACGTCATCTATGACGATTCAAGACACAACGTTATCGTGCCCACGTTAATACGGAACGCTTGTTAGCGCGCTCAAATCGATTACATCGTAACTCGGAATGCGGGGATTGGCGTCGCGCGTCACGTCGTTCAAAATCGCAACAACAACGTAAGATCACGAGATCACAACATAAAGGTGTGCAATGGCCATAAGGCTTAGGGGTTCTTTTATCTTTGTGTAATATTGTAAAAAAAATAAAACATAATCATTTTACGTGTTTAAAATAATAAATATGAGTTTCAGACTAAAATCTTTTTACAATATTTTTCACGTACTGCTCTTTATAAGAAAATGTCTAATAATATCCTAAAACGAAACGTTGTAATGTCATATGACTATCGACGTCAGTCCTACCAACATAATCAGTGTGTCCACCATTTTTACGCAGCTGATGTTTGTTTGAGATTTTATATTTTAGAATTCTATCTAAATAACTTCTCAAAATGGGTGCCTCCTTCGTTCCCATCGTCGTATTCACCGTGCTGTGGGGTATTGTGGGCATCGTTTGCCCCTTCTTCGCCCCTAAAGGACCAAACAGAGGGTAAGTTATTGCGCCTTCCTTCCACAAATCTTTTTGCCATTTCTAAGACTAAAACCTATATTTGTTGCTCTATTCCAGGATTATCCAGGTGGTTTTGATGCTAACTGCTGCTACATGCTGGTTATTGTGAGTATTTTGTATGTTTACAAGCTTTTTGACACCAAAATGAGTCACGAGCCTTAAAACCTTGTTGTAAGCACTTGATTGCCTTCAGTGAGTGCCCTCGTGATTTGGGTTGCACCAGAAATGATCTGCGATCTTGGAATAGAGAAATTTATTTTCTAATCAGTTTTAAAAAGCGATGTATAGTATAAGGTCAGTTGGGTGGTATCAAACAACTTAGTATATATAAAGAAAGCTTAAAAATAATCAGAAAGCAAATATTCATCATCATTCTCCTGCCAGTATCCCAAATCAGAAAACAAATACTATCATAAAAAAATTTAAACAATAATTGTTGTGGCTTAAACTTCCCAACCTTTTTTACTTTTTTATTTATTTTTATTCAAGCTTTCCCACTACTCTACTTCTTTCTTTCTTTACTGGGTAAAACTATTATCCATAGCTTTCCACTCTCACAACCTTTAATAAGACTATTTAAATGTCTCTTCTACATACATAAACTCCATTTGAAATAATATTACACTTTTAAACACACCTTTTTTACAGTCCGTTCAACCGATTCTGACTTCTATACCGTAGGCATAAGGATGGCATTAAAGCATAAAAGTGGTTACAATACCAACTGTTTACTGCAGCTGCCATTTGTCATGCCACCAACGCAATACAAGTTAAAATTGGTTGAATGGACTGTAAAAAGGTTCAGTTAATAAATGTGTAATCTTATTTCAAATGGAGTATACATGCATGATGCACTATGCTAGCTTATTCTAATTTTAACCATTTCATACCTGTGTATTCCAGCTGGCTGTGCGCGTACATGGCGCAAATGAACCCCCTCATCGGGCCCAGACTTGACAATGAAACACTCATCTGGATGTCACGTACTTGGGTGAGTACACAAACATTTGTTTAAACATAAAGAAAGAAAATAATTGGCGAGAAACTGCATTTATACAACATGTTCCTTTTGATATCCCATAATTCTAGGGTATTAATGAGACCATGTCAAAGAATCAACTGTTATACAATTGAGTTTGAATTATTTTGCAATTAATTTCTTTATTCGTTTTATTTTTCATTCAAAATAATTTGGCAGTCATGATTATTTTAATCTCTTAATATTATAAATTTGCATAGCACATGTGTGAGCACTGTGACCATGTACCTTATATAAAGCTACCATTTACTGGGTACCTACGTCTTTCATTGAGTTGATGTGCCCTGGCGGCTGAGAGTATGGTGATAGAGTGGTGGCGTGTGTGTTGGATAGTTAAGTTCCCTTCAAAATGGTTGAGCTAAACGGTGCTGATCCATGAGTCATGTTCATGAACGGGGCGCGTCAGTAGGGACTGTTCATCTCTTATCTGCCTCAGCTTATTTTAATTAATAATTGTTTTTATCTTTTTATCACGGACGCTTTTTACGTGCACATCTTTCTACATTGTTCTCACATGTATAATTTCAATATGAATGATGTAACCAATATTTTGTAACAATATTATGATTTATAAGAGTGTCTATGGAGTTTCTTGCCCGTTCTTCTCCATAGGAACCTACGTTTTGGAATGGGCAACTAGCTTCATATTTCTGACTGACTGACCCCTTGACAATTCAAAAGTGCCTGTAAATGGTTTAATTGAAATAAATGCTTTGAGTTTGAGTTTGATGTAAAAGACCATCTAAACTAATATTATAAAGAGAAAACAATTGATTTTTTCTGTTTGTTTGTAATTAATAAACTCAAAAACTACTGGATCGATTTTAAAAATTCTTTCACCAGTAGAATGCTATATATTATCATTTATCACTGAGTAACATAGGCAATAATTTATAAAGATATCATGCGGGCGAATCCGCTGGCCGAAGCTAGAGAAATATAAAAACATTAAATGCTGACTATTAAAGTCCATTACAAAAAAAATATTACAAGATCGCATTTTCTTTGCTTTAAATATGAATGATTGGTTTCTTACTGCTTTAACGTTTAACTGACCCCTTACTGTTGGTGAAACAGAGGAGCTCGTGGCTAAGTAATAACTGCCGCACGGGTCGATTCATCAGGTTAAGCTATGCTTGCCGGGGTTGGTCTGTGGATGGGTGACCATCTTTACATACCGAGACTCCTCCGTGCCTCGGAAAGCACGTTAAGCCGTTGGTCCCGGCTGTCATTCGTGGATCTTTGACAGTCAGGGTCGTCAGAAGCCCGAAAGTCTGACAATCAGTCTTACCAAGGGGTATCGTATTACCCAGTTGCTGGGTTGTGGAGGTCAGATAGGCAGTCGCTTCATGTAAAATACTGGTATTCAGCTGCATCCGGTTAGACTGGAAGCCGACCCCAATATAGTTGGGAAAAGGCTAGGCAGATTGATACTGTTGGTGAAACAGAAACCACATTCTAACAGCCCCCTAACCATTATCAGTTTATCCCATAAACTTAGGGGACGTTGTCGGTGAAAATGGGCATAAGATTAGTTAATTTAGTTGAGGAGTTAGTCGTTATTTCTAAAAGCACAATGTGATTGACACGTCGCATATATGAACATAGTGTCTACCGTCTATTAGTGAAAGATTTTTTGTAAAAAATTCTTCATTCTTCAAAGATTCTTCTATGAGACTTCCGTGTCTCATAGTAGATAAGAGTTGATGTTCCATCGAAGAAGTTCATATCTATACACCGTAAGGACTATTTCTGCTTGCAGCGCTCGGCCGCTATAGAACCGGGGCTGTAACAGATGTGGTCATCGTGTTCACGGGATTTTGTTTTCAAATTGCTTAGATATGAAGTTCTTCGTACCTGTATTCTGCTATCTTCTTAGCAGGGCACTCAGGTTCTCCCGTTTTGCGGTTGGTGGGCTTTTTTTTAAAGCACGCGTAATTTGCGGATCGGTGCGTCAGCTTTCTTCGCGCACTCAAACGCTGACTGTCCCTACTTCACCTCTGTGACCACACGGGAAATCATCATATGACGTCTCCCGCTCTGGGTGGAGCGGGAGGGCGTGTCAGACTCTTACCCGTGTTCCTTCTGTTGCCTGTGCAATGCCAGGGGGCCACGGTATCCCTTTCGGACTTTCCCGCAACCCCGGCAGGCAATGGTCTCATCGGACCCCTTCACTTGCTGACATCTCTTTGAGGCGCGCGTGGAACACTACGCGCTGTCGACCCGGGCCTGGTCCTTACCGGACGGCGAGCTACCCATTGCTCACCGTCCGCAAGCCCGCGCCTACGGTGGCCGGGAATCGGCAATCGATTCCCACGTAGAGTTGACCTCGATGCATGTTTTTGCTGGATGAACATCTCGTTGGCATTTGTAGCGTATGGTAACCAAGGTGAAGACTGACAGACAGTACAGGACGTCCAATTTGAAAAGTAGCTTTTTGGAACGTTTAATCGTCTCCTCAAGCCCTTTATTTCAATACCCCACATGACGATGGTAATTTTTTTTGTATTTGTTTAGGTTTAAGTCCACCATTTAAAAAAAATAACAAATATCCTATAACTATCGCATGGCCTAGACGATTGGCAAGACACCTCTCTATATAAAGCCTAAGGACCAGTTCGTGTTGAAGGAGTCCAGCTTATACCGCCAGCTCCGTCTGGCCGTCGCGATGTCCCTTGCCACTAAGCGCCCATTGGTTGTCTGACTGACATTCGGCAGTTGTGTCCAGCCCAATTCCATTCGATCGTGGCAGCTTTCCGAGTGACGGCCAGACGGACTGAACTGTCAAAATGAACAACTGCTGGCTGTGCCAACTGCCAGAACCAACCTGCTGGCCAAAACACCTCTCACGCGAGCCGTTCGTACTGTGAACGAAATCCAGAATAGGTTAGACATTTTTTCGTGTTACTTTAGTGAACTCGCAAAGGTAATTTTATATGTATTATGTTACGAATGGGAATAAAGATTTTTTATTTTTTATTGATTGATACGTGTATGTACGACGGAGGAGTGTAAGAATATTTAGAAAGTGTAGAATAAGATATTATTGTTTAGTTTTAATTTTGTGTTCATTATTATATGTCTAGTTATATGTCTAGAGTTTTAATTGTAAATATTTATATAGTTTAATGTACATTTAATTTTATAATAATAGGCCTAGCTATCGCATTAGGTTTAAGCTCCTGTAATGATAGTCTTAGAGTTTTAAATAAATAAATAAATACAATTATTTTATCGTAATCGTTTAAAATGTGTTGCGTGATTAGATAGCCGGTCTGTTAGTTAGATACCCAGAATAAATAAGGTTCTACAAAACTAATAAAGTATATAAATGTAACATTATGCCTCTCTCTCTATCGATAAAAAGAAATACCGAATGCTTTTCCTTGTGGAAGCTGTACGCTTTGCCTTGACCTCGCCATCAGGGTCAAATCGTAATATTACATAATGACAATAGAATATTTAGGAGTTCAGTGTGGCTGTAGGCTTATACCAAGGGTCGACTTGTAAGTCCTTGTCCTGTTGATTATGGACGCTCTGCCGTCGGACATACAGGAAAAGGAATCTTGGTGCATGCTGTTTGCAGGCGACATTGTTCTTGTCGGTGAAGATGGACCTGAGATCCAGAGCAGATTAGAGAAATGTCAACAGAAGCTTGAGAATGTTGGCTTGAAAATCAGGGGAACCAAATCTGAATATAGTTCTGGAGCCAGAGCGCTAGATGGCGCGCTTCTCCCGGTCTGCTCCGACTTTCAGTATCTCGGTTCACTCGCGCAAAACAATGGCAAAGTAGATCGAACTGTAATGAGCACAGAATTAACACTGGATGGATGAAACAATCTGCGACTTAGGGTTGTGAAAAAATAATCGATTATAGAAAAAATCGATTAAAAATCGTTTTTTTTTAAAGAATAATCGATTTTTATAATCGATTTATATATTTAAAAAAATCTTCTGTTTCACTGTCGATTTTTTTCACCCGCAACGGCCGCAACACTTAGTTTTTTAGTCGGGAGCGTGAAGCCGCAAAGTGCCGCGAACCACTAACTAAGAAGTTCGTCAATGAATGACGCTAACGCCATCTGTGCGTTTAACGCTATGTCATCAATTCTGTGCGTTGAAAACCTAAATTATCCCAATTAGCGTGTAGGCACCTTCTGGTTCCGGCTTCTTCGGCTCCAGCGGAAAGATTATTTTCGAAAGCTGACGCCATACTAACAAAGACCTGGAGCCGAATACTATCAAAACGTTTACCAAAACTTTTATTTGTTTTTAACTTTCATTGCCCAAATACTTTATTTATTTTAGACGGGTGAAATGAAAAAAAAAAAACTTTTTGCCACTTTATGCCAATGTAAATTTATAACTTGTTGATTATTAAATTAATAAAACAGAGCTTCAATGCTTTGATAGTGTGATTATCGATAACACAGGTGTTTAATATAATCTGTCAACAAAAAATAATTGAAAAAAACGATTATTTTTGAAAAATCGATTATTTATTATCTATACAAAAATCGATTTTATTTACTAGGGAAAACAATCGATTAATTAATAATCGATTTTTTATCGACTCCCGCATTTCCCTCAAACTTAAGGGGAAGACTTATAAAACAATGTTGAGACCTGCTGTCTTCCATGGATCAGAATGTTGGGCCACAAAAGGTACGAATGAAAGGCAATTCGAATGTGTTGTGAATGCTCATAGGACGTGTGGTGCTGTAGTGCGTGAATGGATAGAATAAGAATTCTAACCACGCTACCGCATTAGGAATTTCCTGTAATGGTAGCAGTATTTGTGATAAATAAATAAATAAACTTAATATTAGAAATGCGAAAGTTATTGTTTCACGCTAAAACGGCCGAACGGTTTGGATGAAATTTGGCACATGGGTAGACCAAGACCTGTATTCAGACATAGGATACTTTTTATCCCGATATTCCCACGGGATCCAGACTTATGCGGGTGAACCAAGGGGCGCAGCAAGTTAGTCTTCAAAAGTATTTCAAGTCGTGTTGCAATTTGTCTTGTCAATAGAAAATCGCGTGTATGGTCATGCGTTTCTTCCATCTATTCCGGATGAGAGTAATCTTTGCCAACTCGTGCACTACCTAAGACATTGCAGTGATTTTCAAATCGAATCATCTTATGAATGAGTAATTCTCTATTTATTTATCAATAGCACTTTTCCCGCGGCTTCGCTCCCGTGGTCTTTCCTTCGGGACCCGTAGCCTATGTCACTCCCTGAAAACTAAGCTTTCTAATGGTAAAAGAATTTTTCAAATCGGTCCAGGAATTTCGGAGCCTATTCAATACAAACAAACAATCAAATCTTTCCTCTTTATAATATTATATTTATCAATATTTATGGAGCAGTAGTGTCTGTGGACGTGTGTTGTGGAACAACTTGGGATAGACCTATGACAATGGATTACGATAGACTGAGTTAATAGGCATGGATATTGCCATGAATGTCAAATTGTTCATACCTACAGATAATAATTTTATATGCTAGGATAATAGCTAAGCAGGCCAAGCCGTTGGTTCCGGCTGTAATTCTAAGCCCCAGTACACGTTCGGCGAACCGTTGGCGGCCAACACAAAATACACGCAAATTAACCGGCAAATCACGCAAAAAGGTCCAGTACACGTTGGCCAAACGACGGGCACGCCCAACGTGTACTGGGGGCTTTAGATCTTTGAGATTACAGATAGTCAGAAGTCCGAAACTGTGACAACCAGTATTGGCAAGGGGTATCGTGTTACCCAGTAACTGGGTTGTGGAGGTCAGATAGGCAGTCGCTCCATGTAAAATACTGGTATTCAGCTGCATCCGGTTGCCTGTTTAGGACCACTTGTTGAGGCTGTCGTTAAGAGGGAACAGGGCTTGCGAGGTATTTGAAAAATAGATGTTTGAAGAAACTATTGTCGTCGTCTTACCTCAAGTCTGTCTCCGTAGAGTGCGATAGGGACAGCTGCAGCTCAGACCGATTATATCACAAAAAAAATTGAAGAGATCGACGTTTCGTATTCCCCTTTTTTCTCCACGAAAACTGAGCCGATTCAATTATTTTTACATTAAAATTTTAAGAAAGAGTATGTCTAGTTTCCTATCATATCTTTTATCTTAAAAACTTTTCGAATTTGCCTGGTAGTCTTCTAATCACGGCGGTAAAAACGAGCCCTTTTTTTTTTTGGGAGTTCTTATTTTCTTAACCAATAAGTTGCTGAAAAAAGGAAATAACATGGACGTGTCTACAGAAGACCCTGATATTATGAGAAAAAAAAATTGCTCTAGAGGCAATATTCAGGAAGAAAAAAGGGGAACATTTGAATAGAGAATCGCAGGCCCTGATCCCTCTTAATGCATGTAAAGAGAGCTGAATGGGCAAATACACCCTTATCATTTAACTGCATTACCCAATTAAAAATCGAAGTGTATCGCGTTAACTTTTAGATAAAATGAGTACAAACACATTATCGTTTATTATAATAAAAGGTTATTAACATGGTGATTTACACTTATTTTCTCAACCATTATGTGTATCGTATCAGAACAGTTAATTACTATTAAATGAACGTAATATTTCTGCCAATCTTTTTAGCGGAATGGGCTTGTCAACAGTTTGTTGTTCAAGTTCTAGAAACTGAAGGGTCTTGTTCGAAATCTATTTATAAGATATAGAAAATGTACAGGGTTTTTTAAAATTCTATCTTTATTTATTTAGAGGCTTTTACCTTACAAAGGTACGTCAGCCTCATCATACCCTAATCTAATTAATTATTACACGTAATTATAATATTATTAGTACTATTATTGCGTAAACGAGGGAGATTGTGATGCGGCAACCATTTCATAAATTAGTTTCGCTTCTCCCGAATTAGGTGTAGATAATATTCTAATGAAACCCCCAACATCAAACATATTAACTTTTAACTCCCGCATCACTATCTCCCTCTCTCTTCTGTCCTTTTCACATTCCACCAGCAAATGTTGGACATCTTCGACTTTACTACACACTTGGCAATTAGGGGACTCGACTTTTTTCATTAGGTATGTACAGGGTTAAACTGGATAAGTCTGCGTGTAAGCTTCGATATACCTATCTAGTCAGCTTTTAATGTTTGCCTCGTTTCTCTGAGAGGGAGTGGGCCGAATTCCACCACGCTGGCCCAGTGCGGGTTGGTGGACGTCACATGCCTCCGAGAGTAGACCCCCCGTACCTAGGGGTCTACTCTTCTACGGGCTCGTCCGACAGTAGTTGATCGGTTTAGAATCATTTTTTTCTAACTGAACAGACTGTGCTGCTGGGGAGTTTGTTGCGCCACTTCTTCTTCCCAGCTAAAGCACTAGGGAGTGGTGAAGGGTGGGCGTTTTGGGGGACTGTCCTACGTAATTTTGACGTTCGAAAAGTGCTGATTCTCAGCCTAAATTACTTGAATTTTGGTCAAAACAAGTAGACGCGGCGGCGGCGGTGGAGTGGTCATTTTTCGAACGGGTAAAATGACATCGCAAGTAAGACGACTGTCAAATCGTATTGCCATTCATTCTTAGTTCGGGCTCCGGTCTAATCTTATGTCCGTAGGTGATACGGAACAGGACAGGCTCGTAGCTTCAGCTGAAACTACGGTTTTCAAGCGTAGGGAGTTTACCGTTTAAGAGCAGCGTGGTGATGAAATAAATTGTACAAAGTAAAGTGCCCCACCTATGACTCGAACCCACGATCTACAACTCGTAACTCGGGGCCGTTGCTTCTGCCCCACCTCTGCTCTCTCTTAACTCAAACTCGAAGCATTTATTTCAAATAAACCAATTCGGCCAAGACGGTCAGTCAGAATATATGAAGCTAGTTGCCCATTCCAAAGCGTAGTAGGTACCTATGGAGAAGAACGGGCAAGAAACTCCACGGACACTCTTTTATATCAAAATATGGTTACAAAATATTGGTTACATCATTCACGTTGAAGTTATACATTTGAGAACGATGCAAAATATTAAATGCGTCCGTTAGAAATAAAAAAAAACCAATTCAAACATTAAATTAAATTAAAATCGCCGTGGCAGCTAAGAGATGACCAGTCCCTACTGACGGCGCCCGTTCACGAACATGACGCATGGATTAGCAGCATTCAGCTCAACCATTTTGAAGGGAGATAAATGATCTAACACACGCGCCACCATCAGCGAGACATTAACTTAATTACCGATTGGAAAAGTATACTTATCAACTTAACAGAACTAATAAAATCACTCGAATCCCGTTAAGAACCGAGGAGCAAGAGAGCAGACATGTTGTCTTTGCACCCAGAATAAATTACATTCGCAGATCCGGCTCTGCCTGCAGTAGATAACAACGTAATGGGCGTGTTCAATATGTCACTGCGCATCGCAATATATTGCATTAACTTATCTCAATGACCTACTAATTAGCTGTTAATTATTACTCGTGCCTTCATTTCCCTGATTTCTCTTTATCCTATTAACCACTTACACAAATATTTTCGTGTCCATTTCGCCAGGATCGTATTCCACAGCTCGTTTAATCTGCTTTTTTTGTTTCATTACGCTGTATTCTATCAAAAAGATGATTATATTAGGTAAATAGTTAATGAAGTAATCATTTACAATTTAATACACTTTAGTCTCATACCTAGAAGTCCTAAAAACTTCCGAAGTTAGATGAACAACACCCATGACGGCTAAATCCGACATTAAGGACGGGACATATATGCCAAGATTTACCGATACAAAAACAAACATAAATCAAAATATTTCTCTATAAACTGACTAATTAACTATAAAACAAATACAGCTATTGTTCCTATCCCTAGCCTACATGTTTCGAAACTTATGTTGTTAGTACGCCCTGTGCCACGGTCGAATAAAGACGACCACTTCACACGTCATAAACGAGTGCCGACTTCTGGAATTTTCCATAAGTGTTGTGCTTATGCGTGTAGTTTTACGTTCGTGTATCGATAAATAGGAAACTTTTATTGACATTGTCCAAGTTACATTTTTATTTTTATGTTTGACGTTAACTGTTTTAAGTAGTGGGATATAAATGAATACATATAAGAATTTATTACCTGTACCTACTTACTATTGAGAAATAAAAATGGCGAGGTTTATCTCTGGACTGATTTTATTTTGAGCAAAGTAATTGTGAATAGTTTAAAAAGTACTAATTCATATTTTTTGTTTAATCTAATAACAGTGTTAACATTAAATAGTTTCATCTATAGGTAAACTTGACATAAGTTAACAAAATAGGTAGGTATTGCAACCAGCACCCTTACTAAGTTATAGAATAACTTGTATTAAGGGCAGTGATACAAGCCCATACATACATACATTCAGTTTCACAAAAGAAATTGCAGGCAGAAAATAACGGGTTGCACTCCAGGAGTGCCGGTAGAAGTGAAAACTTGAATATTAACTGTGCATTTTTGATATTTTGGAATGATTAGGGAATACTTTTGCACCGGTCTACTCTCCCTCCGTCTTACGAATTTTCGATCAGGTCACGTGTCCTGACGCGAGTTTAACATTTCAAAAGTGCACAACGCCGCTAAAGAAGTTTTCACTTCAACAAGTTTATTTAACATAAAACCATTGCAGAAATCAGAAATTACAATCTATTTGATAATCGTTAAATTTTTAAAGAATTTGTTTTACGGGCTTGCCAAAAAATACCAGATAATTTCGTAGGGTAAGTAGTACCTATTTATGTAGGTAGTTTTTAGTTAGCCACGCTTCCAAATTCAAATATCATTATTATAACGAAATATCGATCTCGAAAATGTTAAGTATTGCACATCCCTCTTTGTTGAAGGTATTTAGTTTTCTATTCACTGTGCAGGGCTGGGGGCACGGCAACTGTTATGAAGTAGGGCGGTTAAAAGGTACTTTATATATCTCAAGTCGTGGTAGACTGTGCAAGAGCGCGTTCGGGAAGTAGGTACTACCATTCGACTATTTCGGTACAAAGCACGCAATCGCAGCGCTACCGGTGACTAGAAAATATAATAGAATATTGTTTATTATGTACACCATTAAATTATCAACATGATATCATGTTAGTTCTGAAAGTGGGCACTGGCCAACGTCGCAAGTTAGATGTCACATATTTCGCTATTTTGATTAATTTGGCAATATTACTGTATGGAAATGCGAGGAGCTCGTGGCTAGGTACCTACTTAATAACTCCTGCACGGGTCGATCCATCAGGTTAAGCTACGCTAGCCGGGGTTGGTCCGTGGATGGGTATCGTATTACCCGGTTACTGGGTTGAAGAGGTCAGATAGGCAGTCGCTCTATGTAAAATACTGGCATTCAGCTGCATCTGGTTAGACTGGAAGCCGACCCCAACATAGTTGGGAAAAGGTTAGGCAGGTTGAGTTACTGTATGGAAATATGAATCGGCACGAGCTAAATGAAGGTCGAATATTTGTGTAGTAATTACTTCGGGTTGACTTTGTAGTTCAACAAATACTGCCAAATCGAATGTGCTGACCTGAACAAGTTTGAAGCACCCCAGACACAGAGGGTGTGTGCTATGACCATACGATAGAAGTTAAAACTTAGGTACCTATCTCGCGCACTGGACGGCCACGACTCCGGCCAGTCGTTGCCGTCTAGCGGTACTGTATGGTGGCCGGCTAGTTGGCCGTTGCCAAATGCGCGATTCGTATCGGTTTTTACTATATATTCATTTGTTTTCAGGTAAATAACACCCATAGCCAAACATAAATTAACAAATAAATAAGGTTAATTAAAATACAATAAAATTAAAAATAATTCAACAATTAAATTATTACCCTCTCTCCGACACTGGTCAGCAACATGTCTGCTGGAACAATGCCGAATGAAGGGGCAGTCCAGCCTTTGCGCAATCATCGCCAGTATTATTCATACATGTATTAAAGAAGTTTTTAATATTTCTGTCGTATTATTGTTACCTGCTTTCTAATTACGCAACATATTTTCGTAAACGTTAAGGCTGCAGTCTCGCAAAATGCACTCGCGGCGAATTATTTGCGTAACTTTGTATTTTTATTTTTAACAAAATAATGAAATAACATGAAATATTTTTATTGCACATAAATAACCATAATATAAGTAATAGCTAGTTATTTTTTGTAAGTTCATCTAGGTGGATTATGTTAGGTAAATCAAGCATTAAATACAGCTCTTTCGCGCCCAACATCACTTCGAGTTCTGTTTGCGCGCTTAGTTTATAGCAATGAAGAATTAATTTACAAATCTGTTCAGCGCTTAATTAACTCAATATTCTCGTCTTCAAAATGCGTTGATTAGTTTTTTCTAATTATGTTTCATTTTCTTAATTCAGAGGTCACAATTTCATCAAAATTCTCTGTTTTTAGCTCCTAATAAACGGTTTGTTACATAATAACTATGCATCTTATGTATGTAATAATTAGATTATTTTAAAGCCAAGAGTTTATTTAGCAACTACTAAAAAAATTGCACCTAAATCACACATTACACTAACAATAATAATCATCTTAAAAGACCTCCAAAAAACGAGTTTAAAAACAAGAATTGAGAGAGAAATTCTGTTTTTTTTTAGAGGTATTTTGAGATTATTATTATTGTTAGTGTAATGTGTGATTTAGGTGCAATTTTTTTAGTAGTTGCTAAATAAACTCTTGGCTTTAAAATAATCTAATTATTACATACATAAGATGCATAGTTATTATGTAACAAACCGTTTATTAGGAGCTAAAAACAGAGAATTTTGATGAAATTGTGACCTCTGAATTAAGAAAATGAAACATAATTAGAAAAAACTAATCAACGCATTTTGAAGACGAGAATATTGAGTTAATTAAGCGCTGAACAGATTTGTAAATTAATTCTTCATTGCTATAAACTAAGCGCGCAAACAGAACTCGAAGTGATGTTGGGCGCGAAAGAGCTGTATTTAATGCTTGATTTACCTAACATAATCCACCTAGATGAACTTACAAAAAATAACTAGCTATTACTTATATTATGGTTATTTATGTGCAATAAAAATATTTCATGTTATTTCATTATTTTGTTAAAAATAAAAATACAAAGTTACGCAAATAATTCGCCGCGAGTGCATTTTGCGAGACTGCAGCCTTAAAGACAAATCTGTTTCATTTTGACAGTTCAACAACATTCATTGCGTTATTTACGTTGCTCTGCAGTTTTTTTTTTCCAACTTACGGAGCAATGGATTAGCAATCTGTTTCAAAACGATTCAGATTCGGATTGATTTTGCATTACGTAATTAGGGTACTGGTTGCGGTCGCGTCGTAGTCGTGGCTATCTAGTACGCGAGATCTCTTATATAGACTGGAGCCGAGTGTATCCGATTCAGCGTCACCGACCTGAGCGTGACGCATCAGTTTCGTCCACTGTTCAGAAAGAGCGCAAAGAAGTTTTCACTTTAAAAGGTGAAAAATTAAAGCAAATTGTGTTCACTAAGTAATATGTAGATACACACATGAATAACAGATAAACCGCAATTTTATGTATCTTACACTGCACCATATTAGCAAAATGAGACCTATTTCTTCCTATCTCCCCTATCTCTAAGGCCAAGGTCAATTATCACGTGCATGCCTGACATAAATATCACATTAAAATATTGTCACGTGGTAGACCACCTCCCATTTTGTCTTGACTGCGGCGAAATGTGGAACTAAATTTTACTTTGTACTGAATTTGACGTTTCTGCGACGGTTTTTCTCTGTCACTAGCGCCACCCTTGAAGATCAGGACGTAATGGTCAATGTAAATTGTTTCGTTTCTCGTGTATTTCCGGATATATTTAAATATCTTCACGCTAATAAGACGAATTTGGAGTTGTAGATTTTAGATGTGTTTGTTATTCAATAATGTAGTAATGGTAGAATATAATGAACTGCTTGTGGTTAAGCTTTGCTTGCCGCGGTTGGTCCGTAGATGGGTGACTATCTTTACATACTGAGACTCCTCTGTGCCTCGGGAAACACGTTAATGGCTGTCATTCGTGGATCTTTGACCGTCGTTACGGGTCGTCAGAAGCCCGGCAGTCTGACAACCAGTCTTACCAAGGTTTAACCAGTAACTGGGTTGTGGAGGTCAGATAGACAGTCTCTCCATGTAAAATACCTATATTCAGCTGCATCCGATTTCATTTTGACTGTTCAACAACATTCATTGCGCTTGTTACGTTGTTGAGCAGATTTTTTTTAAAACCTAATAAGTCATTGCTCAACCTGTGGATTCAAAATCAAGATATTTGATTTCACATAAACCTACATGGGGACTTAGGAAACGTACAGTTATTCGTTTCCTATGGAGAAGATCCGGCAAGAAACTCCTTTAAAAATAATTGGCTTCTTTAATATTATTTCTAAATCTTGTCAAAAAGAACCAGGTACTTAACAAAAATTGAACTTCGAACACTCCATGCTCAGCAGCCGCCTTGGCGACCACTAAACCAAACGCTGCCTACGAGACACTCCGATTTTGATTATTAAAAATGATTTTTTTTTTGTTACAGGGCAACAAAATGGGCGCGTAAAATTGCAGAGTACCCCCTCTTCCTTTAGATTAAGTGTTAAAAGTTTGTGTCGAATTATAATCTAAAACATGCTATTTAATAAACTTACGATTTATAAACCTTTATCAATTCAATCTTGAATAAAATAAAATAAGCGAACTAAGAACGCATTGGTCAAAAGAAATCCATCATCTATTGCCAGTATTAAAAACTTTTTTGTGAAATAAAATATGAATGCTTGTCTATGGCCTATGGTCTATCATTCCAATGAGTACTGTGTTACGTAATTCTGTAATACGTGTATAAAATCCTCTAATTTTATTGTAGATAAATAAATTTATTTCAGTTTATTTCGAATTTTTTACCAAATATTCCCTCCATAAGTACCTACTCCCTTCCTACCCCTTTACTTCACTTACGAAACGATTGGCTCACACAATCTCGGGCGAGTAAAACATCTCATGAAGAGTATCTTCTAACCCATTTACACGATGCTATTTAATTGTCCGCCCGATGAATGCCATCAAGAATCATAAAATGTAATCAATCAATTTTTAACTGCACCCTAATTCCGTAACACGATTAATCAAAATCGATTCCATTTTGACAGTTCAACAACATTAATTGCGTTATTTACGTCAATGGGCAGACTATTTTTTCGAACTTATGAAGCAATGGATTAGCAATATCCTTCAAAATTATGTTTGATCGTTTTGAAGCAATAATAGTGCTGGTCTGTGTAAATGCATATTTATACTGTTAATTGTATACTGGCTGCAAGAATAAGCCATACTTACATAAATATCGATCATAAAAAATCAAAACAATAGCTCAATAAATGTTTAAGTAGGTGAAAAGCATTACATGTCACTTAAGTATTCAAATCTCTCGGCAAAGGGAACACCTAAATATGAATCATTATGAACGAAAGACCCACATCCCAAAAATAGCCCATGGATGGAGTATTTAGGGAAAGGCGTCATTGACCGTTCATAGCACGTTTATGGAATCTTCACCGTACACATACCGATCTAATTTAGTCACAAAAACTAAATACACTGCCCAGACGATTTTTAGATGCGGCGAAAAATGGAACTAAATATAAAAGTTACTAGTTCACGCGGTGTAGCATGGTGCGGGTGACAGAAAGGGTAAAATATATTATAATTTACTTGTTTTTACATACAGATTGTGTACATAATACGGACTCGGTGATAACTGCAGTAAATGAAATAAATTTAACCTTTCTGTCAACTGTCACCCGCACCATGCTACACCGCGTGAACTATAATTTTGACATATTCCTGACAGTTCTGTTGAAACTGCCAGGTTATATTAATTGTCAGCCCGATTTTTTTTTTCGTCACAAGACTACTGGGCAACCGTACTACATCAAAAAACGATTATTTAAAATCACGTGCGTTGTAAAAATAGACGGCTGCGCTAACGTAACTACTTATATCATTTTACGTATGTTGTGGGTTCACACAGAGAGTAGTATTTTAATATTTGTGTGTTAATTTGCCTCGCAGTGGTAAAACATTTGGTGGCCCCGAGTATCCTACGCTGTGTGTGTGTGATGCTGTGGCTCATGTGAAGCATCCAAGCAAGGCATCAGAGAAGACTGAAATCCCGCCCTTTTTGTCCCAACTGCACCTGGAGGTCTACTCCCTTTCAAATTTCGTAGTTTCGGCCGGAGTTACGGGCGATTCCTACGGACATAAGATTAGTTTGGGCTCAACCTAAGAATAAGTGACACCACGATTTGGCAGTTGTCCCTACTCCCGATGTGTTTATGCCCGTTCGATTTTTTTTTATTAATCGTGTTTAGGGTTCACTCCGAAGTAGTCCAAATTTATGGTCCGAAGTTTCATACTACTTTCGGACGGTCATGTATCTTTGTTGACGGACTTAGAAAAAAGGCCCCCTGCGTTGTCTGCGATAGTACCAACTTCTCTACGCTACCCAACCACAAACAAGGTTTGGTACCAAGAGGTTATTGCCTCTTCGCGAGTTTGATGACGAGACACTTCCTAAAACTCCTCCCGAAAAGAGTCGCCTTTATGTCAATTCCACCAGTTTACTTTTTCCGTCGTTTCCAGTTACTTTCTCCGTCAAAATTACCTTCTTTACTTTTAAGGCAGGGTTATACGACCTCAGTAGTAATGTGACCGTACAATAATTCAGTCCAGAACCGACTTGCAACTAGGCTCGTGTAGACAGAAACTAGTTTCAACTCAGTTCAGTGCCGAGTTCGCGCCCTCAAGTCAGTCCAGTTAACTCCAGTTGACTAACATAACCGTCTATTTCTGGGCCCAGTAGCTTCCCCCGCCTGACTTCCTGCCGATCTCGCTCATCTACTTGAACCCACTGAGTGGTTCCGATATTCCGAGTCACTGGGTCCAGTCACTGCCATTCTATAAACCAGGGATTAGGGATATTTTTCCGACTTCGTCGTGATAACTTCGGTCTAAAGACAATGTCCCTAAATCGATTAGGAGGAAGAGTAACGAAACCAATATAGCGAGCTTGTTTACGAAAGCATTTTTTATTTTGTTTTGATAGTAAATAACACAACACGCAACGCATAGTTTAAAGACTTCTGGCATTTTAGAGAAGATCGTAAATTTGGTCCCACGTCGACGTCACTAAGTTAATTACACGTTGTGACGTAGTTGACGCCGTAGTACACCTTACAACCGTTAGTAATATTGGTTTGTTTTGAACTCAGCAGTACCTAGCCGGTCTATTTTGTAAAAATCTCACCGACTAAAATGAAGTGAGCTGTCACAGGATGCTAGGAATTGACATTTGTGACGGCTCACTTTAATCTAACTTCACATAAGTAGTCACGGAGAGATTTTGATGGAATAGGTTGGCAGAGACCCATCTTCCGACCACTGCGAAGTCCCACCAACCCGCACTGGGCCCGCGTGGTGGATTACGGCCCTCACCTAATCACAGAGAGGAGGCCTATGTCCCACCATTATAGGCTACTTATGATATTGGGACGATGGCACAAAGAATACCTACTTACTCTATTATCTATGGAAAATTAAGCTTCATGCAGACTAGCGCGTCGCGACACCTCTTATACTTAGTATACCGTGAAGTTTTCGAAGCATTTGTATTATTCAAGTCGCGTAGTGCTCGTCTGCACGAAGCTTTAAGGAAGTGCTGCTCCTGGGACGAGGCGTGGTTTAAAGTTGGATGGAAACTTATAAATTTATTTACGTTTTATACAAATACTAACCTTACTGGTAGCACATTTTTTTGAGTATTTCGGAACATCGCCAAGCGGCTGGTCGACTCTTTATGTGACCAAAGGGCTGGCCCAAGAATCAGCATTGCCATCCAATATGGCAACGCTGCCAGCCTTTTGGGCAGTTTTCTTTTTCTGACAGCGATGCGGACCAATCTTGTGATGCCCAAATCAGATCATAAAAAGATGCCCAATGAGCTCTTCCGTTTATTTTTTCCTTGCCATACTTGTACAGACGCCAGCACATCAACCTACTCAAATCTGTCTAATTTCTTTAATAGATTTTCAATTTTATACCTAAAACATAAGGTTCAAAGTTGATTGGGAAAATTTGACAGTTTCGGGTAAGTTGATGACGTGCTGGCGTCTGTAGGTACCATCGAAAAAGTTCATATCTATACACCGCAAGGATTATTTCTGCTTGCAGTGCTCGGCCGGTATAGAAACGGGGCGGTAACAGATGTGGTCATCATGTTCACGGGATTTTGTTTTCAAACTGCTTAGATATGAAGTTCTTCGATAGTACATAGTACATACACATACTAGGGAGTAATCTTCCGTCACCGTCGCACAAGCGTCCGTAAGAAAAAGACAAAAACAAAGCCTCGCCTGTTAATGGTACACCATAGACTACCTGCAGTACCTATTTCCTCTACTTCTCCCGCTGCTCGTTGCTCACCAACTCGTTTTTAGTTGCCGACCTCTACTCGCTTCTCGGCGGCAGGCGGTGGGACAGCCTTAGCCTTTAGTCAATTCATCGCATACCAACGATCCAATTACCTGAGTGATTATACCTGATCGCTCCCGTTCATTATAGCTGTCATTGAAGGCTCAGATTCCACTATAGACGCACACAAACTTAACAACAACACGCCTGTATTCCTCGGAGGAGTCGGCAGAGATGTAGGCATAGTATTAACCCACTACACTTACGTTTTTTAGCGATGTTTAAGTCCCATGTTAAAGAGGTCGTGTCTATTGCTAGAAAACGGGCGAAATCCAGACATTGACGCCCAATTAGCACCAAAACATAATTCTCAAGTATTTTTCTTCCATACTTCTCTATTAATTGTATTTTATTAGTCACCCCCTTTTAGCCACATGATCTTTCAAACAGCATCTACATATTTAAAAGTCGGATATCGTCGGCTTAGCAATAGTGAACTAACTTTATAAAATACGATGTTGGGACAACTTAACCTGCCTGAAGAGGAGCAAAATGTTTGGGAGGCTTTTGAATTACCGATGGGATTCTCCTTCATAAGGCAAAGTTAATTTTGTGTGATTAATTTGCGTGACATCTCTTGTAATTTTGTATCATTTGGCCGGATCTTTGGCTGTCGTTACGAGTCTGAAAACTAGTGTTACCAAGTGGTATCGTACTCGTAGTTACTGGGTTGTGGAGGTCAGCCAAGCAGTCGCTCCATGTAAAATACTGGTATTCAGCTACATCAGGTTAAACTGGAAGCCGACCCCAACATAAGAAGATTTTTAATATTGTTTGTAAAGTAATTACTGCATCCTAAAATGCTTATCACATAACCGTATTGTAATAATTTATCTATAAATTCGCGAGTATCGATGTGATAATATAAATAAATTATTATTGTTCACGTGACGCTATGAATTTTCATTGTAGTAGTTGATTCCAATTTGATAATGACAAGAGTCGACAATATTAATATTATCTCAAACTTCTCAGTCATGATTGATTTCTTTTCTTTAGGTATTTCTAGAGTTTCTTTGAACGTTAAAATCAAGAATTAAATAATCAGGAAAAGAACCAAGTTACCGACATATCTTGCAGAGTAAGCAAGATGAAGTGGCAGTGGGCTGGCCATGTTTGTTGAAGGACGGAGGGCAGGTGGAGCAGACGAGTCCTGCAGTGGAGACCGCGTATCGGCAAGCGTAGTGTGGGAAGCCCCCCAGCTAGATGGACCGACGTCTTTAAAACACCTTTTTAAAGACGTCGGCTGGGACCAGGGACAGACTGGAAAAGGACCAGAAAGCGGAGGACAGGGTGCTGTAGCGCAGCCTGGCAGAGGCCTATGCCCAGTAGTGGACTGCGATAGGCCGAGTTAAATGATGATAAATTGAGTTAAATAAAACTGTATTATTGAAGTGAAAACTTCTTTAGGTGCGTTGAGCACTTTTTGGGTGAACAAAAAGCGTGAAACTCGCGTCATCGTCACCGCACGCTGTTTTCACTTCTATCGGCAGTCTCCAAAGACTGCCCCGCATGTTTTTGAAGTGTAAACTTCTTTAGCGGCGTTGTGCAATTTTTTTGTGATGGGTAAAAAATGTTAAACTCGCGTCAGGATACGTGACCTGATCGAAAATTCGTAAGACGGAGGGAGAGTAGACCGGTGCAAAAGTATTCCCTAACCATTCCAAAATATCAAAAATGCACAACGTTAATATTCAAGTGCAACCCATTTGTTTTTTTACAATGATTTTGAGTTTTTATTTCACTTCACCTCTCAAGGGCACTAGCATATATCTTAAGACAGAAAATAAGTTTATTTGTCACTGAAACTCGTGCATACAAAAAGATCTATAACTCGTAACAGAAAAATAAAACAAAATAGATCTATGTACATAAATAATCACGAGTACTAAAAATAAATAGTCGGCAGCTGTTCGACGTCGTGACAGGAAAGCATCCACTCAGCATGATGCAGTGCTATGGGGGACCCACAGCCACAGCACAGGGCTGATTTTCAGTGGTCACTCTAAAGACTTCCAACTACAACACAGCCAGTGGCGGTCCTCTGAAACACACTAGAACTAGAAACACAAATTAAACTCAGTTGGAGCAACCTTCATACCAATACCAACATCACAAACCCAACTCCTTCAAGGACTTTCAAACGGAACACCGCCCGCTGGCAAGCGTCTGCACACTTGAAACTATTCGGGATGTCAAGAACAAATCACGCGTCGCCCATTACATAAGAAAGGGCGAGTCGAATTGTGTCCCGTATTAATACTAGAGCTGCGCGCGCGTCGTTTGGACGCATGCCAACTATTCTACGCGTAGCTTTGAGTTGTTAAGTAGCTCAAGGTCACGTGGTTTGGTTACGTAAGTTCAGGGGAAAGGCGGATTTTTATTGAAGAGAATCTAAGTACCTACAGCTGAACATAGGTCTCTCCAATCGCACGCTCAAATTCGATACCTACTCGGCTACTCTTATAGAGCTGCTAGGTATGAAGATCGTTAGTCCACTTATCTTGAGGGCGTCCTCTACCTTTTCCGATGTTTCCACTCAAAAATGCGTCTACGCAATAATATGGTCATCAGCCTTTCACAATTCACAGCTGGAGATATTACGGACGTCTTCAACCCCACAACAGTGAACTCGATGTAGGCTCCACTCCCATCTAGCTGCTGCCTGGTGAAGATCGTCGCTCGACCTTCCTGACGACGTTCTTCTTACGTTTGTGGATTCTTGATCTATACACAATAACAACTCTAATGCCATCATTATTACCCTTTAACAGCCTTCAGCTGGTTATAGGCTTCTCCAACCACAAACCGTATAATTCGCTCCTCGGCAACTGCTTTACGCCTGACAGCGTTCTAACCTATGCTTGCCGACTCGTGGTCTTTACTCAAGAACGCGTCCACGCTCCTCCAGTTCTACAGCTAATACGGCCGGCCCATTACCCCTTCAGCGATTGGTACAAGCAGTTACTTTACTTACTGCTCTCAAAACGGTGAAGGAAAACATCGTGAGGAAACCGGCATGTCCTAGAACCAAAAATTCGAAGACATGTGACTTCTACCAACCCGCATTGGGCCCGCGTGGTGGATTACGGCCCACTCCTCGAAGAAAGGAGGCCTGTGCATCCCGCTGTTGAAACATTATATGCTCATTATGCTTGTGTGTGTTTTAAAGGTGCAAGCGGGACAAATGAAAACATCTGCGCATCTTGGGCAATCAGTTCCACAGTACCGCTATCACCCAGTGAATGCAGAACCGATCGATCGGTTGACTTGGCACTAGACGATTTTTCCACGAATGAGAGCGGTTGAGAATAATTTTATACCCAATTCGATTATAAAACGGTGAAGACACAAAATTATGTCTCCATAACGTTCAGACAAAATTGTCAAGTCAAATTCCGCAGTTGTAGCCCGCCAAATTCAAACTTTCTTACGTTTTTGACCTATAAGGGTTTAACAAATTATAACAATGAGAATGTAAATACATATATCTGTTATACTTAGTCGCGAATCATATTTTGACCAAGATCTGTACAACGTGACGCTGACCAGGAAACTGCAAAAACCGTAACACCTTAGCTAAGCTCATCTGATACCATTTAGAAACTTATCTAGACTAGCACTAGAAAAGTGTGTCTAAAAAAAGTAAACTCTTTATTTCCCAGGTAACTAATAAACAAACGTTGAAGTGTGGCCAACATTGGATGTTTCAGGCGCCAATAGCCAAGCCACAGCCAATACATACCAGCTGATGTCGTTATGCAACGAGAAAAACACTTGGTAGTTGGTACTGTGAGAGTAGCTGCGAAGGCCACACGGCTTGGTAACTCGGAACAAGAGAATGACAAGTTTCGTTTTAAATTGTGGGGATTATTTTAGTAACACTAAAACTTGGGTTAATTTATCGTCGTGAGTTGAGTTCGTTTTTAGGGTTCCGTAGTCAACAAGGAACCCTTATAGTTTCGCCATGTCCGTCTGTCTGTTTGTCAGTCTGTCTGTCCGCGGTTTAGCTCAAAAACTATTGGTACTAGAAAGTTGTAATTTGGCACGAGTATACAAGTTAATGACGCAGAAAAAGAGGTAAAATAAAATTATGAAAAACAATTATTTAGGGTACCTCCCCTACTTGTAAAGTGGGGATGATAATTTTTTTTCGTCCTTCCCATAGTGTGGGATATCGTTTTTTGATTAAGTAAACCGTTCGTGACTTATCAAGCTTTAAAGTACCAATTTTCGTTAGAGTCAAGTGCCCCCCCCCCCCTCTACCAACTAAACGGTTGTAGTTAGAAATTCAAATGTCACGGCATTAGTACATAAATATAACGAAGTTTAAAGGAAAACTATCACACTTAAGTGGGCTTTACAAGTTTACGAGTAATAATCGACCAACTTAAATTTGCGGTTGCAAAAACATGTTCTCCCATATATTCCGTATGGGAGAACATGTTTTTCAATTACAAAGTTAAGTTTGTTTTTTACGATAAATTCATTCCAACTACGGAACCCTTCATTGTGCGTGGTCCGACACACACTTTTCTTGTTGCTTTTGGGCAAAAGGATGAAACGCTATTATATTGTATCATAATTTCAGCCGAAAGACGTCCACTGCTGGACATAGGCCTCCCCCAAGCAGAGCCACTTCGACCGATTCTGTGCTTCCCGCATACAGCGGATTCCCGCGGCCTTCACAAGGTCATCGGTCCACCTTATCGAGACCTTCCAACGCTACGTAACGCATCGGCCATATCGCTGCCCTAGTTCAACAGTAAGATATCTTTAAAAAAATCAAAATTGAGATAAGTTTTGTTTCATGTGAAAAATTTGCTCTTCTGTCCGGTTCAAAAATCGGATATTTGTAAAACGCATCCAAAGTGCCTAAATTTCAATGTCTCACTGAGACATTTAAGCATATTTTTACCGACCTTTAGTTCAAGATTCTGACATCTTAAGATATTTATAAAGTCAGGAAGATTTTTACTTTTCTTTTATTTCTACACAGAGACTTCTTCAAATGTCCTTAAATGAAATTATAAAAACATTTCTATTTTGAGACATCTTAAATTGTCCCAGTGTTTAACTAAAATATCGTTAAATTATAGTATTTCTTTCTAGGACATTTTAAAATAACCTACCTACTCTTCTAATAAGATGTCCGCATCACGCGAAAAAGTACCTACTCTGTGATCACGCGGCTGCGTGAGGCGCACTGATTTTTCGTTCCGTTCGTCGAATGTCGCGCGACACATGCCTACCTACCCTATCTACCTACCTACCCTACCCTAACCTATCCTTTTTTGTGTGCGTTACCCCAGCCAGATAATGTCGAAAATCGTAATCAAAGTGCAATAGATAATTAGAAATACAGCTTCTGTAATTGGTAAGCAGCAGATTTTTTAATTATTTGATAAAAACACTTCCGGCTGGAGTAACGTTACCCCAGCCAGATCTTTTGTTTTCTAATGGATATTTTGAAATAGTCGTTTTTGCACCAATCCGGAACATACATCCAGACAAATAGACAAAACATCTAAAAACTATACTTGCGGCATCAGACTCATACCTACACCTCGTAGCAATCCTAACCTAACATAACGTATCTAGACTAGGGAACTTTGCGGCGGGTGCGTCGAAAAGCGTACTGCATTTTTATGAAAATGCAGTACGCTTTCATTTCGAAGTTATCACGAGTATACTCGTGATAACTTCGAAATATAATGTCCGATTCGAATGAATTCAAAAGTATTTCACTGCTACATAAATACAATTGTTGATAAAACTATTTATTTGAATAATAATTAATACTACGATACGAATGTAACCAACTTTTGTTTCTACTGGCGATCTAATTAAATTTTAGAACACAAAAGTTGCTATTGTGACTTAACTATGATATTTAGATATATTCCGTCGCGGACTTTTTTGAAAGTACGTACAATAAGTACTTTAATCATATAGTACATAATGTTGATGTATCATCAATATTTTTCTCAGCGCCCGTCAAATAATGAATTTGCTACTTTGGGTTACATTACTGCAATTTCCTTAAGGATCTCTATTTTTTTTTAAAATAAATTATAGCCTATGTTACTTCCTGATAATTTAGCTTTCTATTGATGAAAAAATGGTTAAAATCGGTCCAGTAGTTTCAGAGCCTATTCGGTACAAACAAACAAAAAAAATCTTTCCTCTTTATAATATAAAAAAAACAAAATTATAATTATTATTATCATTATTAATATAATATTAGTATAGGTGTATAAGTACGCAGTGCAAGCTTTACTCATAAATATAATTACCCACAACTTTTTAATAGCAGGACACATAATGATGCTGATAACATTCATTCCTTAATAGAAAGAGAAGATTGCTGAGAAGTGGCCCAATATTTACACCTGCTCAAATGGCAATAGTACTGAAATCAGCCAAAAAAACTATTAAACCTTATACAGTCAATGAAATAGGCTACCAACAAATGTAGGTATGACTGGAAAAAACTGTCTCAAATAGGGAAACTGGACGAAAATGGACTAGACGAAAATGGTCAAAAACTTGTATGGGGTCCATACAAATTTGGCTACAAATCTTCATTTACAGATCTTGATTTTAAAATTGTGGATACCAGAAGGAAGCAAAGGGGCCACAACTCAGAAAATATATCTCTGGAACATGCTTATGATGAAGCACCAGCAATACCAAATCACAAAAAGAGATCTGATATCATTCATCATCATCAGCCTATAACGTTCCCACTGCAGGGACACGGCCTCCTCTCAATGAGAGGGAGTGGGCTATAATCCACCACGCGAGCCCAGTGCGGATTGGTAGATGTCACATGTCTTCGGATTTTTTGGTTCTAGGACATGCCGGTTTCCTCACGATGTTTTCTTTCACCGTTTCACCGTTTTGAGAGCAGTGGTGATGAAATAAATTACACAAAGTGACCTGTCTGGGTTCGAACCCACGACTTACTGTTCGTAAGTCGGGGCCGCCACCACTGGGCCACCGCTGCTCCTGATATCATTATGTACTGCCAATTTGATACTTCAATGTCATCACAGCTTTTACGAAAGTCTTAAAACTAAAATTAATAACCAGGAAAATGAAAGCGGCAATTGTGATGATGAATGCCTGTAACTAGTAGGTTCAGTGTGTTAATAGTGAATTAATTAAAACAATTAATTCACTATTGTTATAAATTAATTATTTTTATTTTATTATAAAACTAAATTTTAGCTGCTACTCACCTATGTGTGCCATTAAGATTCACTTATATAACATTATAGCACTGACTGATTATTTTATTAGATAAACTGACTAGTGCAATAATAATAATAAGATTTTAACTGATAATATGAGACTGATTTGTGCAAATAAGATACTTGGTAAAAAAATAATACATTACAAGCAAACTAGTTTCTCAGTTTTAAATTAATTTTCCTATCCCTTTACCAAACATTTCCGCGGATTTAGTCGGACAACTTACATTCTCAATTATCGATGTGCTGTAATACTAAGATATCTTTAAATTATGTCAATTTCTGTTTATTTTCCATAAATTTGGAAGCTTGGTTGGATAAATCTTTAGTATTTCTTAAACAAAACAAAAAATAATAACTCTATGAGCTACAATATAGACATCATTTTTAATAAACCATTTTAGAGACAACATTAAAATCACAAAACATTTTTTATTTAGTCGAGTTTAATATAAGGTTATCTTGCTATTAAAAGCCTTAAAACTATTATACAAAATATTTTATTCATATTGATATATGAATAACTCCCTAACACATTAAACTAAGCTATAGTTTAAAAAAATCAACCACATTTCAAGTAACAACGAGTGAATTAATGACAGTATAATCATAAAAGTATGAATAACTCAAAACATACTTTGTTCATCATATCTTACTGTTGAACTAGGGCAGCGATATGTTCTGCGAGCAAATTACCCTGCCCACAGCCACTTACTTAAATGCTGATGTGTCACCTGCAATTATTATAATGTATGAACGAAAGCCTTGCCAATAGGTATGATGACTAAAAAAATGTTTTTTGTCCGTAATGTAGACTATGAAAAAATAAAGTACACGTATTTTTTATTTTTTTACGTTATCAAAAGATTACGGCGATTCATTGAGTTATAATGTGCCATGACGTTTTTTTTTTTTTTTTTTTTTTTAACTATGGCATCTCGCAGGTATACCACTAAGGTATTTACTGCTCAACCGAACAATCCTGTGGCTGCCTTAAGCACTACACTCAAAGCCTCCAGCCAGGAGCAACTATTCTACATTAAAATTAGGCGAACGCTCGCTAAGGGCACCCCCTGTGGGGTACGAACCTCGGCTTAGGGCGTCGCTGAGGGGAGGACAGCAAGATGGGACAGGCTGGATCACGGATATATTATTATTAGACGGGGAATTTAAAGCTACGCGCTCAGCTGCGGCGCGGGCTGGCGCTTCATCGGACAAGGGTCGGGGGGGAGTATTATTTACTCGTGAGGGTCGCGCGCGCGGAGGACCTCGGCGGCGAGGTCGGTACGACGGGTGTCGGGTGTGTTTGTGCACTGTACCCTATTGCTCTCCTGGAGGAGAGTGGTTGGATCATCTGGATCGGAGAGGAATGCCATGACGTCACTTGTATGTAGATTTTATACGTACTTGTGACGTATCGACCCCCACTCCCCAACTTTAATGCGTTGTATTGTATCTAAGTCATTTTTTATCAATATGTTAAAGCAAAAAATACGTGTCTAATATTTTTTTTATAATTTGTCTGACGGACTAAATAGAATTTCTTTTTTTTACCCAGGCATCATCCCTATTAACGCAATTAGGTTAGGTTAAAAATGAATGGTAGGATGGATGGATGGACTGTGTGAAAGATGATATGGATAGAAAAGGGGTGATTATCGAGATGACGACTGATAGAAGGAAAAGGTATGGCAGAAAAATATATAGGTAAGTACTTGCAGTCCGACCTTCGTGTTCATAAACCTGCCAGTTAAATACTAACGATTAATTGTGCGAATTTGGTCCTTCTATTCTATTCTATTTTTCTTTATGGCAATAGTGCAGATGTCGACAATTCTGCCAATGTCAGATGTGTTAAGAGAAAACGTGCGAAGGAGAGTTACAAGAAAAAAAAAATGGTTTTAAAAATCTACATTAAAAAAAAAAGGGTACAATACGTAGAACCGTAGACAGAAAATGCTAGTAGAACACTAAGACAAACAGATAAAAAATATAGTTAGTTAAATTATAAGTATTTATGTAGAAGATCACAAACCACACAAAAATCATCATAATTTGATGTCATTGATACGGATAAAATACATCAAAGCCGCAAAGAGCTTTGGGAAAGAGTGTGTTAGTAGGGATGGAAAGATAATTGGGACAGAGATCTTTTAGATGACTATACAAGTCATGTGCTGGGTTATTATTGGAGCAGTTAAAATTTGGTCCTGTTACATGGTCCAACTGACATAGATGTCAATGTCAAGAACGCACGGCTGGACAGCTTATAAAACGAATTGAGACGACCGATTGGTCATTCAGAAAACGACGCGCGCGAATGAAGTTCGCACTTTCGAGTGAACGATGTACTACTGAACTATGACTCTATGAACTATGAACGTGTAATTTTGCAGCGGCGCACAGTGTTCGGAATTATTGTATTACGAGCTACTTTAGGTACAAACATCATGGCAATATAAATTGAAATTTGCAAGTGATTAAGGTACATTATTAGTCGTACAACTCGTTCCCACACCAAATTTTCCGATTCCGGGAAATGTTCACCGCTCAGCACTGCACTAATCCCACGCGATAACAATGCCGGTCAGTCGCTTTTGTTAGCCGCTAATCATAGCATGTGTTTACGCTCTGTTCTTACAACTATTTTTGAGTTTTTTAATAAAAAATTTGCTTCATCATGGGTTCCACATCCACAGGTAAGATATACACCAATTTGTTAATCATATATAAATTCGTATTATGAGAAAATAAATAAAATATGAATTGAAAAAAATAACGAAATTTACAAAAAGTTTAAAAGTTTAATAGATTCCAACTTTTTCCCAGCCAATTCCAGCCATCTATATTTTTTTGTGAAACTCGAGTATTTATCTAGCTTTCGAATGAATCTAGTCTTAATATTCGACTCGCCGCGACTTTTGAGTAATTTAATTTTTTCGTTTACTAGGTGATACCCGAGGAATAACTCGCCTTCACCTTTTCGACCTTTTATGTCGTCATAAACTGGTCAATCAAGCGAATAAGGAATCTTCTGTTGCTCGGATGGTGGACTATGTCTCTTCAGATATTCCAGGACATCGAGTAGAAGTTATTAAAAATAAAATAAAGGTGTTTTCTGCTGTGCTAACCAAGAAATGGAGTGCTATCAGGAACAAAAAGAAGTTTGTTTTAAAATGCAACGACTGGCTGCAAGAAGAGCTTTGGTCAGTACGAAATCAAGGTGATGGACTATCTGAATGTACACTTGCTCGATCTGCTGTAGCTCGAAGGATGGATTTGGTTGGCTTAAGTGCATCAGCAAAGAAAAACCGGAGATGTTGGTGGCGGGCCATTCTCCGGAGGAGCTTGCCTATAAGGGAGTATCTATGTCGTCACCTAAATCACTTCGGATGATTAAAATAAGGAAAATAACGCAGAGATTTATACGTCCATATACTCCCGATGAAGCATTAGCTCTGATAACAAATTCCAAACTGAGAGTGGACCAGTATAAACAGATTCGCAGAGGAGCTAAAGAGAGAGGGTGTGATATATACCCATCATATGATAGAGTTCTCAAAGCCCGAAAAGAGTGTTACCCGAACGACATAATAATAACTGAGACGAAAGGCGAAGTTAAGCTGCAAAGTTTGCTTGATCATACAGCACAAAGACTAGTTAAAGTTTAGCTAGATGTAATAGCAGGTGTAGTGATCGAAGATGGAAACAGCAAATTCTATCTTAAATCAAAGTGGGGATTTGACGGAAGCAGCAGCCAGTCAGAATATGAGACAATTCTTTGACTAAACCCGAGATCTTCCTCCACTCGCTTCTGCCGCCCGATACGTTATGATACATCAGACCATTGCCTAAGAGAAAATCGAGTACTTTGGCGCCAGAAGTATTACAATTATTGAAAGGACGCAGTCATCCGATGAAGAGGCAAACAGCGAGTAGACAAAGGCCTTTTTCAGGGCCGCCTATTTAAATGTCTTAAACGTAAAAAAACTTTTTTTTTATTTAAAGACTATATTTATATGTACACACACTATAAATACAACATATACTTAGTAATATATGTGTTTTTGTCGTATAAGTCCACAAACATGTACCTACCTACATTTAAATTAAAAATTTCATATAAAAATCAAAGTGGCTCGTAATATAATCATTCCGAACACTGTGCGGCGGGGCCTCGGTGCTTTTTTATTGTGAATGAAAATATAAAATAAAGACAAATGTTTTCCATACGTAACAAGGGGCGTGCAATTAAGTTAACCACCTCTACATACCTAATGGGCAATTCTGCAAACCCAAATCAAAAGCGAACTCATTTGTTTTTGTCAATCTTCGTGGACATACCTCGACATCTTTTGAATTACGAAGTGATTTTTAGAGAATGACAACACCACACTGCAACATCCTGATTGCGTAACACAGTCTCAAACTCTCAAGCACAAACCGAGTTTTGAAGGATATTGCTAATCCATTGCGTCAAAGGTTTGATAAATGCGTCTGCTCAGCAACGTAAATAACGCAATGAATGTTGTTGAACTGTCAAAATGAACCCATCGCGATCAATTGTCATTTAAAATGTTATGTGTGATACGCAATTAAGTACCTGATAACCCGCGGCTTTTTTGCTGGCAGTTCCTTAGTCACTTGTTTGATAGGTACCTAATTACTTACGTATCTAGGTACTTAGTTCTCTATACGTTTGTTACGGAAAACCTCACAGCTGTGATCCGGTCATAGTTACGTAAGACGTCGGCCGTGCCGACTGCCGATCGATCTGCGCCGTGGCCTCTGTGCGAAGAGCCCTCGTGTAAAAGTTTGATGATTTTCGTCCGACTTTGAATGGACAATATTTTTGTTGTTGATGCCTCAGACCAAATAAAAAACCGTGAAGCATGTTAAAACTACACACGCTCACACGCACACATTTACAACCTTTTACAATGACACTACAATAAAACTGCACCACACGAAGTAGGTACATATATGTTTACGAAACCGACTTCACTTCACTGGTGACAGCGAGCGATGTCTTAGTTTTTTATTAGGTCTGAGGATGATGCATGATACAACTTAATAATAAGTCTTCCATCGGTTATTGAGACACTAGGTCCAAGGCTAAGCAATAAACAGATTTTTATAAACTCAAAATCAAATAATTTATTTCAAATCAACCAATTACAGGAACTGTTGAACTGTCAAGGGGTCAGCCAGTCAGAAAGATGAAGCTAGTTGCCCCTTCCAAAGCGTGGTAGGTTCCTATGGAGAAGAACGGGCATGAAACTCCATGGACACTCTTATAGCGAAGTATGGAAGAAAATGACACGATGCCCGAACCCAAATAAGTTGGGATGATGGTAGAAGAATTATGGCAATGATGTTTCGCAGAACAAATGGACACTCTTCTCTTGTAGATAGAAATTTTGGAGTACCTACTTACCTAAGTAATGTCAGCTAATCATTTTTCTGTCAGGTGTGGGGATATTATGGCAATAAAATGAAAATATTTATTTTTAAGGACAAGATGTACAAATGCTATGCAGGTATTTTAAAGGTAACATGGGAAACAAACAGCTGACTATTTGGATCAATCAGCTGATACAGGGTTATTGGTTATATTTATGTCGGCAATCCAATATATGTATGGCGATATGGCGTATGGGCGAAAAATGGGCGGAGTCGAAAGTGATGGCCCAAGATCGGGAAAAATGGCGTATATGCAATGGAGGAGCCAGCATTGAGTGGATCAGTATCTGCCTAATACTTTTACCAACTGTTGGGGTCGCCTTCCAGTCTAACTGGATGCAGCTGAATACCAGGTTTTCTACATGGAGCGACTGCATAATTCCACAGCCCACTTACTGAGAAACACGATTTCCCTTGGTAAGACTGGTTGTCGTTTAACATTGAGTGTATACGGGGGTGAGAAAGAGTGAATATAAGAAGTCAAATAATGTATTCCAATTAGGCACAAAAAAGGCACTTGAACGTCAAATTAAAAAAAAAACGCTCCTTCCAAAAGGTAGTTTTCGTATAGAAAAGAATGGGCAAGAACCTCCACCGTTACTTTTTAAAATGTTTTCACAATATCTTGTAGTTATTACTTTATGTACGACGATAGGTAAAAATAATGAAAAATGAAGGCATGACAGATAAATTAATATAATATGATAGATGCATGGTGCTCACATATTTCGATTTGCTTTGTTATAATAGTTATCTAACAGTTCCTGAAGGTTCCTTTACAGCTGTGTTCCTGACTTTTCTTTGTAACCTACTTACAAGAAGTGACGTACATATGAAAATCAATATCATTGCGTATAGGTAGGTGCAGACGTAGCTATGTGACGTAACAGGACGGATAGAGGCGTGCTGCTGGCAGAACACGGGTTAAATACAGTAGAGGTCAATGAGCTTATAAGTATTCTAGGTTTGAAAGTTGAGTCTGCAAAATAAAATTAGAATTTGTTGTTGAAATGTGGCTTTTATTTTTTTTGCCCTTTGAGGTTTCAGGAACTGACTGAAAATTGAAATAATTTCAGGCGGCAATTTAAAAAATTGCAAAATGAGTAATAGGGAACTTATGAAAAGGAAATGGAACTTAATGGTCGCACTCGCAACACGGCCTAAAACATCGAAACGAGGATTCCTAATCGCTTAGGTGGGAGTCCTCAGGTTGTTTTTTTATGAATATAATAATAATAATATATAATAATATAATTATTTATTTTCTTACCACAAATTACAGAGAAAGTAATTAAATAGTCTACAGACACAATTTTATAATTAATTTGTGGAAGACTGGTGCCTAAAATAAGTTTTTTACAAAACTTGTATGTCAGGTCACCAGGCCCCCTAAACAAAGATTTACATTTATATGTTGTACTGGAGACGATCTGATTCGCATATAATATTCCAATAAAAATCTCATACATTATAATATGACAATATTGCCCATAAAACTTGACTTATAAAAAAAAAATAGTGGAATAAAGTAATTTATTAAGAATCCCGTGCAAGGGAGGATGTAGGTGTAGGTGAGGTTTTGTGGTGTGTGGGGTGAGTGTGTGTGATGGGGAGAGAGTGTGTGTGGTGCAGGGTAATCGTGTGTGCGTTGCACGTCTATCTATACTATAATATCCCGTCCGCGTCGTGTTAAATAATCACCAATAGTATCAGAGGAAATTGGTGGAAGGTGGAAGGTGGTATGTCGAGGTGTAAATCCGCGATGAGATAAGCATCATCCTTCTTTAGATTAGAAAAACCGACCAAGTGCGTGTTGGACCACGCACAATGAAGGAGATGTAGATGGTATGAATTTATCCCAAAAACAATGAAAAACATGTTCTTCAACGAGTCTACTTAGCTGTGATAGTTTTCCTTTTAATTCCATTGTATGTATATACTACTGCTGTGAATTTTTTTAGCTGGCAGGGGGGGACGGGGCAACTTGACTCTAACAAAAATTAGCATTTTAGAGATTAATATTTCTCAAACGGAGTTTTTTGGAGTCTCCCTGGCTCCAAAAATGGTTTTCACAAACTCACTATATTTTTAAGGCGCAGTATTCTGAAAACGGGGTTTTTTAAAGCAGCGTATCTCTTAAACCGTAAATAATTTTGACCAAAAAAAAAATTTTTTTAAGGCTCCAAGACCTAGGCTACATAAATGATATTAATTCCAACTTGATGCCTCCTCTGGCGTTGCGAGAAAAAGGTCTTGACAGACAGACGGATAACGAAGTGATCCTATAAGGGTTCCGATTTTTCCTTTAGAGATACGGAACCCTAAAAATAAACAAACATGTGAGTGAGGTTCGTGTGAACTTTTCAGAATAGGACTGGCAAGCACTTTAACGGCTCATTCGTTAATTTGCACTTTATAGCCACTAAGTCGATATCAATCTGCCTAGCCTTTTCCCAACTATATTGGGGTCGGCTTCCAGTCTAACCGGATGCAGCTGAATACCAGTATTTTACATGAAGCTACTGCCTATCTGACCTCCACCACCCAGTAACTGGGTAATACGATAGGTACCCCTTGGTAAGACTGGTTGTCAGACTTTCGGGCTTCTGACGACCCGTAACGACTGTCAAAGATCCACGAATGACAGCCGGGACCAACGGCTTAACGTGCTTTCCGAGGCACGGAGGAGTCTCGGTACGTAAAGATGGTCACCCATCCACAGACCAACCCCGGCAAGCGTAGCTTAACCTGACGGATCGACCCGTGCGGCAGTTATTACTTAGCCACGAGCTCCTTTAGAGATACGAAACCCTAAAAATAAACAAACATGTGAGTGAGGTTCGTGTGAACTTTTCAGAATAGGACTGGCAAGCACTTTAACGGCTCATTCGTTAATTTGCACTTTATAGCCACTAGTCGATATACCTAATCAATAAAATCGTTTTCCTCGCCAATGACACAATAAATTGATTACGTAATGCACTGCACCTACTACAGTTTTCTTTATCATTTACGATTACGTTCGCCTTGGTTTCAGTTACCTTGCGGGAAAATAGCGAAGCAACTATTTATAGAACCATAAACGCAGACATTTTCTCCTTATTCAATGTTGCACACACGATCGTATGACGGAATTCTTCATCTGGCATCGTGGCATGTCGTGTTGTTTTAAGATTTAAGTCAGCAAAGTGGAAGCCCTGAAATCACCATTATTGTCCTGCTCCTAATTTATTTGGATTTCTTCTTGTCTATTAAATAATAAATAACACACATAACATAACATCACGCCTTGTTTCCCCGAAGGGTTGGGCAGAGGTGTGTCTGTAGTAGGTACACCTACTTTTCACCAGTTATGTGTTAAGTCTCATGTAATAGGAGCGAGCCTATTGCCATCAACCGGGCACAAATCCAGACTCCAGGCTACTACTGAGAAATTCCAGATTGAAAAACCCAATAACACTGCCCGAACCGGGAATCGAACCCAGGACCACATGCTCAGCAGTAGCGCTTGCGACCAATAGACCAACGAGGCAGTAAATAATAATAAATAATCTTTATTATCAAACATCCAAATACAATTTGTTCATCTCAACCAGAACATACAAACGCCAACTATATGATTTACAACGCTATGCAGTCTATTAAGGCTCGTGCAGACAAGCGCGACGCGACTCGAACAATACAATTTCTAAGAAAACTTCACGGTATAACAATAACCGGTGTCGCGTCGCGCTGTCGCGTCGCTCTAGTCTGCACGAAGCTTTAGTCGTTATTCAGTAGTCACCCCATGTCTAGCCTTATCGTCTTTCACACAGTCCATCCACCGTTTCTATGGTGTTTCCTTGGTCTTATAGTGATCCACAATCACACTCCAAACTTTCTTTACATTTTCCGCATCACAATGCCTACATAACATGCTTGACTCATTGCTGGTCCTGCTCCACAACTAATTGACATACACACTGATTAACATTTTGAAAATACTGTTGGAGCTGCTGAAGATTGTAAGACCATCTTTGTATTGTATAAACTCAATTTCGTTTGTATTATATAATTGCATAGCACAGGTGTGAGTACTATGCACGATGGTACTATGTCATGTACTAAAGAGCTACCATTTACCGGGTAATATGTAGTATTTCATTGACTTGAATGTGCCCTGGCGGCTGTGAGTAGGTATGTCATGCTCACTCAAATGTCTCGCTGTTGGTGGCGCGTGTGTTGGATCATTTAGCTCTCTTCAAAATGGTTGAGCTGAATGGTGCTGATGCGTCATGTTCGTGAACGGGCGCCGTCAGTTTGGACTGGTCATCTCTTAGCTGCCATGGCTTATTTTAATTTATTTTAAGTTTTAGAATGATTCTTTATCTTTTTATTACAGACGCTTTTACGAACGTGCACGTCTTTCTACATTGTTCTCACATGCATAATTTTAAAATGAATGATGTAACCAATATTTTGTATCAATTTTTTTATTTAAAAGAGTGTCCGTGGAGTTTCTTGCCCGTTCTTTTCCATAGGTACCTACTACGCTTTGGAATGGGCAACTAGCTTCATATTTTTGACTGACCGACCCCTTGACAGTTCAAAAGTGCCTGTAAATGGTTTAATTGAAATAAATGCTTTGAGTTTGAGTTTGAGTTTAATCTGACTATAATGTTCCCAGCTGCTAGGACACTGTGTCCTTTATTAGAGGGAGTGGGCTGTAAGCTGTAATCCACCACGCGGGCCCAGTGCGTGTTGGTAGATGTCACTTGTCTTCGAATTTCTGGTTCTAGAACATACCGGTTTCCTCACGATGTTTGCCTTCACCGTTTTGAGAGCAGTGGTGATGAATTCATTTGCACAAAGTAAAGTACGTGTCAGGGTTCAAACCTAGGTACGTGAAACGTGATGCACCTCGTAAGTCCTCTGCTACCTCTGCTCACATTGCCTATTTCCACACGATATTTTAGTCATGACCAGTGGAGTCTATTCGGCTTGTAATGAGCTACCTGATGTAAAGGATACCTTACTCTTCACGGTGAGATTTTGGATCGACTGCTATACCTATTGCTAGCAGTGAAATTGTAGCTAAAAACCCTGATAATGACACCTTCGACTAAGGCGATAATAATTATGTTGACATGTACGAGACGACTTTGAGTACCGCGTTACGGTAATAATTTTCCAGAAACTATGACGCTGTACCCAGGTGCTAATGACATCGTGTGACCGCTATCTTTAGCAAAATAGGTATTCCCCAGAAACTAGGTTAAAATACTGTCTTCTCTCTCTAGTTACTAGATGGAAAAGACAGTATATTTTAATTTAACCTTCGTCTGTGTGGATAGTAGAGTCTAGTATCTGCACGGACTTAGTAAGACTAGCCCACACCCGTCCTGAAGTAATTAATATGTCTGTTACCTTTTCTGTCTAGAAACCGATTGTTATGAAATTTCACGTATAGGCCGTAGTCTGGGACCTGGAGCCCTTCTCCTTCCTTCGATCGATTGTAATGAAAGACAGATATAGTTTGACCGGTACCGTGCTTAGGAATGCGCGGCGAGCCGGGGGGGAGGGTTGACGAATAAGCGGCAAGACCCGCGCCGCGCCGCCCGTGAGTCCCGTGACCGATGAGGAAAGCAGCCTGCACTGCGCCCCATCACGCCGCGCCTATACCTACCTAAAGTGCGGTAGAGCGGTTTTGGTCTTTAACCTTTATAATACTGGTGTCTCATATTGGAGACAGATAACAATAAAATTCTATTGTGTCTGCTAATTGCGCGCGCGACAGATTAAAACTATAGTTAGCCTGGGATCGATCTAGAGAAGGTTAATAGGCTAGGCTACTTTCATCCTTTATACTTATTTGTATTTTTTTTTTATAAAACTTATTAACAGTTCTTTTTGCAAAATTTAATGCTGTGTTTTGTCTGTCTGTGAGTGAATTTAAGATTTTTATTAATTAGGCAGCCTAAAATGTTCCCACCGCTGGGACGAAGGTCTCCCCTCTTCGAGAGGGAGTAGGCTGCAATCCACCACGCGGGCCCAGTACGGGTTGGTAGATGTCACATGTCTTCTAATTTTTGGTTCTAGGACATGCCTGTTTCCTCACGATGTTTTCCTTCACCGTTTTGAGAGCAGTGGTGATGAAATTATTTACACAAAGTAAAGCGTATACGAATGAGAGCAGCGGTGGCCCAGTAGTGGCGGCCCCGACTTACGAACAGTAAGTCGTGGGTTCGAACCCAGACAGGCGCATTACTTTGTGTATTTATTTCATCACCACTGCTCTCAAAACGGTGAAGGAAAACATCGTGAGGAAACCGGCATGTCCTAGAACCAAAAATTCGAAGACATGTGACATCTACCAATCCGCACTGGGCCCGCGTGGTGGATTATAGCCCACTCCCTCTCATTGAGAGGAGGCCGTGTCCCTGCAGTGGGAACGTTATAGGCTGATGATGATGATGATGAAAGCGCATACTTCTTCTTCTAAATCATCTAGATGATAGAAGAAGAAAGTAGTTTTTCCACCTGCCAGCATTGTGTTCAAAAAGATAGTTGAGAAATTCAAACGTCGAAAGACCGTGACGCACATGCTAACGACCTCGCATTTCCGCCATCTTTTATTTTACAAAGTCATGTCTACGCTTAAAGAGGTTATGTAAGCTACAATGGTTCCTAATATAGTCTGCCAAATATTCTGGCGCAATGCGGAACGCTATCTAGGTCATATCTTCACTCATCTATTTCATGATTTAACTTTTTATCAGTATTCAGTTATTATCAGTTTGACCTTGGTGCCGCTTATGAACATTTCTGTTCGTGAATAGTTACGTAAATGTCGGCCGGCGGTTCATTTCGCCCGTGAAAATGTATGCTGTAAGTGAAACCCGGCGTTTTTAGGGTTCCGTACCTCAACAACAACCACCAACCAACCAGTCGGTTATCTTTCAAGTTGAAGGCACGTGAACATATTCGTGAAAAGTTGGCAGAATCTTTGCAGCGCTGATTTGCTGGATTTGTTTTCTCCTCTACCTATCGTTATTTCTCCTGACAAAGATTATTCGGTTTATATGTATGTATCTATGTATTAGTAGGCATACATTTTTCAAGTTATCTATCACTTATGTTGCATCTGCCATGTTTTGTCTCTGCACCACCCTAAGGTTGACTGGTACAAAATTCCTCAGGCATTAAGTCCGCCTTTGTACAGTATTTTATTACCTGTGCATAACGTTTTAATAAATAAAAGGAAAAAACAAACCCTTTATAGGATCACTCGTGTGTCCGTCTGTCTGTTCGTCTGTCACACACATATCAATTTCTGTGACCCAAACACGGACGCGTAACGAATATAAATGAATTTTGAAAGGGGTCACTTTTCGGAGGCAATTTTTTTTTTTTAAATTAATGTTGTAAAATGTAGGTACTGTGTGAAATTTAAAATGAAAGGGATTGTTGTGAAGATGTAAAAATAAAAAAATAAATAAAAAATATGTTTTTCAAATACAATGTTAATTTTGTCCTTGGTATAAATTCATCCCAACTACAGAGCCCTTCATTTTGCGTGGGCCGACACGCTCTGGCCGGTTTTTTTTTAACATCAAGGTCTTTTCTAAGTAGTAAACAAACATTATGATACACTGAGTTCAAGTGCCACCTTGGTTCATGATGAGTGTTTTAATCACATGTGAGAATAAGAAATTGATCATAATACTAGCTTCTTCTCGTGCAGAGAAGGCACAAGCATTGATTACCACGCTTACTCAAGACGGGGTCCTTCTCAAAAAAGTGACACCGCTGGAATAAATTTATCATTTTAAGAAAATTTATCAAATATTTAGTTTTTTGTACAGAAATCCATTAACTGTATTTCTATTATATCGAATTGTTCTAAGGGAATGACATTTTCTCATAAATAGACAAAATATAGCTTTAAGAAAAAAATGCCAGACAGGTTAAAGAGATATCGTACAGGTTACTGAGAAAATGATACCAGGCTAAAGAGAATCAGTCAGGTTACTGAAAAAAAACAATGTAATCATGCAGCTTTTATTATCATTAACTGCAAACAATACCAGTTCGGTACATTAAAAAGAACGGCTTTTAAACAAAGCAAACACAAGATTAGGATAAACATTTCTTGAAATAAAATACTCAATATTAACACAATCATATTAACAATATATTCTGAGCTCTAAGAAATTAAAGGGAAATTGTCTTCTTAAAATTATTAATCAGTCTCAAACAATCAGTCCGTTAATTAAAAATAAAAACAATTTAACAAACAAAAAGTAACTTCTAAATAATATTTAATCTTTGGAACTTTACTTTACTTTTGAGTTCTGGAAACCATCAAATTAACTCAAAGATTTTTTGTTAAAAGATGCAGTAGTCGGAATCACTATCGCTATCAATAACATGCTTAATCGAGTTCAAAGAAGACTCAGTTACGTTTGTAGGCCCTTCATTTAAAATCATATCTAAAGTACTTCTTTGTAGTTCCGGAGGCAATTCCATTTCAGACAGTGCTGAAAATGGTGTAGATCTATGAAGAACAGTAACGGATTCACTTAAATTTAAATCTTCTGCAACACTCGTACTAGGCGCAACAAAACTGTCGTCATCCAAGTCTTTGAGCTCCAAGCAAGACTCCAAAACTCGAGCAGTTGTCACAGCAGAAGCTCTTATTGCTTTTTTGCGTTTGGGATTGGGTGTGCTGGCTTGTTGTCTCATAACATCATGAAAGCCAAGGTGTTTACCGTGTTTACAATATTCGGCTTTAGTTAAACACGTTTCTTTGGTACAGCTAAGACGTCTTAAAACCACAGATGCACTTTTTGTATTACACCATACAATTTGGTGAACTTGCTGCGTTCCTTTGAATGGCAGTAATGTATTTGGCAGTAGCATATCTTTTTCAAAGATTTTATATTCAGAAATAGTATCTATTACGATGTTTTTCAGTTTTTCTTTTAACAATCGTGAAAAGGTTTCGAAGTCCGGTACGTCAGCGCCATAATTCACACATGCATCAGCAGTACGCTTTATAACGGCTCCAACCCCATCTGGAGCTCCCTTCCCATGGCCGGATTCAGAGAAATTCCAAGTGACACATCTAAGCTGAGGATTGTTCCATCTTAGAGCTGTTATAACAAAATATATTTTGTAATTTCGATATTGACTACTTGCGGAATCCGAAATCACGTGAAAAGTTTTTGCTTGAGGAGAATGTATTTTTAGGAAATCCAAAATTGGTTCCATATGCGCCCATACAGCTGCTGTATCATGTCTTAAATTTGGACTGAGAGTAGTAAAACATTGTGATTTTTTCTGCCCATTAACGTCGAAAAAATAAAGCACGCTTGTGCAAATTTTTGTGCAAATTTTTTGTGGCTTGCTGGCACCAAAATGGGCAGATTGAATTTCTTTCGAGTATGCGCACTTATAATTTTCCGAATAATCAACATGAATAACAGCTTCGCCGTGTTTCAATTGATCTTTTATCTTTTTTATTGCCTCTTGTTGACTAACCATTCTCCCACAATGTTTTATATACTTATCTATCATTTCTTCGCAGTGCTTAATGGCTTCTTTTGGTTTTGTTACTATTTTCTCCTTCTTAACTAACCTAATAGTTTTATCACATCCATTTTGAACTATACATTCAGTCTTAGAGTTCCATGTCCAATAGCAGAAGTCAATAGTATTGTCATATACCAAATATTGTATAGTTTTGTTTTTGCAATTTTCGCAATCACGGAGTAGGCATTTAGCATCATATACGTTACAGCAAATAGTTTTAAGAAGATTTGTTGAGTCTTTGGGCTCAATTATGTTATACTTGTGCAGTGCAGATACTAAAAGATGAAAATTTTCGTGAATGACGCAGAGACACGTCTCTCGTGGTCTTTTAGAAGCTGGCAAAATCCAGAAGGGTCTAAATCGACAAAAAGTTGCGAAACTCAAGGTGTATGTATGAGACGAGCTAAATTTCTTATGTAGATTACCAAGAGAATCGTTCAAATAACGCTTTTGTACCTTAATACCTTCTTTCTTTACGTATTCCTTTTTGCCAGCTGCGCAGCTACTATTTCCATCATCTGAAAGAAAGGTTTTCACGTCGTTTTTTTTCTGCATAACTGATGCGTTTTTAAGGGGTACATTTCGTCTTCTAAACATACTCTGGAACCTTCTCTTTAATTTGCTGGCTTGAAGGGATGTCTCCAAATGCGGTTTGAGACTATTTGAAATAATTTGTTTAATTTTATGCGATTTGACACTATTGTAAGAACGTAATACACTTTCGGCAATGGAATTGTCATCACTAGTACAAGGTCGAACAAGGAGAGGTTCTTTAGAGAGTTGGATGATTGAGTTTTCCAGGTGAGTACTGTCTCCAAGGTTGGTGTTCTCGAAGTTTGTTGATGAACTCCGTTTTTCTTGCAGTGGTTGTAATCTTGAAATTCTTTTGCGATAGGCATCATTTAGTTTTGTTACTGATTGTAATTTAAGTCGTAAGGATGTTATTTCTTTATCTTTTTTATAGCGCAACTTTCTCAATAAGCGTTGGGCATTGGGTGATACGATCCCAGAATTTACTGAAGAAACTTGCGAGGTTGCAGGACTAACTTCTCTTGACCTGGAGTTGGATCTAGTAATTCTTCTGCACTCAGAACTACCCTGTGCAGAGCTTAATGGTTCTTTTCTATCGCTATCTTCGTTGATAGGACTTTTTTGCTTCTTCTCTCCACTTTCTTCTTAACATTTTCTGATCTCTTGGTGTCAAACTGTTTACAGACACTACTTTTCCATCATTTTTTCGTTTTTGGTAATTTGCTTTATTATTTTCTTTATATTTTGCATACAGCTCTGGATTATTTTTTATTTTTTCATATCTTTTTATTTCAAGTTCTCTTTTCCGGGCTAAAATATCTTCTCTTTTCTTATTTTTAGGCATTTTAGCTAAGAAAAATAAATAAATAGGTTAGAATGCACAAAAAATAGCCATTTCCCAACAAAACTTTCAAAGTACCCCAATAAATGAACTAAATAAACTTTTTTTATTATCATGGTAAATCTTAGGTAAATATTTTTAGTGTTTACTCCAATTTGTAACTTGGTTTTTCTAGTAAAACGAGTTTTGTTAAAAAATTACAGTCAAAATATCTTTAACCTGGTCACAATCTCTTTAACCTGTGCATTCAAAACAGGTTAAAGAGAGTCAGGTTAATGAAAAAATGAAGATTATGATCTGATAATAACAAAACGGTTACGTTTGTGAAGTTAACACTTATAAAATAATAAATAGGCACTAAATTACATATTTTAACATTTTCTTTCGTAAAGCAGTTTAACTACAAATAAAAATATTTTAGTCAGATTAAAGATAAATACCTGTTACAAACTCCGATTGTGGCACTTTGACGTAATTTCTTAAAAAATGGCGCGAATCTCAACACATCTTTCCTTGGCAGCGGTTAGCCCGATACTGTCGGGCCATTTTAGTGCGTGCATGGGATTTGAGTACGTAATAGTATTTGTGTGATGCTCGCTAATGTGCAACTACAGGTTAAAGACAAAATCACACCGGACACAATTTGAACATGAATAGCTCGAAAATTATGGTTATTATTGATGTATCGGTTAAATAAAGTTAAATTTATTAATATAAAGATCTGTATTTAAATGATTTTGAACTCATATTTGAAATATTTATTTTTTTATTGCATCTCGAAGTGTTTCTTGTTGTGTTTGGACAAGACAAGTTACTGAAAAACAGTTATTACAATATTTTTTTGTTATAATTGTATTACTTTACTTTTCTTATTATTACTCTGCCTCTATGTGAAAAGTCTCTTTAAGTACAATATTGTACAGAATTTCATAAATAGCATTTAAAAAATCACACATTTCCACAAAAAAATGCATAACAGGTTACAGAGCCACTTTTTTGAGAACAATCCGGCTGAAGTTTTTTTTTTTTTTTTAAGTGAAACTTCTATAGGCGCGTTGAGCACTTTTTTTGTGAACAATAATCATGGAACTCGCGTCATCGTCACCGAACGCTTTCCATGAGCTATAAGTATGTATACTTACTGTGTATACTCGTTTATTATTATGTTTTACTTTTTGGGTGAACAATGAATGAGAATGAGGAGCTCGTGGCTAAGTAATAACTGCCGCACGGGTCGATCCATCAGGTTAAGCTATGCTTGCCGGGGTTGGTCTGTGGATGGGTGACCATCTTTACATAACGAGACTCCTCCGTGCCTCGGAAAGCACGTTAAGCCGTTGGTCCCGGCTGTCATTCGTGGATCTTTGACAGTCGTTACGGGTCGTCAGAAGCCCGAAAGTTTGACAACCAGTCTTACCAAGGGGTATCGTATTACCCAGTTACTGGGTTGTGGAGGTCAGATAGGCAGTCGCTCCATGTCAAATACTGATAGCAGCTGCATCCGGCTAGACTGGAAGCCGACCCCAATATAATTGGGAAAAGGCTAGGCAGATTGACTTTTTGGGTCAACAAAAAGCGTGAAACTCGCATCATCGTCACGCACGCTAGTTTTTACTTCTATCGGCAGTCCCCAAAGACTGCCCCGCATGTTTTTTACTACAACTGGGATGCTCGTGGCCTTCATCTCATCTGATGGTAAGTGATGATAAGGTCGAAGGTGGAAGCCAGCTTCACCCTTCCGGGTGCTTGCTCAACCACAGATGAACTGGCTATCCTACCTCTAACTGCCGATACAGAACAATTCTGTTAACATTGTTTTATGGCGACAGACTTAAACAAGATGGTGGTAGCTAGCCATGCGGACTAAGAACAAGACCTACCACCAATCAAACCGAGCAGGAATTTGGGTCCTCTGGCTCTTCAGGCTTATTTTTTTTTTATTTTGTCTAGGGCATCTCGTAGTAGCTCACCTCTGAGGTGATGACTACTTAACCGGTCAATCCTGCGGCTGCCTTAAGCTACTAACTCAAAGCCTCCAGTCTTCAGGCTTACCTACATTTTCTATCTATAAATATAGCCTGTTCAAGTCAGTTCGTACCGCCTTCGGGCATTCACTGAACCTCGCTAGATTCATTCGGCATCCATACATGTACACTGATTTGTCCAACAGCCCACTCCTAAGCTTAGCAAAATCAATGCAGGCCAGATCATTCCCTCAACCTCTCCAAAGAGTTTTTGACCAAAGAGGATAAAAACTTTTTGCAAAAAAATTGAACCAACAAAAAAAAAAACACTAAGTGCAAAATAACTTTAATTTCGGAAATCGGTGTCTTTGGTTCTGTTTTTTAGATTTTTGCTACCGACTTCCGAAATTAGAGTTATTTTGCATTTTTTTGTGCTTTTTATATTTATGACCTACCAAACAAAAAAGAACCATCAAAATCATTTCATAATTGGCGGAGTAATTGCGTAACAAACCTTGAGAACTCCTCCTTTTAAAAGCCGGTTAATAATCAGTTAAATCCTCTTCAACCACAGAGGTTAAATAGCGATTTACTGCGTAGAGAGAAAACAGCAAAGAGATTGTATACCTACTACCTACGTTTAGCGCGTCTTATCTGTGATGTAGTTTCCTCGTGGGCCGATAGGTCACGACCCCTGGTATCGGATCGATTCAGCTCGGCGAACTTATATTAAAATACTACGTTCTATCTAGACTCTACTAGACCTTATTACGTTTCCGTCTTCTTTTCAAACTCAAACTCAAACTCAAAGCATTTATTTCAATTAAACCATTTACAGGCACTTTTGAACTGTCAAAGAGTCAGTCAGTTAGTCAGAAAGTTGAAGCTAGTTGCCCATTCCAAAACGTAGATCTCTATGGAGAAGAACGGGCAAGAAACTCCAAGGAGACTCTTATTTTAAGTATAGAAATTACAAAATCCTGGGTGATTTCTTCTCGTGTCACTCCAGCAAGTGGGTCATGGTCTGATCAGAAGCACTGCACTCGAACTGGGTGGTGTGAAGGGTGGGCGTTTTGTGAGACTGTCTTATGTAACTTTGACGTTCGAAAAGTGCTGATTCTCAGCCTAGTTTGAATAAATTACTTTTGAATTTTGTCGGATGGATCAGTAATCCCTCACTTCGACAGATTGTGCCTGCAACGGCCAATTTGGGTACGCAATCGATTGGGAGCTTCCATATAGGCCACTGCAGATCACGCTCAGAAGGCAAATGCTCCTGGGTAAACCCCAGAATGCTTCTCGGGGTTTCGGTACCAAAGTCAAAGAATTTTTATTGTGAGACAGTGGTTACAGAGTTGTTAATTGTTAAATGGTGTGCTTTTGCACTGCTCCACCATGTTAGGTATACAATAGTTCACAATTTATTATTTAATTCAAAGATAAATTTCAATTGTAATAATAATAATACAGCTTTATTTATTTTTGCCAAATTCAATACCAAATTAGCTAGACTTTCTTAGGTTGCTCGTCGGCAATAAGTAAATTATATCGTAATGATAAACAGGAGCTTGTGGCTACGTAATAACAGTCGCACGGGTCGAAGGCGACGATAACCGACTTTTAATGATTTTACACTGAAGATCACGTCTAAACGAGCAGTGTAAAATTGGGAAAAAAAATATGTTAAACTAACATATTTTAGATTGTAAAGAAAAAAGAAAGAAAATATGTTTATTTGCGGTGCTTAAGACGCAAGCAAAGGAACAAACACTAAAAAACAATTTGGGAGAAAATATGCGTCACATCCACGCAAAACAGCCATCTCTCAGCATAAGACCGCGTTTAGTGTTTAAAATATTACTTAGTGAAATCTATTTGTAAAGTTATGTCTAATAAAAAGCTGAGAATCACGCAAAATCTATCCAGCGTATTTTTCTGAAACCTTCTCACCTTCTTCACCATTTTAAAGATAATTTAATGATTGACCTTTTAGTACCAATACGTGTTTTATTAAATTACCTTTTGTTTTATGTATAATAATAAAGCGCCTAATTTTGGACAGCGGAGCGCTGTCCAAAATTAGGCGCTATTGGGAGAGTTGATCCATTACTGGCTGGACGTACGACGCGTTGCGTGAGCTCAGTACAGAACGCAAGCTAACCACTCAAGGTTAATGGCATATATCTGCGTTTCAAGCAACGCTTGCCGAGGTTGTTCCGTGGATGGGTGACCATCCATAACATACCGAGACCCCTCCGTGCGTCTGAAAACACGTTAAGCCGTTGGTCTCGGCTGTCATTAGGAGAACGTTAACAGTCGTTACGGTATCGGGAGTCTTATAAGCCCGAAAGTTTGACCAGTCTTGCTAAGTGGTATGTGTTACCCATAACTGGGTTGTGGAATTGTGGAGGTCAGATAGACAGACGCTCCATGTAAAATACTGGTATCCAGCTCCATCCGGTTAGACTGGAAGCTGATCCCAACATATTTTAGAGGAAGATTTTTAATATTGTTGTTTAATTTTTTACCGACTTCAAAAGAGGTGGATGCGTCTGTATGTATTTTTTCATTTGGTAGAGGAAGCTTGCGCGATGGTTCTATATAAATTTTATTAACTTTGCTTGAGTAGTTTTTGAGTTAGCTTCGATAATACGTAAGTATTTAATCCACTTGTGTATCTTGATGATATTATATTAAGTACTTCCTGTCACTCTTGTTTACTTAACAAGTAGTGGTATACGAATTGGTGTGGGGTTGGTAGGTAGGTACCATAACTAAAAAAGTGAAAAAAATACTCTTTTAAAAAAAAAAAGCAACTGACTTCCAGAAAAACACTACAAAGTGAAAAATAACTTTCATTTCGGAGCTCGGTACCAAAAAACTAAAATAAAGATATCCAAAGACACGGCGATTTCTGAAATTAAAGTTATTTTTCACTTTGTAGTGTTTTTTTTTAAATTTATACAGATTTGAGTCATATTTTCAAAAATGCCAGCTGGAAAACACACGTCCTACCTATTCTAAACCCAATTTCGGTAACTCTGCGTCTCCAATCAGCTGTTCGTACAATTTTAACTCGGCCCTACTGATAAAAATAACCGGCAGTCAATGTCAGCGGAGACGAACGTCGTCCTCAACGTTTATCTATCTAAGTACTACTCTTATTGATATACAAGATAAAGCAAATCTGGGCTATCCATCATACAGGCCAGGATTATGACAGTTATCTGTTAGTTCCGTGTCTAACTGTAACTTATTCTGCAAAATATTCGACATTCACTTATCATAACTTAATTTTTTTTTTTTTTTTTTATAAACTTCCAGAAGACTTGCAAACCTTATACAAACAGAGTTCGAAAAGTTATAAATACAAATCTAAACGTTTCCTTACACAAAATTTCTCTTAATGTACTCTATGTTATTATCATCATTTATCATCATCACAAATCATTATCATCATCATTATTATAAAATATTTTATGTACCTATCATCAGTTCATCATATCAGTAATTAATATTTTTTGTAAAAAATTAAGTGAACGGCTCGCCAACACACAGATAAACCCTGAGAGGTTTTCGTTGTGAGGCTAAAACCGAAATGTAAATTAGGATAAGTGTAAAAAAAAAAAAAAAAACATCATGCCTGTATTCCCCGAAGGGTTAGGCAGAGGTGTACCTATAGTACACCCACATTTCGCCAGTCATGTTTAAGTCCCATGTAATAGGGGGCGTGTCTATTGCCATCAGCCGGGAACATATCCAGACTCCGGACTGATACTGAGAAATTTTAGATGGAAAAACGAATAACAACATGCCCGTTAACGAAACCAAGACCTCTTGTTCAGCAGTATCGCTAGCGACCTCTAGACCAACGAGGCAGTACTTCGACATTCATATGCGCACTTTCCTTAAAGATTGGCCACATACAACAGTGGATAGGAGTAAGTGGAAGGAGGGAAGCGTTTTGGCCCTACAGTGGGACGAAAATGTCTGATAATAATATTATGCGCGCTGAGCCAAAGTGTGGAACTCTCTCCAGGGGCCCAAGTCTACTATTTTTATAAATTCGTCATTCCAACACGATCCCATTGTCATTTTGCTAAAAGTTCGTAATCTGCTAAATTCATAATGGTCGATCATTGGTTGATCATTGTACCTATTCCACAAACACGATACTCGTAACGAATTAAAACTATTAAAAGATATGACTGAACAATGAAGTTCTCATGGTAGGCCACTGATCAATAGAACTGTCAAAATTTTAGCAGATTACCGCCTAAGTCAGTCATTAATTTTTCTTTATTTACGAGATTACCAATAGATGCAATTTCTTTCAATGGAGTGTCAGTGGCTGACCATTGGAAAGTCATAATGACGCCAATATGTTAGTAGAGTAGTAGAGAACTTGTCAAAATCAACAATTATGAAATCAATGATAGACCATTCTGACACTATTGTAATAGCAGACTTGAGGCCCAGAGTCTGTGTCTATACTACTGCCGAAAGGTGCTATCTCAATAGGAGTACATTTTGTAAAAATTGACTTTTTGTAAATTGTAGTCTAAGGGAACTTATGGATTTAGAAAACTTCTGAGTGGTTTTTTTAAATGTTTTATTTTAGATAGCGGTATTTGGCTTATACCATTAAATGCGAAATCGTTATATAGCTATTGAATGGTATAAAAAATATAAAAGGCCGTATCTCAGAGATAACGCCTTTCTACTTAGCAGGGCAGACTACCCATCGACCTTCGAAGCAAGAGTGAAGTTACTGGTAGATATGCTCGTTCTATTGACCTCATCCAACGACGTCCATCAAGTGAGATCGAGGTCAAGAGCATAACAATTATGTAATTTAGAAAATTTGCCTGACAGCAGGACTGGCAGCGGAGGTGACAGCTCAACTCAATGTTCAAAGCGCCATATTGAGCAGAGCAAGCTTTTTTCTATTAGCTGAAGTGTCAGTGTGCCAATAACCGTTGGAGCAGACATGACCTTGCGTAGAGACTGTACATCAGCAAGCGAAGCGTATGCGCATGAGCTGACCAATGACTAAAAGGCGGCTGGAACCAGCTGGTCACGGATTTTTGATGTGTGACATCTGTCCTCTCGCTTTCCTGCAATCAAAATCTGAAAATCGGAAAAGCGACGGAAGTGCGTAGCAGGGAGCCGGGGAAGCGCGCGCTATTTGATTTGACAAGCGCGCGGTGCTTGAGTTGGTACCAGATGGTACCAACTCATTGTAAACAGGATGATGATGACGATGACGGTGACGGTGATGGTGACGGCGAGGGTGATGGTGACGGTGATGGTTATGGTGATGGTGATGGTTATGGTGATTGTGATGGCGATGGTGGTGGTAACGGTGATGGCGATTTATTTATTTTATTAAGGTCAACCAACAATTGTTTACACCAGTACATGAGCAGCATATTATTTGTAATAGGATACAATTGCGGGTGCAACAATTAATTAAAGTTTAACACCGCTAGCACAAAAAACAGTGGTAAAACAATTAATTATTAAATTACGACAGATACATAAAAATAAAAAATTGCGAAAATTAAATGAATAAATTATATCACAAACGAGTAAACAAGATACAAATTGAATAATAATTGACAGAACATTAGATTATAAATTAGACTACAATAAAATAAATTATATTGACCATTTAAGAACAAATTAAATTAAAACAACAAGAATCCTGACTGTGGTAAGGTAAAAAATATCGAATTCCATAACAAACACAAGAAAAATCATTAAGACATAATCGTTAATAATAAAAATAAACAACCGAATCCAATAAACAAAATTATTCTATCAAATTATACAATTATAATTAAAATAAAAAATAACAAAAAGAATGAGATTTGAGTATTGATTAACGAAAATTACTGTGCAAATAAAAATAAAATAAAGATACCTACTAAAAAATAAAAATAAAACAAAATGTCAACAGCAATTCAGAGTGTGTCGCATGATCGTTTTATAAAACGACTTTATGAACTGCACTTACACTGGCGTGGTGTATATCCAACAAGTCACTACAGCTATTGAGGATCCTGCATAACCTAGGAATAGGAGAGTTTGCACCAAGTACAGACTTTCGATATGGCGGGCACAGAGGCGTTATGCTTTTCCTAGGATATCTAGAAGGCGCCCGAAATCTAATTAGGTTAAGTAAATCGGGACAGTCAATTTTGTTACGTAACAGTTTAAATAAAAATAAAACATCTGCGACATCTCTGCGTGCTGATAAGGTTTGCACTTTGAAATGTTGCAGACGGGAATTGTATGAGGGTAATGACTTGTATTTCCTTTCACAAAAAGCTGGTGATGGTGACGGTGATGGTGACAGTGATGGTGACGGTGATGGTGACGGTGATGGTGACGGTGATGGTGACGGTGATGGTTATGGTGAAAATTACGGTGATGATGGTGGTGATGGTGATGGTGACGGTGATAGTGATGGTGACGATGATGGTGCAATATATCAGCGGTAGACAGCCAAGATGTCAGATGTTCATGTAACACATCATGTGCGACGACTGTAAGGCTCGCCCGTTTAATTTTTAATTTTTTGAAGACGGAAAGATGAAAGATGTGAAAGATGATATGGCTAGAAAGGGAGTGACTACGAGATGACGACTAATAGAGAAGTGTGGAAGAAAAAGAGGGCAGGCGAATTATGTTATTTCGAAGACGGAAATCGTGTGTAAAAAGAACTGCGGAAAGGACTATGTCGAGTAGTGGACTCGTGGAGACGATTATGCTCCCTAGTTGGCTAATAATGAGAAATCACATCGTTTTTTTTTTTATTAGTAGGGATGCTCTTTACCTGCATGCCACCTGATGGTAAGTGATGATAAGGCCGAAGGTGGAAGCGAGCTTCACCCGGAATTCTCAACTACAGAGGAACTGGCTATCTTATCTCTTACTGCCGAAAAATAAAAATGTTAAAACATTGTTGTTATGGCGACAGACTTAGATAAGATGGTGGTAGCTAGCCAGGCGGACTTAGACCAAGCCCTACCACCAACCAACCCAAGCAGAAAATATTGACCCCACTGGGAATTGAACCTCTGGGTTTGAAACAGGTGGTCTCAACACCTTTATAGATCTGCGTCCGCACCCATGCTTGATAACGTACTTACCCATATACCTACTTATAATCTTATAACAGTCATTTAGTCACGTTTCATGTTATCAAAGCTGTCTAGTTAATTATCATTTTTTTGTACAAATTCCGAGGCTCAATGTTACAGATAATGAAATTACCGGCGCGGGCGCCACACGTCGTTGTTCGGTAGGTACTATTAAAGAACTTCATACCTAAGCAGTTTGAAAACATAATCCCGTGAACACGATGAGCAGATTAGTTACCGCCCCGGTTCTACAGGGTGAAATTGAATTCATGGGCAATCTCTTAAGGGGTCATTGTACTCATCATTATAAACAATTTTCACTATGTGACCAATCCAAAAATCGCAAAAAAAAATCAGCTGCTCCCTACATTTTGACGAGCTATGTGAACATAAATGTAGGGAAAAGCTGATTTTTTTTCACGAGTTTAGGGTTGGTCCCATAGTGAAAGTTGTTTATAATGATGAGTACAATGACCCCTTAAGAGATTGCCCATGAATTCAATTTCACCCTGTATAGCGGCCGAGCGCTGCAAGCAGAAATAGTTCTTATGGCGTATAAGTAGATATGAACTTCTTTGATAGTCTGTACCTAACGTTACATAAATTTCTAGTTTTATGTGACGTCAGTTTTATCACTGAACGAATTCTGAAGATGACATGGTACATTATTGAAGAGTAATTGAGAAGGTAACAGCAACTGCTTAGCTGACTTCCACAACTCAAAAACGGCTGAACCGATTTGGCTGAAAATTGGTGGGGAGGTAGCTTAGAACCAGGAGACGGACATAGGATACTTTTTATGCCGGTAGGGTAGGTTTGTAGGTTTGTAGGAGCTCGTGGCTAAGTAATAACTGCCGCACGGGTCGATCCGTCAGGTTAAGCTACGCTTGCCGGGGTTGGTCTGTGGATGGGTGACCATCTTTACGTACCGAGACTCCTCCGTGCCTCGGAAAGCACGTTAAGCCGTTGGTCCCGGCTGTCATTTGTGGATCTTTGACAGTGGTTACGGGTCGTCAGAAGCCCCAAATTACTGGGTTGTGGATGTGGAGGGCAGATAGGCAGTCGCTCCATATAAAATACTGGTAAATAGCTGCATCCGGTTAGACTGGAAGCTGACCCCAACGTAGTTGGGAAAAGGCTAGGCAGATGAGGGTAGGTTTGTAGGTAGGGTAATAGGTGGGTAGGTAGGGTAGGTAGGTAGGGTAGGTAGGTAGGGTAGGTAGGTAGGGTAGGTAGGTAGGGTAGGTAGGTAGGGTAGGTAGGTAGGGTAGGTAGGTAGGGTAGGTAGGTAGGGTAGGTAGGTAGGGTAGGTAGGTAGGGTAAGTAGGTAGGGTAGGTAGGTCCGCCGTAGATAGTTACTTAGTGCTACCCGTGTGAAGCCGGGGCGGACAGCTAGTATTATAATGTACTTATGAGATTTTTATTGGAATCCTAGCTGCGCCCCGCGGTGTTACCCGCAGTTTATCAGTTACACTAAAACGTAAATAAGCAGTGATAGCCTAAGTGGTGTGACCGTCTGACTGACAAGTCGTAGGTCTCGAGTTCGAACCCAAGGCACGCACCTCTGACTTTTCGGATTCATGTGCGTATTATATAATTATCACTTGCTCAAAAAAACGGTGAAGGAAAACATCGTGAGGAAACCGGCATACCTGAGAGATATTTCTTGACGGCATGTGAAGCCAAGTCAGAGGCCCGTGGGCGGCTTTAAAACTCTGACACCAGGTTAGTTTACTAACCACACGAAAAGAAGAGACTAAAACGTATGTATTATTTAACCGATGATTTATATAGAATATTTTACATATTCAAATTTTTAGAGGCAAAAATATAAATTCGAGCATCGGAAAGATCAGTATGGTTGGCAATTTACGACAACTTAACTTATCAAGGACTGAACGGGAGAGCTGGCTAAGCTGACTTATTTCATATGTCTCGGTCGTAGAGAAATGAACCTACGAAACGAATACGAATTTGTCGGGCATTAATGCTGAAATGAACCTTTTTGGCGCAGCCGTGAGGCACACACTATTGCTTTAAAGAAAGAAAGAAAGAAGTATTTATTGGGACAAGCACAAGAGATATCAATAAGCTAACACACTCATTAAAAATAAAAATAATACAAATAAAAACAAAGCAAACTTAAAATATAGCAGAAAGTCCTGTGCGAGGCCAAAAGGCTCCTATCTCAGCATGATGCTGCGACATTTAATAATAAATGGCCCGCAGTGATGTCACGGAAAGATAAAAATACTACATAAAATATATTTTAAAAAAAATTAAAAATGTCCGCGTGTCTGCATCCGACGTAACACCAGTAAAGGCGTAACATTGTGCCTTTATGATGATTTGACCTGATTATTTACCTTTTTATTTTGTTTCATGAACTGTGTCTAAATAAATATTATTCTTCTTTCCTTATTTCTTTAGAGCCAGAATTCTTTTTACTGTAGTACATCTCGGTAAACCACAAACATTACGGGACTTTTTATTTCCTGTGTAAATAAAAAGATTTCTGGCTCTCGACACTCGCGAGCAACCCACGTAGAGCTGCCCGTGGGAGAAGCAGGGGGTGCGGGGTGCCCAGGTGGATGCCAGCTACTTTAAGAGTTTGCCCCTTTTTTTTTTTTTTTTGGGTGGGAAATCATCAAATGACTTCTCCCGCTCTGAGTGGAGCGGGAGGGCGTGTCAGACTCTTACTGACTAAAACCCACCCGTGTTCCTTCTGTTGCCTGTGCAATGCCAGGGGGCCACGGTATCCCTTTCTGACTTTCCCGCAACCCCGGCAGGCAATGGTCTCATCGGACCTCTTCACTTGCTGACATCTCTTTGAGGCGCGCGTGGAACACAACGCGCCGTCGACCCGGGCCTGGTCCTTAGTTCCTTACCGAACGGCAAGAGTTTGCCCCTGACTTTTATTTATTGTAATGGAGAGAGCCACCTTCAGAGAAAATTGCAAGCGCTTGAACTGGAATGGCAAGATGGTGGGTATAGTGGGGATTCTGGGTATCAATACCATCTCTCCTTTGGCCCCTCCGGTGATGGTGGCCTGCACGATGTGCCGTCTCATCTCTATGACGCGTAACCTGGTGCCATTACACAATCTGGACGCATCCAGGTTACGCATCAGTATGACAGGCACTCCAACCTTGAGCTCCAACTTGTGGGAGGGCACCCCTGACAGGTCGAGGGAATTTAAGAACTCTATAGGGTATGTAGTTGCGTCGTCAGTTGTCATCACCGTGTCTATTGACATGTACATAGGTCTTCACCTCACCTGGAACTTGCTTTATTATTTTTTTAGTAATCTTTCCCACCGTTTCGTTTTTGGGCGCCGTGATCGCTCTTTCGCACAACTACTCCTCGTTAGCCAGGTTTTGTTGTAAGCTCGGAAATACCTCATTAATAAGGTTATCTTCCGAGCTTAAAACATTGCTAAATCGGCTGTCAAAGTTATTGGGCTTTAGCGTCCGTCGGTATGCGACTTTCGCCGACCTCGAGGAGTGTTTGCGCGAAGAGTCCAGACTCCTGATCATTGAAAAGCTGGACGCTCATGTTGGTCTTCAGCTGTAACCGCTCCACCTTACTTCACAATGGCGAAGCCTTGGGGCACGCGTTTATCTCGTCTGCCACGGTACCCCGCTCGATAACCAGCAGCGTCTGCCGGAAATCAACCGCGACCACTCCACCCATCAACATTCGATTGCCTCGAATGTCTTGCAAGCTGCGATTAACTCCCCGAGCCACGACGACAACTCTAAGCGTGATGGCCATCGGCCTCCACCATAGAACCGCAGGTGCATCTGTGGGGTTCACACACCTTGCAGCCCAGGCGGAGGGCCACCGCCACACGCAAAGAGTCATCATCAAGCAACGTGCCCAGGTGAGGCGAAAGAAGCGCGTGCAACCCCTGATTCTGGCTGCGATACAGCCCTGAGTCTGGCTAGATCAGCCCCCGAGGAACCCACCAACATCTGCTCCTGGATCAACTTAGACGTGACGTCATCCCAAGCGCGCTGAACATGCGTTGCGTCGGGGCTTGCTGCACCCATGTTGAGGACAGACCAAGCTGACCCGGCATTAATTATGATAGTATGATTATAGCTCCGTCTGAGGTCACTCGAAGATTACTATGGAAGATAGATGTATAGTAATATATAATGTATATTATTATAGCTACATATGTTGTGGGCTTTATACATGAAAATACTAACTTCGAGTAAGTACCTACTATGGCAGTCAGGCAAAGTCCGCAGTCACTTTACGTAACGTAATTAACGTTACGTAACTGAAGGAGGCCGTGAAGAGGGCGCACGAGTATGTCTCGTACATGAATTTTAGAAGTTCATTTTGTGCATTTTCTTGATTTCGCTGAGGCAATGAAACTTCTGTTGTTCCAGGTTCTAGCTGACCATAGATATCCAGAGATATGCCTTCATTGCGGAATAGTAAGGAATCCAAGTGCGACCGCTTATCTCCCACCAAAATAATTACAACATTAACAAATAGTGTACTTACGACACACACTTAAAATTTGAACACGCACACTAAGAAGAAAGCAGCTACACTAAATCAATTTCTAATAGCACTTATACATAGAATGGGCGGGGCTTTCACTTGTAAACACTTGCTATTTGCGAACATTCAATGCACACGCATGCAATTAGGGAGTCGAAAGCGATGGTCGATAATTTTTATCGATATTTATTTTAGCCCATTCTTGTATTATTATAACTTCGTTTAATTTTCTTTGTATTATTTATTTGGTTTTTATATACCTATCCGAAAATACGGGTTATTTTTACTAAAATAAAATGAGCTTTTTTTTTAATATTGTATTACCGGGTAAAGGGAACCCTCTCTGTTAAATATTATGATAAGCACGAGTTGTATTGAAATGACAATGTCTTTATTTGCTTCAAACAAAATTAAATTAATAACAAATTTAACTCTTATAATATACATGTAATACTAGAATATCCATTGAGTTCTGTAAAAAAAGATTCGACTGCAATAATACGCATGTCGATAAAATCAGCCGCACGCACTCGATTGCACCTCTATAAATCCAAAACGTTCGTTCCGTTCGGAAAGATTCGGGCTAGTTCGGGCTAGTTCGTATCGCTCCGGACGCAAGTTAGTAAATGATTTAAAAATTGATTTAAAATATTAAAGAGTGACTTAAATGTTTATTTACCGGTGGTAGGACACGCCATTTGTCTTCAGGTTGATGGTACTAGACCTATTTATACAAATTATTACTGCACAGCTCGGCATTTTGGTTTTTTACGCATCAATAGTACACCGTACGCAGTTGCAAAGCGACTGAATGAAGCGTACAACCGCCGTTCGAACATAAGCCCAATTTAGCAATGTCGAGGCGCCACGTGCCACGCCTCCAAGGCATATCCCATGACCCTAAATTGTTAAAATATTTTTCTTTGCTGATTCTATGACAGTTATTATCTATGGTTCGGGCTTTACCGAGCCAAAGAGCCATAACGCCTGTATCCCGCGAAGGGTTAGGGCAGAGGTTTACGATACTTAAAGTACACCTAGATATCGCCAGTTACGATGAAGTCCCATCTAATAGAGGGCGAGCCTATTGCCATCAATCGGGCACAAATCCAGACTCGAGGCTGCTACTGAAAAAATCCTGATGGAAAAGCTTAATAGCACTTTGCCCACCACCAAGGACCTTTTGCTCAGCAGCAGCGCTTGCGACCACAAGACCAACGAAGCAGTCTTGGTGGTTTTGTTACCTACATTCCGGCCGTTGAGAAAACCACTGACAGCTGTCAGTTGGCCAAAAATATTTTTTTTTTTACATTTGTCTGTATAAGATGTTTTGTCGTAATTGGGTTTTAGTTTTACAACTTTTTATTTTTTTAGTTTATAGAGTTAGACGCACTACGAACTGCACATATCATAATAACTTTTTCATCCCACCATCTCGGAAAGAGTATTTTTAATCTTCAGTATCTGAGTGGAAAAGCCGTTTTTATTCTCTAGAGGATAAAGTAAATTGAATTTAGAACATCGTGTGCACTAAGTTTGTGAATTAAAAAAAACATTAAACCTATTTACTGCTACCTCTATGGTGCCGAATATATCATACAACTTTTTTTTAATTTGTTAAAAACTCAGACTCGGAACCTTCTTGGTGTTCTTTTTTCAATTTGCTTTGTACGCGGTTCTTTACGCGGCATTTTTTCACGTCATTGTTAAACCTTAGGTATATTAAAAACAAGAAACTTGAAAACAAGTGAAAAAACTAAAATGAGTGATTCTAGCGACGAGGAAGTTTGCTTGACGCCAACAGAATTGACTGAAACTGTTAATAATGCGCAAACGTTTTTTTTTTTGCATTTAGTCATTTCCTCGCTGAGGTGGAATGAAAAGTTACGTGTTGCACTCGAGTGCAAAGATTTTTCACCTCGTGCTCTTTTGATTCCCTCGCTAACGCTCAGGATTCTAATTTTGAATCACTCGCTGCGCTCGTGATTCAATTTTAGAATCCTTCGCTTGCTCGGTCATCAAAATTGAACACGCGGTTAAAAAGCAACTTTGCACTCTTGTATAACAAATAACTATTGATACCTATTTCAATAGTAACTAATTTGGCTTCCGTTAAACAATAGGTTTAAGTGGTTATATTATGTCTGCGATTCACTAAAGCGATAAAGACAGGATTCTTGGCAGCTACGCACTAACAGACGTACTTATTTTGGAAATTTATAGTATAACCATAAAGAAAAACGGATTCTCCTTGCTGCTGAGATCTGAGACTGTATTATTTTTTAAAGCAAAACTTTGAAGAATAACTCACTCATTCTCATTGCCCAAAGAGGTTTTATTGTTTGTAAGATTTCTAACGGATTTTGCCCTATTTGAATAACAATGCAAATTACAAGGAAAATCAAGTGAGCTGCCTCAAACTCTTGTAGTAAGTAAGTGGGTACCTAGATACTTGCAGCGACTATTAGGTAAATAAAATGTTTAATTGTTTACCTGCTAAATTATCATCTTTAGGGTTACAGAACTTTGAGGATTAACAGGAAAAATTAAAGAACGAACTTGTCATTGCTTATTCGATATTTAAAAAATAAAAGTTAGACCTTTTCTACGAGTAGGTACTTACCTATTATTTAAACGACCTTTTTCTCGTATCATCGGCAGCACTGACATTGCACGTGACGAGATAAAAAAAAAACATGAGGAAGTGTGGGACCCAACTGCGATTGGCGCCAAGTCGTCTTTAAATTTAGAACATCAGAGTGGTACACAATTTTAACTAGGTATGCTACACGCGGGCCTTGGACCATATTTTGTGCTTTAATAATCGGGATTTCCTGTTTTCCGGGTTACAAACAAATAAAAGGCTGTGCTAACTAAAACTTATCAAAGTAAAATCCTGACTCACAGTCAGCTTTCAGGGCAAGACTTATCCCAAATTGCGCTACAACCACGAAGCATCAAACATAGCAACAACAAAAAAATGGTTCCTTTAAAAAAATGTTTACACACAAGATGCCGTGCACACAACACACAACAGCTGTGTCGTGATTCGTGCGTAACGTCATGACTCATGACAACACGCGGACAACAAAGGATTGGTACTTATTGATTAGGTAAAAGAATAGGAATTATACCAAATATATACTAATAAACCCATATCAATTAATAGACCCGAATATCCGATGGACCTACCTACTGCTCGTGTTGGCTGGTACTCCTATTAAAAAAGATAATAGGGGTTAAAGTATAAAATTGCCGTTTTATCGTAATAGGTACTTCGGATTGACATAGAACCTTCATGGTTTGAGATTTTTGAGTGAAACTTTTTTCACATGGTACCTATGAAGTTCTTTTTTTAAAAATCTGCAACATTCGATTATCGACTTTGATGGATACTTCGAAAATTCGAGTTATTTTTGAATACGAGTTCTGACGCAGAACTAACGCGGCAGAAACAGCTCGTAATATCAATGTTGCGTTTGGAGAGGGGACTGCTAATGAACGCGCCGTGCGATTTTGCTTTAAACGCTTTCGTGATGGAAACTTTGATTTGAAGAAAGAACCACGTGGAAGACCGCCCACACGGGTGAATAACAATGAATTGAAAGAGATGGTGGAAGCCGATCCGAGTCAAACTACCCAGGAATTAGCGGCATGGTTTAACGTTACCTTACCAACAATATTGACTCATTTGCGTCAAATCAATAAAATAAAAAAATATGAGAAATGGGTGCCTCATGATTTCACTGATCTGCAGAAAGAAACTCGTGTTGAAACTTGTGTTGCCTTGTTTAATCGACACAGAAATGAAGGAATATTGGATCGAATTGTGACATGTGATGAAAAGTGGATTCTTTACGATAACCGTAAGCGAAAAATGCAATGGCTGACCCCAGGTCAAACGCCACAACAGTGTCCTAAAGCAAAGCTTACCAATAAAAAGGTAATAGTAACTGTTTGGTGGTCTCAGCATGGTGTTATTCATTTTCTTTCTCCGACCTGGTCAAGCAATAACGGTAGATGTCTACTGTGCCGAACTCCGAACAATGATAGCAAAACTAGCAGTGAAACAGCCCCGACTCATTAATCGATCTTCACTATTATTGCTCCATGATAACGCGAGACCTCATACAGCACGAGAAACCGTTTTAACTCTACAGGAACTGCAATTAGAAACCATTCGTCACCCTCCGTATTCGCCAGACCTTGCTCCAACGGACTACCATTTTTTCGTGATTTGGACAATTTTCTACGTGATAAAAAGTTATCTTCTCAGGAGGCAGTACAAAATGCTTTCACACAGTTTTTCGAATCTAGAACACGAGAGTTCTATCGCAAAGGCATAAATGACCTTCCTATTAGATGGCAGCAATGTATAGATAACAATGGTAGGTACTTAATTATTTTGATTAAATAAATATGATAAATAAATAAAAAAACAATTTTTCAGTACAAATCGGAATTTCATACTTTAACCCCTAATATTATGCAGCTGGCACTAAACTGCAAGCGTTTTTAACATGGTTTCAGGTACCTACCAAACAGCCACATCATGATTATTATATCACCGGATATTTACACGCATAAAGGAACATTGAACCGTTCCTAGAACTTTGTCTACTACAAAAAAACAGGCAGGTACCTACACCTCACCTTACAAAAAAATATATTCACTGAATTAACCGCCTTATCTCTATAGCAATAAGTTTTATATTCGCTCATACTTTTTGACTGGAACAGCCTAGCTGCTTTGTCGTCCGTTGATTTAACGAATAAAGAAAATGGACACCTTGAATAAATCGGTTGGTGCCGGATCGCACGAGTGCAAGCAGATTCTCTACGTTACTGTGGAATGGTCAAGGGCACAACAGTACGAAAATCGCCCTTATCCCAACGTAATAATGGCGCCGTCAGTCACCATGGATACGCCGTCTAAGATGACTTGATGAGTCAATGCAAGCATTGTCGCGCGGTCAAGAGTGATCTAACCTATACTGGGGTTGGCAGAATAATTTTTCACCAAATTTCTATGTACTGACACATTATTGTATTTTGCCATAGGTACCGCGCCGCGCCGCTATGAACGGTAAAGTTAATCTGAGCTCACAATACTATTATTAGCCTGTAACCAAGTTCATGTTACATTTTTTAGGGTTCCGTAGTCAACATGGAACCCTTATAGTTTCTCCATGTCCGTCTGTCTGTCTGTCTGTACTAGAAAGTTGTAATTTGGCATGAGTATACAAGTTAATGACGCCAAAAAGAGGTAAAATAAAACTTAAAAAAACAAATATTTAGGGTACCTCCCCTACATGTAAAGTGGGGATGATAACTTTTTTTTTCGTCCTTCCCATAGTGTGGGATATCGTTGGACGGGTCTTTCAAAAATATTAGGAGTTTGCGAAGACGATTTTTTGATTAAGTAAACCGTTCGTGATCATTATCAAGCTTTAAAGTACCAATTTTCGTTAGAGTCAAGTGTCCCCCCCTCTACCAACTAAACGGTTGTAGTTAGAAATTCAAATGTCACGGCATTAGTACTTATATATAACGAAGTTTAAAGGAAAACTATCACACATAAGTGGGCTTTACAAGTTTACGAGTAATATTCGACCAACTTAAATTTGCGGTTGCAAAAACATGTTCTCCCATACGGGAGAATATGTTTTTCAATTACAAAGTTAAGTTTGTTCTTACGATAAATTCATTCCAACTACGGAACCCTTCATTGTGCGTGGTCCGACACGCACTTGGCCGGTTTTTTTTTGTCACAATTTGTTTATTTTTTTCAATGTAGTCTTAAAAAAAACTTGACCCTCCTCCTGTGCCATGTATACAAAGGTCAGAATAATGTTTGAGTAAGGTAAATCGTTAAATCGGAGGTTATTGCCCTCTGCGACCTCTATATTGCTGAATAAAAAAAAGTACTTATGTGACGAAGATGATTACATAAAACAGCTACCAACTGCCTCGTTGGCCTAGTGGTCACAAGCGCTACTGCTGACCATGAGGTCCGGGTTCGATGTCGGGTTAGGGCATAGTGTTATTGGGTGTTTCCATCTGGGTTTCTCAGTAGCAGCCCGGAGTCTGGATATGTGCCCGGTTGATAGCCATAAATGATGAAAAATGGAACTCAAACATAACTGGCGAGCTGTGTGGTGAACCCTTATATTTAGGAATACAGACGTGACGATTTGACATAGAAAGAATACCTAATCAATATTTGGGCCGATCAGTGCCTGCCAAGTAAAATATAGCAAAATTCTCTGTGGCAGATTTTTATCGAAGTTCAAAAATTCTTTTGGAGTTTATCTGAAGGCTTTTTGACATGTTTTATGGCATTTAAAAGGTAAAAACGTACAATTTTATATAGGTATTGTTTCTATATTTCCAAAACCAAAAGTACAAAATTCGTGATTCAGAAGGACCCCCAAAATCTGGGGCGCAATTTTTTGCCAAAATACAAAATGGCGAACGTCAAAATGGAGCCAGCATGGGCATCGATGCATCATGATTATAACTAATAAATAACTTATTTTATCATACTTGTCTTAACTATCTAACACGTGTTACTCATTACACGCGTTGAATATACGCGATGAATCAGTAAATAGTCTACACGACATTTAGCCGGTCTGAAATTTATTCAGTAGCTAATAATACTAATTTCTACTGGTTGTAACTGGCCATTCGATTTTGAACTTGACCTTCTAGCAGATTAGGTCGATTTTAGTTTGGATGTCACTAACTGTACTTTAACTCTGCCAGGGTACCTATTGATTTATGAATTTTCTAGTGAAGGTCTTTCAGCTCTTTAGATTGTATAAATAAAATAAGTAGGAACATACTTTTTAAGGCTAAGGAAAGTATTTTACTACCTTTTTACAGAGCTCCATGCTCATGTTCTTACTAAGTAGGTAGGTACGTACCTAAGTTACCGCTCTGCATAAATAGTTAAGTAATTGTACCTACTCTTAATTCATTCTCTGTATAACAATACGTTAATAATGTCGAGTTTTATTTGCCCTTTTAATGAGAACACGATAAGAAACTTTGTTAGCTCGATGGCTCGTTTCATCAATGTTCAACATCTAAACCTAACCTAAAAATTAATTCCGGATGGCAACTGTGCCAAGTAGACAAAGCTATAATATAATATTTTTTACACTTTTTTCATAAATTATTAATCTAGATAAAACAATAACTAGCAACACTTCAATAAAAAAACTGATGAATAAAAAAGCGCCAAGGAACTATCATTCTGCCTATCAATAGTAGCCAAAATTATAGATTGAGCAACGGCCGTATCCTTGAACTTAGTTCGAGAAATAATAATTAGAAAATTACGTAATCTAACCAACGAAAATGTCTGGTAATGGCTAACGTATCGCAGATTTGCTTGTAATGTTTTATTTCTTGATTTCCTACTCTTATCTTACCAGCTTTCTACCTGCCATTTACTTACGTTTCTCGCAGTCATGTTGTCCATTGATGATTGATCCATTCACGTGCTAGGTCTGCGGGTCAATCACAGCATCGTTTTGAAAGTAATGTACCTATTTCAACTTCAATGGATGTTTATCAAACATTCAGTCACTACATTAGCTCGTGATCGCTACTTTACGTAACAGCTGTAAAATGACGTCAATAATTTGACGTGGTGTTACTACGTCATCATTAAATTGTGTGTAGTGGCTAGCCCCGGCTAATTAAACTGTTATCTTGAACTCCACTAGAAAAAAGAATAACCTGCCCCTTTTTTGTCCCATTAGACTACAATAATGAATGAGAACACATTACCCTATGGGAGTAGGTAACTGTTGGAAGAATATCTACCTTAGAAATACCTACTCATATGTCATAATCAAAAATGTGTACCTATCCAGAATTAGACAGTGATTTGTTTTCCTTAATTCGTTTTTTTTTAGGAAATGCCAAATCAGCTGATCACTATTGGTGGCTTCAATACTTCTAGTCAATGGGAGGCTTTTCATTTTGGAAATGTACCAAGTAATTTGTGAATGCAATAAATCTTCTGTGAAGAAAAGTTATTTAGAATGTGTAAGGTATGCATGTGTGTTTAATTATCCATCTTCATGCTTGTTTTCTAAAGATTTTTAAATGGCTAGTAGGTAAAATAACAATAAAAGGCAAGAAATATTTATTTAACATTTATTTTCTAGAATAATAACTCGAGCATGAGTTTTTCACACCAAAAAACTCACACCGAGCTCGAAAGATGTTTGACAGGTCCGTTGTTTCCGTGAACCTGCTCTTAGTAACACAATGTTACATAATGATGTTAAGACATGCGGATTGAACTACATTGCATAGCACTTTTTAAAAGTGAACTAAAAACAAAATTCCTACTAGGTCACCATGCACTCATAGCACATATTCATACTGCATCGTTACATAACAGCTCTCAATCACATGATTTTGGATTCCACAGCTTTTAAACATGATTTTTTACAGCGTTCTGCGTATATCACTTCTTTACAAGTACAAGGTCTCACTCCCAATGCCACATAGGTTAAGTATTGATTAAATAACCACATAACAAGAGTGAAAATCTAATATTTTCACAATATATTGATTAAATGAAGTCTATTCCAACAGTTTAGTTACATTATCATTACTAGAGGTACAGTTTCAACCTTGGCCTCAAACATTGAATGAAATGAGTTTGTTACATAACACACACTGGCTGAATGACTGATGATCACATTCACAGGCAGCAAGGCATATATTTAGAAGAAAACTCTGAACTCAAAACAAGATCTACATGAATGTCATTATGTAACTTTTCAGTGAGGTGTAGCCAAGCATTATGTAATAACTAATAATTTAATAAAACAAAATACATGTTGGAATTGGTGTATAACGCTTTATTTAACTAAAATAAGTTACTAGGTTAATTCCGTGTCTAATAATACATGATTTAAGGGAGTGGCTATCAGAGGTGATTTGGAATCACAATTAATTGAAATTATGGTAACAATTCTTACATTAGATTTAGAGAAGCTTCTTGATCTCATCGTATAACACAAGCACGAAGGCGCCTCCGGTTCCTCTGAGGACGTTGGAGAAGGCTCCCTTGAAGAAGGCGCCGCCACCCTCTGTCTTGGCGATGGTGGTCCAGCAGTGAATGGTGCCCTTGTACAGGATGTCGGCCTTGGCGCGGCCAGACTGCATCATCATGCGCCTACGGACAGTGTCGAAGGGATACGAGATAATACCAGCGACGGTGGTGACAGTCTGCGCGATGGCCCAGCTGATGACGAGCGGTGTGTTCTTGGCGTCGGGCAGCATGCCACGGGCTGTGTCGTAGAAGCCGAAGTATGCGGCACGGTAGATGATGATACCCTGCACGGATACACCGAAGCCTCTGTAGAGACCGCCGAGACCGTCAGACCTGAAGATCTTTCCGATGCAGTCGAACAGGCCCTTGTACTCGCGAGCGTCGGCCTTGCCCACGTCGGCGGCTAGACGCGTACGCGCGAAGTCGAGCGGGTACACGAAACACAGGGAGGTGGCACCGGCGGCACCACCGGACGCCAGGTTACCCGCAAAGTAGCGCCAGAACTGCTGTCTCTTGTCTACACCTCCGAGGAACACCTGCTTGTACTTGTCCTTGAAGGCGAAGTTCAGCGCCTGGGTGGGGAAGTACCTGATGACGTTGGCCATGTTACCACGCCAGAAGGACAGGGCGCCCTGTTCCTTGGGAATGCGGACGAAGGCATCGACGATACCCTTGTAGCGCTGGTCAGCCGTGATCTGCTTGCTGACATGCTGGACCTGGAGCAGCAGCTTAACACGCTCGATGGGCGCGACGGCGGTCTTGGAGACTGCGGCGGAGACACCGCCAGCGATGAAATCTTTCGCGAACGCGACCGGATCAGCGAGGTTAGACATTTTGTTCGATTAGGTGGGTGCTCACTTGGTAATTAGGTACCTCGCGGGTCGAGGTGGAATCTACACACACGGAATGGAATAAATCACGAAACACGAACCCCTGAATTTAAAATCAGGAGATTTAGAGTAATTTCGTGATCTCGGGAGCACAGGGGGTAGGTGTGTGCCTTTTTAGAAATTCGATCGATCACGTTCTCTCACAGTTCTGCCCGGAGGAGCGGCGTAAAAGAAGGAAGGAAGGGGCAAATGTTGCCAACCGCACGGAAAAGCACCACGAGGTCAGGGTGGTCAGTACGATTTATCTCATTTCCACTGATTTCTAAAAATAAATCAGTCGTTTTATTATATTACACTTGCAATTACTGCAAGATTAACATCCTAAAAATCATTTTGCGAAAATATATTACAAATAAATTATTTACAAAATGATTAGGGGGTATGATTTGGGACTTTCTTGAGTAAGCAACTATATAAAATGATGAAATGATATAGAACCAAACATAAATAAGATTTGAGACATGAATTCGACCTTGGCATTCAGCTGAGAGCGTATTTTAAGCATTTCGATAGGTATATTTCTTACCCTTAAGTTTTGAATCATTACAAAATAAGGGTAAACCATCTAAGTGTGGAAACACTTGAATGACGTGCACAATTTGCGTTTAATTACTCCTATGAATCAAATGATAGACGATTCATTTCATACAATTTTAGGCAATTTTTACTTGTTTCTTCTATTTTGGGTGCTAAATTAAAGGTTTCAAATTATTTTTTATCTTATACTGACCTGTTTTTAATTTATAAACCATTGCAAATAAAAATAAGAAATTATCATAAAAACAAAACGTAATCAGGCTGACCAACCTCATTCTTCAATGACATTGAATTGTTGAAAAATTTATATATTATCTGTGCTGAGTAAGTAAAAATGTGTGTTCCTGAAGTTTAGTTTTTGTTTATTTATTAATATTTGGATGTAATTGTTGACAGCGCCATGCAGATGAGTCGCATGGGCTCTCCGTCGGTCGGTATGGACGACGACACAGGCGCTGGCCACGCTCTGAGCGACTTTCTCCTCCAACTTGAGAACTACAATCCGTCAATACCTGACTCAGTGGTTGCACATTACCTGAACATGTCTGGTTTCGAGTCCCAGGATCCTAGGTAACTGTTTAAATCCTTTCTCTAATCATCAAAAAGTACACAGATAATTGCAAACCTCATTTGTATCAAAGCTATTTTGCAAAGCTGTCACTACAATAGACAATGCAGGCCTGCATACAAAGACTAACATCCATGACTTACCTTCTAGAACAGCAGGAAAAGGTATTACTTATTTATTTGAATAACTAATTTATTCATAATTTAGTCTGACAGAATGAGACATGAATACAGATAAACAATCTTGTACTTTTTATAAAAAAATCAAAATAAATACTTTTACTACAATAAGTACTTCATGCTTCTCCCGTGAGCAGTATCCAAGTCACACATTTCAGGAATCAAAGCAATAAATTTAAGGAATAAGTTTGTAAAAACTGAGAACTAAATTATTTTATGAAGGTCATTTCATAATATGTTTTGACAGGGTTAATATCCATTGATTTGGTATTTGTAATGGATGGGTTGTACATGAGTGTCACATGTGTTGGGAGCTTGCCCAATTTAATAAAAATGTGTAAAGTTGGTGTGTTCTCCTATAAAAAAATACAAATTAAACAATACAATAATTTCGGGCGCCTTGGAGATGCACACAGTATGTTTCAAATAAACCAAACTTGCCAGATAGAACTCTTCGGAGAGTCAGACTTTTAATCTGCCGGTAGGTAGCTAATTAAATGAATAAAAGAATGGAATTTCCTTTGCTAATACCTTGTTTAATTAATTGCCAGTAGCTTCAGAGTAATAAAATTATGAAATTAAATACAAAAAAAAAAGGTTATAATTACTTACATTATCATCATTGAATTTACAATATTATTATTATGGAACTTACATTACTATTGCATCTTTGTTGATAAAAAAAAGGTAGGTAGTAAAAAAAAAGAAATGATTAAATAAAATGGTTAAATAAAACGGTTAAATAAAACCTCTAGGATCGTGGCGTTGATGGTAGGGATAAAAATATCCCTTGTAGAAATATATCCAGTAAAGACGAAAAGAAAATAAATCGAAAAGAAAAGAGAAGAAAAAAAAAAAAAAGACGTCGGGACCAGGTTCGGTCAAAATCCGGCTGAAACAAAATTTACAGAGAATTAATAAATTGTTCAGGATTCCCAAACGTTGGGAAGCGTGGCGTTCCACGAGTAATAATAACTTACCGTCTTTTCCAACAAATGGCAAATTTAAATGCACCACAAAATTCAGGCGGGCGACAAATCACTTAAAAGCCTGGAACAATAATTTAGTATGATATCGAGCACTCGTCACGCTATCCAATTTATCAATCCGAAAGAATTCAATCTTACCAAAGAAATGAAGGATTATTCCTACGTCACCACGTCCTGAGGGAAAGTTTTAGAAGTTTACGGCATCAATAGGCCGCCAATACCCAGGATTTATCCCGATTAAAAAATGTCGTTAAAATTCAATACTACATCAGGAATGTTCGTCGCAAAAGTGATCACGTCAAAGTTGACAGCTTCCACCAAACACAATCGATGACAGCAAAAAAAACGTTCCGAAATCGACTAACTGACGAAAAGCATGTAACGATATTTTAAACTCGTTACATATTGTAATTGAGATACTTTACTGTAGGAAATTTACTAACTGCTTAAATACTTTTATTTAAAATCTAAGTTTAATTCTAAGTTTTTATGAGCCTTCAGCATCTCTAGGTTACAGTATATGCCAGCCCCATGTATTATAGACTTCTAGGCTATCCAGAGTAATTTCTAAGACTACCAATGTATGAAAAATGTACTAGTTTCAACTCTGTCCCTTAATATTCCACAAAAACTAACATTTTACTCATAACATTCCAGATTGATCCGTCTCATAGCACTGGCATCCCAAAAATTCCTCTCGGACATCGCAAACGATGCCCTTCAACACTGCAAGATGCGGACCTCGAGCCAAATAACGCAGACCTCCAAAAACCAGAAGGGACCAAAAGAAAAGAAGTATGTAATGACCATGGAGGATTTAGCTCCAGCATTACAAGAGTATGGAATCGTTGCAAGAAAGCCTCACTACTTTGTTTGATATTGTCACAAATGTAGACACTGTTCGTTTAACGTCCGCTTAAGGATAGGATTTCTCTTCTGCTAACAATTGGTATGGAGTTTATCTTCTTTGTTTACAAGTTAGCGTAATTTTTAGTGGGTATGTTGAGGTAAGCGCATATTATCTCCTTTCTTGATAATGTTACAGCTCAAACAGTATAATATATATTTAATAACAAATTGTATCAGCAAAAGGCTTGTTAATGCTACTGGGTCAATTTGTACCCCAATAATAGTGAAATTAATTCCAATTTTGTTCAGAATGATACAAACTAATGCCTCGTCCCTTAATACATACATTATGTCACAGGTCATACATTACATTATGTCACAGGTCATCAAACTGACAGGAGTGCCTTCTAGGTGGCCAGTATATAACATCCCTCATGCCTAATTCCTGTCTGTAATAAGATTGCATTGCTTACCAATTGGTAAACACAGAAAGCAATTTTATCCATAAAAAAATTCTAAAAAATCATAATCCTATGCAATGCTATGAAGATTTATTTAAGCAAAGATATATGAGAGTAAAGTGTTGTAAGTAAAACCAACAAGTGTTGGTAAGTTATAGGAATCAGGCACAAGTGCATGTGTATCTATTTTACTGATTATTGAAATAGCATAGACCAGGGAATTTATCTCTGCGCACCAATAGTGCTTAAAAAAAACAAGCATATAGTAAGTGAAATATTGTAGTATTTGATTATTTGAAACACTTTGACCCTTAAATACTGTTGGGACTCTTTTGAAACTTTGTACCACTACTTGGGACATTTATGAAACAATACGCGTCAATTTGGGACATGTTGACATTTTTATTGTAACCTCAATGTTTATAGGTATTTTCTTTGAATGATAAGGTGTCTTTTACGCGGGTCGAAAATGGTTGCCATTTCTTGGTCATTGTTCTTTTTTAATGTCCGCCCGACCTAATGGCCGCCATTTATGCTACCTACAAACCGCAGCGACTGGTTTTTATGTAGCTCTATGAAAACGTAATAGGCAGCACTGGCGCCATCTACGTAAACGTTTTCATAGTTACATATAAACCAGTAGTATCGCTGCGGCCGGTTATTGGCATTATGCGGTGTTACCACTGCCGTTTGCAGTTGCGGTCGCCTTCGGAAGAGCGCTTCTAACACATACCGAATCCAAAAATGCATCTTAGGATGTAATGAAAACTATAAAACTATTGTAGCTAAAACTGACTAAAACATAATTAATTTATAATTTTTACAACAAAATATGCAGCAATTCTTTTACATACTTACACTATTATCTTTTTTTCTTAAAACATTATAGCGGTCTGTGCAATTCTTGGAGAGAGGCGGGCTCGTAATTATGTTCTCAAAACATCACAGCTGTGTTCCCCTCTAAGGGCGTGTCAGAGGCGTAGTAAATCGACAAGAATTAATTGAATTGCCTAAAATCTGCGTTCCATGATACTGTATCAGTAAGGAGGTACAATTAAGAACCCAATGTGTTTATTACAATGTTTAGTGGCTACGGATTAAGACAATATTCTGGAACAAACATTGTAGATAATTAAATTAATTCTTGTCTATTTATACATCTTTTTTAGGCTACCTGCATATCTCATTTCGCTATTATTTTAGTAATCATCACCTTTCATCTGACTTATAATAGAACTGGCGAAATGTGTGTTCTGTGTACCCCTCTACCGACCCCTTCACAGAAAGCAAGCGTGATGTTATCTATTGCTACTGTTCTTCTAGTACTCTATACTCTAATCTCCTCAAAACCTGTATTAAAAGTTTCTGTCTTCACTCATATCAATTGATAAATTTCACACTTAATTCTGCAAAAAAAATTGTGCTGCTGTTAGGGAAATATATAATTAAAATAAACATTCGGTATATTAGATTTACCGAACGATACGATTAGCTATTCTAGAGGTTTATACATTATATTGATTATATTTAAGAGTAATGCCGGTACTCAGGGATGGCATTTATAAATAATTAGTCATTAAACTTTTATTGCCAAGTTTTTAATAAATAGAACACTGTCAGTCAACAATATGACAGGTTGAGATGATTTCAATTGTATTGTTAAGGGCTAAGATCATCTAACAAGGCTACCAGTCTAATCGGATGCAGCTGAATATCAGTATTTCATATAGAGTGACTGTCTAAGATAAACTAGACAATTAAAATTAATTATTGATTAATTCTAAGTGACCCTGAGTGTGGCTGTAAGTCATAAAAAAAAAGTTAAAGTATATAAAAACGGGTGTTAACCCGGGTTTTGAAAGCCATTAAAAAACAACTCGTGCTCAGTAACATTAAACGTTAATCTTGACCTCAATGTACTTTAAACTAATATCTATTCATTACTTTTTATTTCACACAAATAAAAAGTAATGAATAGTATTTATTTTCATGTAGCAACCATTTTGATAATTATTATTATACTATTTAACCAATACATCACAAAAAATTAAAAATCTACGTCTGGATTTGATTTTGGTAATGGCTTGAGTCTGGCCCCTAAAAATTGGGCTTTATTAGACAAAATATGTGGCTTCCCAAATACCTGTCAACCACCAGTCCATAGTAACAATTCAGTTCTTAGTTTGAAGGGCTACATTCGAATTTAAAGTATTCCTACTGACTAGGATTGACCGTACCATAAGCGGAAACGTCGGTCTTGTTTTCATCTACAATAATATTTCTTAATTTATTAACGTTTTACAAAAATATTCTAAAGAATTTAAATTACATACGAACAACATATTTAATGAAAAGATGTGAAAGTGAAAATGGTTAGCAGAAATACTGGTATCCAAGCCAAATCATGGCTTGAGTAGATTGACTGGAGAGTAACGGAAAGCAATTTAAAAAGAACTGAAATTAGAATTGATTTATGATTTCATTACCTCTTATAAAAAAGATTACATTTTTAATAGAAATAAAATATTCATAAGCAGCAATCGTGCTGATTCTGTGCTGCACCAACTAAACTTATGCCCGTTACACCTCGTTATAAATGGCTAGATGTAGCTAAAACATTGCTGTCCTTTCGACGCTCCCTGTTAGTAGAAGATAGAAATATTCTAAGTATAGTTGATGAACAAAAAAGCTGCTTACAAATTCACAATGTAGGTACCTATGTATGTTATTGAACCCTACGGATGCCACTGTGAACATGTTTCGATAATGAAAAGCATTCAAATAATATTTAGCCGCAAAAACAAATTTAAGTATTTAAACTCCATTACTTATTTAATTTATAAACATTACTTTTTGCATGAAGCCAAGTGGAAGCAATAATAATAAATAATTAGGATAATATGTTAAATTGTTAATCTCATCATTAAAATTCTTCAAATTAATGTTACACTGGACCTCGTATAGTATTTTTATACTCAAGTAAAGCACGCGTTGCTTCGTAGAGAAAAATACTATAACGGAATTGTATTATCACTGTGTTAAAGCAAATATTAAGTCGATTATACGTCTACGACTATGTACGCTTTGTTCACGTTTTTATTCCGGGCCCGAATAGATTCGGAGTCAAACAGAGCTTGTAAATTTGTCAACATAATTATGAGACGGAGGTTCATGATCTGATCACGCGGCCAGTTCGACCTCGAACCTAATCGGGTCAAACCGAAACATGGCGTGAGAAAACACGTAGGTATCTATAAAACACGAAAATGAAGTATGTAAAGGTTACGGAAATGACTTGTTATACAAATTGATTACCAAAACTTTATTTGTTCGTTTATTCAAATCACAACTGTCATTCTTTGACATTTGTATGAAATGTCAAAGTGACGTAGTGTCATTTTGCATAGAGGCCGCGCGCGACTGCTAGTCACTGCCTGAGTTATGTGAGCGGTGAGACGGAGGAGGTAGACAAAGGCCAAGCTAACTTAAAATTTTGTCAATGGCGCCCTCCCCCGTCTTACCACTCACACCTCAGGCGGGGACTAGTAGTCGCGCGCGAACTATAAATTCAAACTTTTTTTTTTGACAGTACTTTTTGGCAAAAGTAAACGTTCAAACGATTTTAGAATTTAGTAAAAGGGAACCTATGCATTATATAGGCGACATGACTATTGTAATGAAGTAGTCGAAACTATTAAAATATTTACTATATTTTTAAGTTTAATTTTGTTGTATTGTGTTTGTGGTCAACACATTGTGTCAATATCTTCGTTATCACGTTATAGGAAAATCATTAATGCTAAGGGTATTTGAAATAAAGATTAATTAAACACAGATAATTGTTTTTTTTTTAATAGTAATGGTGCCCGATACTCATTTATCGCCATCAGCCTATGGGCCAGCCCAGAGTGCCCAGACTAAGCAAACAAAATACCAAACCTGTGTCTGTTGCAATAAAGTTGAATTTTGATATTTGGATGGTGGTGAAAACCGAGCTGCGCCGGCTCTATAGCAGTCTAACATACAGGGTCATATTATATTACCTAGCGAAACTCCGTACACATGATGGGTATCTAAACATGAAAATATCTCGAACAGACTGCCTCGTAGGTCTAGTGGTCGCGCTTGTAGTGCTATTGGGTTTTTCTATATGGAATTTCTCGGTAGCAACTCTGAGTCTAGATTTTTGTGCCCGGCTGATGGCAATAGGCTCGCCCTCTGTGACATGCAGACTTAAACATAAATCTAGCTAAATGAGAGTGTTTTTGTTGAGGTCATCGGGCATAGTGTAGTCACTTTAACCAAAAAACAGATTTTTTAGGCAAACTTCACAGTAATGATTGGTATCGTTAACTAAACACGATAAAACAAAAGAAAACATTTTCTCAACTCATAATTACTAACAACACTACCAGAGGTTGTTCACCCCCAAAATTTTTTTTATTTTTTTATTCTTTTTATCGTGTTTCTATATATCAATGGGTAGGTAATAATCACGTCTGCAGTTTCGCTAGCGAGGCCTTTCAAATTACAAGACGATTCTTGACTACACTCATCTTGCTGCTAGCAACTATCAAGCCGAAGATAGATGCTCTAGTCTTGGAGGGGTCAAATCCCGAAAAAAGTTATTCATATAAAACAAGTAGTCGACAGAGCCCAGACTACTATTTATGGGTAAGTATAGGTCATAAATATACAGACGCCAGCACATCAACCTACTACAATCTTTCAATTTGTTTAATCGATTTTCAACTTTATTCCTAAAAATATAAGGTTCAAAGTTGATTGTGACAATTTGACAGTTTCGGGTAGGTTGACGTGCTGGTGTCTGTACGTTCCTTCTGGGTGTTTAATCCGCGCCACATTGCGACTGAGTCAGTAGATACGGCCCAACGGACTCGCGCCATTGTGTTTTGTAATACAAATTTCTACCGTATGTAGGGATGTGAAAAAATTATGTATTATAGAAAAAATCGATTATAAATCGATTATAGAAAAATAGATTTATAAATCGATTTTTTTAAATAATAATCGATTTACATATATAAAAAAATCGATGAATAAAAAAACGATTTCTTTTTCACTGTCGATTTTTTCACCCGCAACGGCCGCAACACTTAGTTTTTTAGTCAGGAGCGCGAAGCCGCAAAGTGCCGCGAACCACTAACTACGAAGTTCGTCAATGAATGACGCTAACGCCATCTGTGCGTTTAACGCTATGTCATCAATTATGTACGTTGAAAACCTAAATTATCCCAATTAGCGTGTAGCACTGACCTCCATAAATACAAGTACGCTGGACTTACGATACCCTATGAAATGACAGCTCTTTATTGTGCCTATTTGAAGCGCCCCCAATGCGTGGGAAGAGAACTAAATCTGACGTAACTTGCAAATGGCCGCTGTCTCGTTTGAATTGTCTCCCGTGTTTTTGGAGGTTTAACGCGATTAAGCTTCTTTGTTGTGTCGTATTAATTTAGTTGATAACATAAATAAGTGGTGGTCATTCATAAGTCAACTATGAAAGAGTGTTTGTTATGCAAAACTCATTACCAGAAAGGAAGTGGGGTTGAATTCCACAAGTTCATTTAAAAATCTGTCACTTATCTTATTATACGTAATAACAATATATTTGTCTTTGTATAACCGGTTTTTTAGAAACCACAAAATTTTATAGTGCTGTAAAAGTTACCTGTCGATAAAAGTTATCGATATTTTTCCTATTTACTTTCAAGAACGGAAATCGCCGATGACCGATTTTTATTATGAATGTGTGTGAATGAATGTGTGAAACCTGTGAATTATTTTAAAATTATATGTATTTACATATAATTTTAAAATAATTCACAGGTTTCCGACTGACAAAAGAAGACTGGAATTATGGCTGAAAAACATTGAAAAGCCTAGTTGGCGTCCGAAAAAATATGATTACATCTGTTCAAAGCACTTCTCCGATGACTGTTTTATTAAACATAACTCATTTTATTTTCTATAAATACCTTACCTATTCCACTCCATCCTAAGAAACCCTCATTTCTATTTAAAAAGCGTTCCCTATTTATTTTTGGATTTAGTAAGTCACATACTAAGTATCCCCTTAGTCTGGCTTCGGATTATCCTAAGACTAGCAGTCTTTTTTTTTTTTTTTTTTTTGGTCTCGGGGTGGAAAATCCTCATGGATGTCCTCCGCCCTGGGGCGGGCGGAGGGGTCTGTCAGACTCTTACTGACTAAAAACCACCCCGGTGTTCCGACTCACACTTACGCCGGGGGTCGCGGGAACGACAAAATCTTCCGCAACCCCCGGAAGACTAGCAGTCTGCCCCAACTTCTCCCGTGGTACATAGCCTATGTCACTAAGGGATAACGTACCAATCCAACGGTGAAAGAACTTATGAAATCGGTTTACCAGTTCCTGAAATTTGCGCGTTCAACCAAGCAAACTCATCAGCTTTATTATATTAGTATAAACAACCCGGCCGAAATATCTGTATCTGTCGGAAACATAGAAATAGTATTACCTGATGGTCGGAAAAGCCTTTTATCGATGTATTTTATCTTATTGTCCCATCCCTATTATTAGTTCCGTTCCCACCCACTTCTGCGATCAGCGCCAAAATGGCGCAAATCAAATCGCCCCACTATGGCTCGGCTGATCATAGGTCCAGCGTACTTGTATATATGGAGGTCAGTGGCGTGTAGGCACCTTCTGGCTCCGGTTTCTTCGGCTCCAGCGAAAAGATTATTTTCGAAAGCTGGCGCCATACTAACAAAGACCTGGAACCAAATACTATCATCAAAACGTTTACCAAAACTTTGATTAGTTTTCAACTTACATTGCCGTAGACTCATTAATTTATTTTAGACGGGCCAAATGAAAAAAGAAAACTTTTTGCCACTTTTTATCTTGTTGATTATTAAATAAATTAAACAGAGCTTTAATGCTGTGATAGTGTGATTATCGATAACACAGGTGTTTAATTTAGTCTGTCAACATAAAATAACTGAAAAAAACGATTATTTTTTAATCGAATTTTTTACTAGGGAAAACAATCGATTAATTAATAATCGATTTTTTATGTACAATGTCACATCCCTACGTATGATATAGTAAATAAAATTTACTTTCAGTTGCTATAGAATTAGGTACTCGCTTCTTGTATACGTTACCCCAGCAGGGAAGTGTCTCCTAGAGTTATATGAGTGGAACGTTTAATAGGTGCCTTATGTGCCCCCACATAAAAAAATTGTGCAAAACATTCCAAGCTGAATATTTTCACCATATATTTTTGACTAAAGGCACAAGTTTTTGGTTTACTCCAACACATCTGGGATAGAGCCGGTTCCCTGTATTTTGCCGTCAAAGTTATGACACCATCGTTTTGACTTTTAGCAAGATTATTCAAAAACGCATGCATGAACAGTTAAAAAACCTTTTATGGTTATTATTAGCGTCAAGAAGGACCGAATACAGTTTTCAGCGAACTTATACCTTGTCTCATTTAGGCGCTGCGGACGCTGCGATGATCTTTCGGTTTTCATAAAACCGCGATAACTTAAAAACTATAAATATTTTCCTAAATCTAATTGGGGCATTAAGGGGCACACATTGAGAGCTACTTGTGTATGTTTTTTCTACAGGGGCACTTGCAATGGTTATAGAGATATACGATTCTGCAAAACGTTACTCCAGCAGGAAATGCAATATCTCGAAAACTTGAAGGGGCACAGATTTTGTTTTTGGGGGCACATTTTGGCACACATACAAGTTATCCCGCCACGCCATGCACAATTTTTCTCTCCGATCATTCGTTTAGAATTTTCCTGCTAGAAAAACGTTACCCCAGCAGGAATCGGTTTTTCCGTTTTTTTCCAAAACGACAGGGGGCACAATTTATTATCACATTTACAGCAGATAAGGCACCAATTAAACGTTCCACTCATATAACTCTAGGAGACACTTTCCTGCTGGGGTAACGTACACACTCGCTTCGCACTCCGTCGCGTCGGTCTGCGTTAACGACCACTGGCGGACGGCAGGGGAGAGCATCGAGAAGATTATATTATTATTTCCTTTATTTCATATATACACATATAATTTACATTTTTATAATAACAAAAGAAATAACAAAAACATTTAAAAATATAAAAAATAGTAGCCCACCGGTATCGGGAACAGGGTCCAAGCTACATTTTGTTCGGCACCCACCTCTAAAAACTCCGTTTTTCATTAGCCCGCGCGCAGACGCGTGCGCGCGGTAGGGCTCCTAAGAGAGGAATCTCCTAACGATACCCGCCGTGTCCAGGAGTACCGCTTTCTGGATCAAGCCCTTGAACCAGCTGCCCAACGAGAGCCTCCTCAGATATTTGTCGAAGCTCTTGGCTATTATGCCATTGGCTGTCACGACTATCGGCACAATGATTGCTGCATCCACATCCCACATGTCAACAACCTCGCGAGCCAAGTCAAGATACTTAATCTGCTTATCTTTTTCAGCTTTCACGAGGTTCTCGTCATGCGGGACCGTTATGTCAATAATCATTGCGCGCCCCAATATTATTATTATTATTGCTCTATCCGCCATCGCCAGCGCACACTGACAAGAAAAATTCTCGAGCGTCCGCCAGCTTACCGGAGCATCCGCCATTACGCCGCGGCTTCCGCCGAGCAGAGTAGTCACCGCTCGGATTTGATTATTCTACTAGCGACTACGCAGTCGGAAAGTTGTTTTTGACTCCCGCGCATACCGCCGCTGTATCCTCCAGCGTGCTCTTCGATGCTCCAAAGAAAACTGCGCTGCGATGCTCCAAGATCGATCACCAACCATTGAAATATACGCATACCTTATTTTGATTGGGTGGGAATTAAATTGATAAATAAATCCTATCCTCTTCCCCATCAATCCATCCTCTTTAAATCTCGTCCCGTCCGCCAGTCTGTGCAGGCCCGTAGTCAGCCACTGTGCTGTGTCAACATTGTCTTACAACCTGTGTCAGAATATTAGATCATAACTGGTAGGATCGGCAGCGTTCCAGGCCTAGAGTAGGCGAAAAAACCTTTCTGACAAACCTACCAACCTACGGTGGCCTCGCTGGTCAAATAGTTTTAAATTTTTCCATTAGGATATTCTTCAAAAGCAACCATGAATCTGGATTGTTTGACAAGTCTCGCTACTTATTATAAGGGAGTTGGCAGAGTTCGAGTAGCCTTCGGTTAGAGTATGTTAGACAATTCCAAACTGGGAGAGACACGTCCCTCATGTGCAGCAGAGCATGCTTTTAAAAGAAGCCACTTCAGGATGTATTCAGGTTCTAAGAAAAGGGTAAACATTAATAAGAAGGTGCTGTCCAGAAGAAATAGTTTATTATAGACAAAAAAAAAAGTGTTTTAAACTAACAAATGCATGAGATAGTAAAGTTATAACAAAATTCTATTCTTGAAAACATAACCCCTTCTCGGTAGTGAGAACACTCAGCGGTCGACTACTGATATACAGGGTGGAAGGGACATCACCGCGAAAACTGATACCATGGATTCAGTAGGTACATGATTCTGAACCCCACTGAGTTGAAATTTTTCGTCGGTTATAAAAAAAAAACAGCTGTTTCATAGAAAAGTTCAATACCTACGCGGTCAAAAAGTATGGAACAGCTGTTTTTTTTTTAAATAACCGACGAAAAACTTCAACGCAGGGGAGTTCAGAATCATGTACTGAATCCATGGTATCTGTATGTTGGTACCTATCTCTTTTACGAGAAAAAAAACAATAGCTAGTTACTTCCTCGTCGGCGGAGGGACAAGTACCTCAGGCTATACATATTTAACCTGTTTTTTATCAGTCTTTATTTTACAGTATAAAATAATTTTGTTGAGTATAATACGTCTTTTAGGCTCATAAATAAGTCAATAGGAACTAAACAGTTAAAGCCGGCTACATAAATAGTACGGAATTCCGAACGGAGAACTACTGGTACGTGTGATAGATCCTTGATTTTGTATGGATTTGCTGCCTTCGGAATTCCGAATCGAAACGGAATTACGAATCGAAATTCCGTATCGATATGCGGCCGGCCTAAATATTATTACTAAGAATTTTAAAAAGGCGTGTAAAGAATGCCGCTAGTGGCACTATCTTGGCAATGTATTAAGTGCGGCTAACGGCACTTTATCTCGGCAGTGTATTAAGTGCCGCTTACGGCCGGCACTCCATCTCGGCAGTGTATTGTGTGCCGCTAGCGGCATTTAATAGACTGCCGTCAATTTGCAATATACTAGTACCTACATTATTTTAAAAAGACGCAAGGGGTAACATAGTACGGTACGACGGGGTGCCACTGCATTTTATAACCCGTCGCTTTGTTTTTTTTTTAAATAGAAAAGGCCATTTTTGTTGTATATTTGAAAACCCCAAAGTGCGCAAAACTGAGAAAAGATTCGCCAGTTTCTTTCGAGATTTGTGAGATAGTGGGAGTATTACGGTTGGAGAAGATCACTTATCGGGTCAAAATTTGTTTGCAAGCAAAAGTTGTGTGGTCAACAGTTCTAACCTAACCTAACCTAGCTTTCAGCCATTTTCATATGCTTTATGTTTTTTTCTCAATAACTAAATGATATAATTTCCTTTGTATGTAAGTAGTAATTATTATGATTTTCATTAAGAGATGCAATCTGTAATTTTTGCCCATCCCACGAAAGCTTATTCTTAATATGCATTGGACAATAATTTTTGGTGGTAAAACTGTTTCTCAATCCTGAACTTTATGTCTTAAATTTTCGATTACCTCTTGAACACGCAAATGACGTTCATTCTGCATTACAATTGATCAATTTATGTGGACATACTTTTTTCATTGATTCTATGTTACGTGTATCACGCTTCCACAACTGTATGAAATGTTGTTTTTCATACTCTTCAATATTGACAAAAGATTTAGTCCTTTAATGACGTGAATTCAGCCATTGTAGTGACTTTTGTTCTATTTGTCAAAAACAAATACAATCAATCAATACAACGGGCACCAAACTAACCTCAACATTTTAGCAAAATAACAAGTGACATTGACATTGACAATGCAATGCTTACGGCACTTTAGCCTGGCCGAGGCAGCGCCACTAGTATGCCGCAAATACGACACTCTATACACTTCATTTAAAAAACAGTATTAAAAGAATCTCACATATTTAAAACACACCTACACTTAAAGCAAATAATAATAAAATTATAACTACGGTACAGTAATATACTAAGGCGCTACACCGAGCTAAGTGGCGCCCTCATTGAATAAAAAATCGTAGCATAGCATAGAAAATAAAGATAAAAAAATGGAATCTTGGAGTTTGTTACAAAGAGGATAAAGTATTTTTACGTTGTGAAAACACGACTCGAAAGTGTTTCGTATCCAAAGTAGATAGCAAAAGTGTCAAAAACGGCCGCTTTTGACACATTTGCTATGTATTTTTTTTTCTTTATTTTCTATGCTATGCTACGATTTTTTATTCAATGAGGGCGCCACTTAGCTCGGGGTAGCGCCTTATAGAGAAAAAAAAAGTTTTTTGTTTGTAAAGAACTCAAAAACTACTGGACCTATTTAAAAGATTCTTTCACCAGTAAGATGCTCAACTAACACTGAGTAACATAGACTATAATTTATAATGAAATCACGCGGGCGAAGGCGCTAGCGGAAGCTAGTTAATTATAAAGAGCATTAGTAACATGTAACCCTGTAACTGAGTTGTGGAGGTCAGATACGTAGTCCCTCCATGTAAAATACTGGTATTCAGCTTCATCCAGTTATTCTGGAAGCTGACCCCTACATAGTTGGAAAACGATATAGACAGATGAAAGTGGGTAAGTAGAATTAAATGCACGTTAACTACCAAAAAGTTAGAAAATGAACCCGCTGAGCTAACAGTGGATCATCCACTGACAACACTAAACAGTAATACTTATTTAGCCATCAACTTTTTTATAGACTGCTTTCAAATGCTCAGTCATCGGAGTCTTATCTGTTTCCATAAACAATACGACTTCCAACGTATCTGGCGCCAATAATTTAATGTTACGCTTTATTTTCTTCACAAACGGCGCCTTCGCAAACGAAATCCGAGCTAAGCTTACAGTTTCAACAGATAACTGTTTGTTTTCAACATCACATGTGCCTTCTTCGAGGGAAGTGAGGCCGAAGTTGTGGCTGACCGTGAATGCCAGCTCGTTGGAGCCGGGCTTGATGCGTAAGAAGCCACGCTCTTGGTGCATCGGTGCCTGAGTTTCAGGGTGCTTCGATTTTGATATGAAGTTGAACATCGGTTGACCTGGAATAATAGAAATGAAATGTGAATCTACCATGAAATAATAGTAGATTTTACAACAAGTGCACAAAACAACGAAAATGGTTTTGTGCACGAGTTATAAACTCTGCTTTTCACTTCGATTGCGAGGAAATAAAACAGTAGTATACCATAACATTTCTTTAATTAAAATTCAAAGTAAAATTAAACGACATTGATAGGCTTGGGCTGCAGACATAAACAGCCTAGTATTAAATTAATTTTGTAATAATAATTTTCTTAAATTAATTAAATAACCTACCGTACTTGAATTTAAATTTTAATATCTTTTATGCCTTAAAAAACACTTATGGCAAATAAATTAAAGTAATATTATAAAATAACGAATTCTATCTATGAACTTCTTATTGTGTTTGGCTGTATGGCTCATTTTCTTTGCCTTAATATACATTTATACATATACATATACATTTATGAGTAGATACGTTAATGCTCTAAGTGCGCAAAATTCGATTTGGTGCAGCCTGTAGCCTGCACAAATAAGCACTTTCAGAGCATGAGAAGTGAAAAATAAATTACTGTATTGCGTGCTAATTTTCTTTGATAGCTATTAAATTAGCCTTTATCAGTGGCAATATTTTTTATTGCAGATTTTATTATTTGAGTGCAATGAAACTCAACGACGGATTAACCACGCCCAAGAGTAGTATTTATTTACTTCGAGCCCCGCGCAAAAGGGCTCCCCCCGCGCATGGAAATCCCGCCCACCTCCGCCTGAGCGTAATTTTTTGAGTAAAACTTAATATGGTGTGGAATATTGAATTTACTTGATGTAACAAAAACGTGATACCTAACGCACCTTTTCCAATCTACGTCAGACAATCGGTAATAATTTTTAGGGTCCCGTAACCGAAGAGTGCCAAGCGAAACCCTATTATTAAGCCTCCGTTGTCCGTCTGTCTGTTAGCGAGCTGTATCTCATGAACCGTAATAGGTAGACAGTTGAAAATTTCACATATTATGCATTTTTAGTGCCACTATAACAACAAATAATAAAAATAAAATAAAATTAAAGGGTTTACAAATCATAAACATTCGATATTGAAAAAAAAAACTATGTGTCATGTTCATGTGGAGTGTCATTGTCTAGAGAAAGAAAAGAAACGAAAAGAAAGAAAATAAATTTATTTGACTCAGGTCAAGGCACACAGTATTCACACTAAAACAAAAAAAAAAAACAGAAAAAAAAACTTTGAATAGTACCGTGTGCCTCACGGCTGCGCCAAAGAGGCCCAGTTCAGCATAAAATGCCAGACAACTAGTGTCTGACGCTGGTTTTCAACTGGACCTTATATTACGAGGACGTCTTACGAATGTAAATCAGTTTTATAGTATGTAATTGTTTTATATTGAAATAAAAATAGATATGTATACAGGGTGCATATACAGGGTGCATATACAGGGTACATATACAGGGTGGAAAGGACATCAGGGATCAACATCATCATGACAGGGACGCGAAATCATAATCGCTATCAGTCCCTTCCACCCTGTAGGTATATATGTGTAAAAAATATATAATATTAAACTAGATTAGGTATTTGTTTAAAAACAATTATATAGTGCTGTAAAATAAATAAATAAAATGGTATGGTTGCACAAGAAACCATGGACGGTCGTCAATAAAATAATATATAACTACATCATGGATTCATAGCAATGAAACATTCAAATTAATCATGTCTAGCTTCCGTTGCGCATCCATGAGGTACTGCCGGAGGCGTCTTCTAAATGTACCGATTGTGTTAATAGATCTAATAGGTGGTGGCATGTTATTCCACACTTTCAAAGCCGCATAACGGAAGCTAACTCTAAAAGCGGCTGTACTATGAGACTAAGTCGAGAGTTGTTGCGAGCATTCCCTTCTCTCACATTCTCGTCTTCTCGCTACCCAAGTCAACTTGTCGTACAGGTAGTCCGGTTTTTAGTATCTAACTACACCGAATAGAAGGCCAGCCAAGTGTAGTTTGCGTCTGGACTTCATTTTTAGAGTTAAATGCTTGTTTAGGAAAGGTGTTACATGGCTTCTGCGAGGGATACTGTAACAAAACCGAGCACAAGCGTTCTGTACACTTTGAATGAGGCGGTCTGTACGAGCTAATAGGTGCGGCCCGTACACTGTGTCAGCGTAGGTCAACCTAGACAGAACCAGGGTCTCCACGAGCTGTTCCCGTAGTCTTTTGGACAAGTAAGGCCTATCTTGTACAAAACTTGCGGTAAAAGCAGTTTTTCACCGAGTCGGCTACATGCTTATCGAAACGAAGGTCTTTGTCCATAATAAGACCAAGATTCCGCGCTTCATAGACTCTGTCAATTGGTTCGCCCATCAGCTCCAGGTGAAACGTTGCAGGTAGTTTTGCTAGTTGTTGTCTAGTGCCAAATAGTAGTTTAGTAATTGGTTTTGGTTGGGTTTAGCGACAGGCAATTCTCTTTAGACCAGCCGGCGATTCTACGTAGGTCGTCGTTTAGATCTTTAATGGCACCATCGTACTCGTCTGTTCTAAAGGATATATAAAGTTGGACATCGTCGGCGTATATTATGTGGTACTTGCACCTCTTGAGGCACTTAATGATATCTGCACAGTACAAAATAAATATAATTGGGCCCAATATAGATTCCTGCGGAACCCCTCTCTCAATGGAAGTAACAGACGATGTAAGAGCAGTGCCGTCACCCAAACGTAGATCAACAAGTTGTTTTCTATCACTAAGGTAGCTGCGGCACCATTGCGTAGCGCTGGGGTCAAATCCGTAATAATTTAGCTTCGACAGTAATAACGGGATATTTATTGTGTCGAATGCCTGGGAAATACACACATCAACACGGTCTAGGGATATTTTTGAAAAAGCGAATTACTATCAATGTGTTAATTATTTATATGACATGTATATATTTAAAAGATACGTTATTTAATATTCTACCATTTTTTAATAATGGATAAGGTACTTAGATTAAAATTTCAGGATTTTATGGAAAAAAAATGAAGCATAGACGGAAACCGTATATGAATTAACTTTTAATTTGTGAGTAAAAACTGAAAAAAAAATAGAAAAATCATTTAATTTGTGTTTATAAACTTGAATTTAGTAGTCTGAGAAAGCGCCCATGATGTTCATAACACATCGGCAACGATTCGGCATGCTCAGAACAAGGTTGTCAATGTCTTGCTGCGGAATATTGTCCCATGTCCTTCTGAGGTGCGCAAAAAGTTGATCTTCTGTAGCCAGATTTTCAGGAACTTCCTTCTGAGCTCTTCTTTGCAGCATATCCCACGCATGCTCAATGGGATTTAGATCTGGCGATTGAGCAGGCCAGTCTAAGGCCCTAACATTATGTGTATGTAACCAAGCTGCTACCGTTCTCCCCGTGTGTACCCGGGCATTGTCGTGCATGAGCAGGAAATCTTGCCCCATTTGTGTTCTGTGGGGCAAGATTACGGGCCCCAGCACCTGTTGGACGTATCGTTCTGCCGTCATATTGCCCCGCACCCAAACGAGATCCGTCCGTCCTCCAAGACGAATTCCTGCCCAAACCATAATTGTTCCTCCTTGTTATGGGTGAACTTCCTGAGGGTTCTGGAGACGGCTCCATCGTCCAGGAAGTCGCCAAACACGCGTCCTTCGTGAATCTGGATGGAAGCCGAACCTGGATTCATCCGTGAACAGCACATTGGACCATTGCTCACGGCCCCAGTCCACGTGGTTCCGAACCCATTCTAATCGTCGTCCACGATTGCCTCTCCGTAAAGGTGGGACCCGGAGTGGGATTGCTTTCATGCAGTCGCCTTCTTACAGTTTGGTCACTCACAAGCACTTGGTGTTCCACTCGCAGCCTTTGGACCAATTGAGTCGCCGTTGCATTTGGTTGAGCTCGCGCAGTAATTTGCAAAAATCGGTCTTGTCTGGGGGTAGTGATGCGACTTGGCCCCCGGTGCCTCTCCGCTACTTCACCTGTGGCACGATAGCGTGTCCACAATCTTGAAATTACATTTTGATGGGTCCCTATGGCCTCAGCAACATTACGCTGAACAGATCCAGCTTCCAGCATTCCCACAGCTCGTAACATCTCCGCCCTCGTCAAATGTCGGCGTTGCATGGCTACAATACCTCAATTTTAACTTTATCTTTCGTTTAAAAATGAAAAAAAAAAACTGTAACTAAACGTAATTCGTATTGTTTTCTAAATTTCGCACAAATGAAAATTCCCTCTCCTATACATCAAGACATTTTTATGTCACCGAAACAAAAGAATTTTCAAACAAAGTCTGAGATAAATTACAAACAAATCGGTGTATAAAAGATTCCAATGCGGCCAGTACTTTTCGAGTTATTTAATTGAGTATGAAATATCCCTAGACCGTGTTGATGTGTGTATCTAGCAAGACCAGCAATGAACACATTCTTTTATCCTGGGCTGATAACAGATTATCAGTAACATTTAGTAGGGCCGTGGCAATACTGAGCAGTTTTCTGAAACCAGACTGCAAGTCCGGTAACACGTTATTTTTTTCTAGAAAATGCGTTAATTGCTGGCTGACGACTTTCTCTAACACTTTAGACAGACACGGTAAAATGCTAACAGGGCGTAGGTCTTTTACGTCAATTGGGTTGGCATTTTTTGGTAAGGGCCTAACGGAAGCAATTTTCCATTGGTCAGGGAAAGTTGATGTCACTATTGAGCAGTTTATAATATCAGTTAAAGTACTTAATGCGTATGGCAGAGTCCTATTTAGCATGTCAAGGGTAATTTTGTCGTAACCTTTGGCGTTACTTTTAAGGTTGGAAACTATGCGAGAGATATCATTCTGTTCCACAGGACTGATTGTGAAAATTGCTTCACCATTGTCTATTGTTCTCAAAATAAATAGAAAGTAGAGCTCATCGAGTAGAGAACAAATAATATTTTTTATTTTTTTTATCTACAAAAATGATGTAATAGGGGGCCGTAAAAGTTGTCAGTTTTAGTCAATTTTTGAAAAGTTCATCTCAACAACTAAACAAGTTAGGAATTTGAAACCTATAATACTATATACAGGATGGACCAAAAATAAACGTCATAAAAAAATAGATTCCTCATGTCCAGGGGTATTCGAAAATACCCCATACATGTTGTTGTTAATCATACATGTTGTTGTTGTGTTGTTGTTATTGGGTTTTTCTATCTGGAATTTCTCAGTAGCAGCCCGGAGTTTGGATTTGTGCCCGGTTGATGGCAATAGGCTCGCCCCCTATTACATGGGACTTAAACATAACTGGCGAAACATGGGTGTACCTGCTACAGGTACACATCTGCCCAATCCTTCGGGGAAACAAGGCATTATGTTATGTTCCACCATTTATTGAAATTTCCGAGTTATAATTTTTTTGAATCTTAGCTTCATAAATTCATATATTTTTTTGTAGTGGGTATCGTCTTGAATGTTACTTTCATACGTAAAATAATAACCTTCCTAACATTCCTACAAGTTATTTTAAAAAGTATTGATAGCAGGATAAAGAGTTTTTAACCATGTGCCAAATGTGTCGTCAATTTATGTTTTTAGTGGTAAAACTGAAATTTTCAACTTCAATTTAAACATACAATAATGAGGTTCGATAGATTCTAGCTGACTTTAAAAACTATGCAGGTCCATAAGCTACCCAAAACCTTAAAACTAGTTAGCACTTAACATTCTATTATTCGCTGTAATCGGTCTTCGACGAAGGTGGATAGGGTAACAATCCTTTTAAGCAGTAAAATAGGTAGTTCAAATAGTGACGTCATATAAAACAATAAGATTCCTGATGCCCTGGGGTATCCAGATCGGCACCACTGTACCAAATTATAGTATTGTTATCCAAACGACATTTAATTCAATTTCATTTCGATACAACAATAAATTTAGTAGTTGATGGAAATTACGTTTAAAGATTCCATTACATAGACGTGAATGTGATTCTAGAACCCTGAAATCTCTCTCTTGGGGATTGTTTTAGTGAAAACAAATAGCTTATTGGTGACATTCCATGTTTGCCCTACCTCACCGTGCATGAATTATTTTAATAGACTCTAGGTTTTTAGTCTATACAACTAGTAGCATTCTTCTTTATCTTGGCAAATTTCATTAAAATGAAAAATAATAATATTCTTAGTTTAGTATTGTAATGGATGGGTTGTACATGAGTGTCACATGTGTTGGGAGCTTGCCCAATTTAATAAAAATGTGTAAAGTTGATGTGTTCTCCTATAAAAAAAATACAAATTAAACAATACAATAATTTCGGGCGCCTTGGAGATGCACACAGTATGTTTCAAATAAACCAAACTTGCCAGATAGAACTCTTCGGAGAGTCAGACTTTTAATCTGCCGGTAGGTAGCTAATTAAATGAATAAAAGAATGGAATTTCCTTTGCTAATACCTTGTTTAATTAATTGCCAGTAGCTTCAGAGTAATAAAATTATGAAATTAAATACAAAAAAAAAAAGGTTATAATTACTTACATTATTATCATTGAATTTACAATATTATTATTATGGAACTTACATTACTATTGCATCTTTGTTGATAAAAAAAAGGTAGGTAGTAAAAAAAGAAATGATTAAATAAAATGGTTAAATAAAACGGTTAAATAAAACCTCTAGGATCGTGGCGTTGATGGTAGGGATAAAAATATCCCTTGTAGAAATATATCCAGTAAAGAAAATAAATCGAAAAGAAAAGAGAAGAAAAAAAAAAAAAAAGACGTCGGGACCAGGTTCGGTCAAAATCCGGCTGAAACAAAATTTACAGAGAATTAATAAATTGTTCAGGATTCCCAAACGTTGGGAAGCGTGGCGTTCCACGAGTAATAATAACTTACCGTCTTTTCCAACAAATGGCAAATTTAAATGCACCACAAAATTCAGGCGGGCGACAAATCACTTAAAAGCCTGGAACAATAATTTAGTATGATATCGAGCACTCGTCACGCTATCCAATTTATCAATCCGAAAGAATTCAATCTTACCAAAGAAATGAAGGATTATTCCTTCCTACGTCACCACGTCCTGAGGGAAAGTTTTAGAAGTTTACGGCATCAATAGGCCGCCAATACCCAGGATTTATCCCGATTAAAAAATGTCATTAAAATTCAATACTACATCAGGAATGTTCGTCGCAAAAGTGATCACGTCAAAGTTGACAGCTTCCACCAAACACAATCGATGACAGCAAAAAAAAACGTTCCGAAATCGACTAACTGACGAGAAGCATGTAACGATATTTTAAACTCGTTACATTACATCCCTCCCCGAAAAAATAAAAGAAAGCAATTTCTTTTATGCTAAAAAATAAACAAGGCAAAAGAAAAAAAAATTACAAAAAATAGGAAATATAAATTCCAAATAAAACAAAACAAAAAAATACCCTATAAAAAGATAGGATTATTAGACCGCAAGGAAGATATCCGCTAAGTCTAACAACAACTAAACAAAAAAATAGTTTCTATGACTATTTCTTTAAATAACATGCATATAAAAACAAATAAGTCAAGCGAAATAGTCGCTGATCAATATTGTATAAGAGCACAACAAGAGTATACTGAATTGAGTGCGGTTAGGCACCATAGCCACCGACTAACATACAGTATAACTCTAGAAACAACAAAAAAAAATACCAATTTGAGTTCGGTTAGGCACCATAGCCACCGACTAACATACAGTATAACTCTAGAAACAACAAAAAAAAATACCAATTTCGAGTTCGGTTAGGCACCATAGCCACCGACTAACAAGTATATAAACACGATAAAAATATTAATTTGAGTACAGTTAGGCGCAATTGCCGCTGTCTAACGAGAATAATCCAAAAATGTCTGTAAGAGTGCAGTTAGGCACCATCGCCACTGACTAGCAAGAACAAATTATAACTGTGAGACACAGTTCGAAATCTCCACATCTCTACAAATGCAAAAAATATAAAGAATGTTGTGATCGGCACAACTCCACCAATATTCCGAGCACAAACACCTTCGAAAATAAATGCATATTGTGATCGGCTCAACACCACCAATATCCCGAGCACAGTAGCAGAACAAGAGATGCATATTGTGATCGGCTCAACACCACCAATATCCCGAGCACAATAGCAGAACAAGAGATGCATATTGTGATCGGCTCAACTCCACCAATTTCCCGAGCACAATAGCAGAACAAGAAATGCATCCTGTGATCGGCACAACACTACCAACCTTCCGAGCACAGAAGCATAAAAACAACGAAATCAAGGGAAAAAAATATACCGAGATCCGTAAAAAAAGTAGGTTAACCTCTACAAGTGAAAACAAAGTGTTCACAAGCAGTGGGTAACAACTAAGAAATTTTATACAAGAATGTATACATAAAAATCGCATACAAGACTTGTATAAAAGAATAATAATAATAAGATATGTAAGTATAAAAATATTAATAAGATACATATACAAAATATTAATAATAAGATCCTTTGATATGAGAAACGTATTCGTGTGGATAGAAGAGTTATTAAAAGGTCCTAAGTTGTATTTTTAGAAAATTAAGAAATCAAATTCAATAAAATTATAAGAAGTTAACTAACATACATTCTCATTCAAACCACCGATAACCTATCATCCATCCCATCATACATCACACTATCATAAGTGGCCTTCAAACAAAATTATCAAAATCAAGACTTACTCTTGGAAACCAAATTAAAATTTAATTATATCCTTAACATGATAACGACCAGCAGTACCCTTATTAAGGTCTTTCAGTTTATAAACATTATCAGAGATTTTTTCAATTATTTTACATTTAATAAACTTAGGAGCAAGTTTTGCCGAAAAATAAGTAGGTGCATGAGATTGAACGAAACTCCTTCTCCACACGACATCACCCACATCAAAAGAAATGACTTTGCGACCTTTATTATAATAGCGAGCATTACGCTGATAAGCTTTTAATAAATGAGTTTGAACTTTAACAAAAATTTCACTAAGTGAATTAAGAGAATCAGCATAGTGAGTTCTATGGGAAACTTCCAGTTCATCTAAATTATCTATAGAGTCACATAAACGATGTAAAGAAGCATCAAAAATAAGTTCCCTTCCAAACGTCAAAAAATTAGGTGTGAAATCTGTGGCTAGATTCACACTATTATTCAAAGCTAGTTGAACATGAGGTAAATATTTAGACCAAGTTCTATGATCATCTTTAACAAAACAAGCAATGCAAGTTTCAACAGTTTTATTATATCTCTCAACTGTATTGTTTTGAGGCGTGTATAAAGTATTATAAAATATTTTTGTGATATTATAACCTTTCAAAAATTCTACGAAATGTTTAGAAGTAAATTGTGTACCATTATCACAAACAATTATTTTAGGACAACCAAATTTAAGAAATATTTCTTTTTCAAAAAGTTTATTTATTACTCTAGTAGTAGCATTTATCATAGGAAAAATCCAGCAGTATTTAGTGAACACATCAACAACCGAGAGAATATATTTATGTCCAGAATAAGCTTTAGGTAATATACCTATAATATCCACTGAAAGCATTAGCATAGGTCGATCAACTTTTTTAGGGTTAACCATAATACCAAAAGGAGGTTGTGTGGTGTGTTTATAAGCTTTACAAGTATCACAAGCTAGAATATATTTTTGAACATCATTAAACATCCCTTTCCAAAAATAGTGTTGTTTTAATTTATTTAAAGTCTTATGGATACCAAGATGACCAGAATTAATGTCATCATGATTAGAACGAATTGTATCTAAAATATGTTCTTTAGGAATAACTATTTTCCAATTAAGATTACTATTAGGATCAAACTTACTTTTACAAAATGTATATAAGGTTTTACTTTCTACTCTAAAGTTCTTATATCTGCAAGGAGACTTTTGACAATTAATAAATACTTTTTTATACCATGGATCATAAATATCATCATCTGGCAAAACTAAATTATTTTGAGAGATTTCTATAGCGGCTACTTCAATACGAGATAAAGCATCTGGGACTAAATGTAAAGATCCTTTTTTATGAACTATATCAAAAGTAAATTGAGAAATTCTAGCAGCCCAACGTGCTAAGCGTCCACTAGGATTGCTAAGACCTAAAAGCCATTTTAAACTAGCATGATCAGTTATTACAGTAAACTTCATTCCTTCAATATAAGGTCTGAAATGTTCTATTGAAGCTAAAATAGCAAGTAATTCACGTTCTGTGGTACTATAATTGCGTTCACATTTATTGAGTGATCTAGAATAGAACGCAATAGGATGTTGATCTCTATTATCATCCTCTTGACTCAAAACACTACCAATGCCAACAGAACTAGCATCACAATGTAAAAAGAAAGGTTTTTCAAAATTAGGGCATTGCAAGACAGGAGCTGTAATTAAAGTTTGTTTCAACTCATCAAATGCATTCTCAGCTTCATTGTTCCAACAAAGTGATTTTTTAGAATTCTTACTTCCCGCTGTTAATTTAGTTAAAGGAGAAGCAATATCAGCAAATTTACTAATGAATCTACGATAATATGAGCATAAACCAAGAAAACTACGAAGTTGTTTAACAGATTCAGGACGTGGGAAACTTTTAATGGCATCCAATTTAGAAGGATCGGTATGCAAACCATTACTGTCAACTATATAACCAAGATAGCGAAGTCTATCTTTACAAAAATTACACTTTTTCAAATTAACCGTTAAACCAGCCTCTTTCAGTATATTGTAAATTTTGTGTAAATACTCTATATGTAAATTAAAATCTGAATTTACACAAATTAAATCGTCTAAATAACAAAACACAGTATTATCGAATTCAGGACCAAAAAGTTTATCTACAAGTCTCTGCAACTCAGCTGGTGCATTGGTGAGACCGAATGGCATACGAACAAATTCGAAAAGTCCTTTTCCCGGAACTACAAAAGCAGTCTTTTCTCGAGAAGATTCTTCCAAAGCAATTTGTAAAAATGCTTTAGAAAGGTCAATTGTACTAATATATTTGGCTCCCCCAAGGTTATCTAATATTCTAGAGGTATAAGGAAGAGGGTATGAATCTTTAATAGTTACTGAATTTAAACGTCTTGAATCTAAACATAATCTAGTACTACCATCCTTCTTTTCTACAGCTAAGACAGGTGAACACCAAGGTGATTTAGAAGGTTGAATGATTCCTTCTTTTAATAAGACTTCCACTTCATCAAAAAGTTCCTTTTGCTTTGCAGGACTTAAAGGCCAATATCTTTGTTTAAAAGGTTCGCTAGTAACATTAATTTTATGTTGAACGAGATGAGTAAGACCTAAGCCTCTCTTTTCATAAGAAATATCTTCAAAGAGTGAAACAGTATCATTTAATTTTTGTTTCTCAGAAGGAGAAAGTTCACTGGCAGAGGTGACTGTACAAACTTGAACTGTATTGCTTTTAACATAAGTTATATTTTTCCATAAATCTTTAGCCAAATTAAACTTTAACCAAAAATCAAAACCTAAAATGAAATCAGGCTGAAAAGAAGGTATAATTAGAAAATTAATATTTTTAGTTAAATTATCACAAGTAACAGGTAATTCAATGGTACCAATAATTCTCTGTGAAGAACCATCAGCTGTATAAGCGGCACTAGAAACAGGATAATAATTTATTTTATAACCTAAAAGTGGAAATTGTTCATGACTATTTGAACCCAAAATACAACCATTGGGACCACTATCCAATAAGCCAGAAAAAGTATGGTTACCTACAGAAAATTGTAAATACGGTCTAGTATCATTATCTTTAACAAATAAAACAGGAGCTGATCTATAAATTTGGAAGAATGTTTTTAAATAGTCTAACCAGTTTGCAAAGTCTTTGTTACGAGTAGCATCATCAGGTTTGTGACATTTAGCAAAATTTTCTTTCATCGAGACACTCGCGGTTATATCAATAACAACAGGGGCTCGATGCGACCTAATTAGTTTTTTGACTCGCTAGAGCTCTTTTTCTCTAAATTACAAACATCACAATTCTTAGATGTGACTCCAACCTTTTGACATTTGAAACAAATAACGCCAGGTATGGATGTACAATGTTTAAAATGATGTCCAGGCTTTTTGCACTTTAAGCAAATTAAAACTGCATTAGACTTTACGGTAGGTTTTTCAGTTTTAAATGATTTATGGCTGACGAAAACTTCAAGTTCCTTTGCAAGAACAAGAAATTGTTCTACAGAATCAATATGCTTACCAAATATAAAAGGTGTGTAAATAGGCAACATGTTGTGTTTAATAATAGTAACCAAAACCACATCAAACATTGGCGAAGAAAGACGACTAGCCATGTCCATTATTTCAGTAATGAAATCTGGAAGAGATTCAGATGTCTTCTGTTTCCTCGTACGAAGGTCATGTTCCAGCAAATAGTCAAAATCCGGCCTGTCAAAACGTTTAAGAAGAGCAAGTTTAAGTTCGTGCCAGGATGGAATACGAAAGCGAACTGTGCGAAACCATTTCAATGCAATACCATCAAGCAAGTCCGTAAATGAACCAACCAACAAAATTTCGTCAAAGTTTTTGTATAAAAAATATTCCTCAACTTCCATAATAAATTCTCTAACACAAGATTTCCCGTCGAATTTAATTCTACTCCTTTTTAAATCGGGTAACTTAATTGCAGAAGGCAAATTCTTTTTAATATGTTCATTAACTAAAACATTCATAGAATTAAACGAAGGCAAAGCGTGCATCGCAAAAGCTGAAGAAGAGTGTGCAATTCTGTCATTATGATCAAAAGGAAGTGGTACTTCTGTCAAATTAATCATGTCAGGAGCAACAGGTGCAACATTAGGAACTGTGCATGCACCATCAGATTCCATGTTATCCTTAGCAAGAGGCAGAGGAGATTGATCTTCTTTATCCATTATGAATAAACAATATGATAAGAAAAGCAGGGCAAAATATCACAAGTTGTAAAATATTTGAGGTTAAAGTGAAAAAATATTTTTTAAGTTACCTACAAGTTGATTTTTATGAAATATTTCAAAGTGAAAAGATGCAGTAATAATTTACAAGATAAGCTTAGATCACTTAAACTATGATTATGTATTACTTAAGTTAAACCAAAGTTTGTTAAATCAAATATGAAACACCGCACTTAGTTTTACACCGTTGAGTCACTTATACAAAACAAAACTGTCTTACCATACAATATGTTGATTTTGCAAGAGTATAATGATATTGCTGTAACCATAAAAGTTAAACACACAATAGTACAATAAAGTTGTTAGTAAATATTGTTTACTTACTAGGAAACATCAAGAAAACTTAGTTGTAAATTACAACATTCCAAAAAAAAGTGTATTACAGAAACTATGTAATTTGTTCTGGAAACAATACTACAAAATATAAGATGCAATAATAATTTATAAGATACAAGGAAGCTACTTCAAGTCCCTGTTCGCAGAGCGACAAATGTAATGGATGGGTTGTACATGAGTGTCACATGTGTTGGGAGCTTGCCCAATTTAATAAAAATGTGTAAAGTTGATGTGTTCTCCTATAAAAAAAATACAAATTAAACAATACAATAATTTCGGGCGCCTTGGAGATGCACACAGTATGTTTCAAATAAACCAAACTTGCCAGATAGAACTCTTCGGAGAGTCAGACTTTTAATCTGCCGGTAGGTAGCTAATTAAATGAATAAAAGAATGGAATTTCCTTTGCTAATACCTTGTTTAATTAATTGCCAGTAGCTTCAGAGTAATAAAATTATGAAATTAAATACAAAAAAAAAAAGGTTATAATTACTTACATTATTATCATTGAATTTACAATATTATTATTATGGAACTTACATTACTATTGCATCTTTGTTGATAAAAAAAAGGTAGGTAGTAAAAAAAGAAATGATTAAATAAAATGGTTAAATAAAACGGTTAAATAAAACCTCTAGGATCGTGGCGTTGATGGTAGGGATAAAAATATCCCTTGTAGAAATATATCCAGTAAAGAAAATAAATCGAAAAGAAAAGAGAAGAAAAAAAAAAAAAAAGACGTCGGGACCAGGTTCGGTCAAAATCCGGCTGAAACAAAATTTACAGAGAATTAATAAATTGTTCAGGATTCCCAAACGTTGGGAAGCGTGGCGTTCCACGAGTAATAATAACTTACCGTCTTTTCCAACAAATGGCAAATTTAAATGCACCACAAAATTCAGGCGGGCGACAAATCACTTAAAAGCCTGGAACAATAATTTAGTATGATATCGAGCACTCGTCACGCTATCCAATTTATCAATCCGAAAGAATTCAATCTTACCAAAGAAATGAAGGATTATTCCTTCCTACGTCACCACGTCCTGAGGGAAAGTTTTAGAAGTTTACGGCATCAATAGGCCGCCAATACCCAGGATTTATCCCGATTAAAAAATGTCATTAAAATTCAATACTACATCAGGAATGTTCGTCGCAAAAGTGATCACGTCAAAGTTGACAGCTTCCACCAAACACAATCGATGACAGCAAAAAAAAACGTTCCGAAATCGACTAACTGACGAGAAGCATGTAACGATATTTTAAACTCGTTACAGTATTTTCATTTATTTACTAAATAATGAATGGTGGTACGGAACACTTCATGTGCGAGTCTGACTCTCACTTGTTTTTACATGTTTCTAAAAGTTAATGACAAATCTTCTCCATAGGAACCTGGAATAGGCAACTAGCTTCATATTTCTGACTGACCGACTCTTTGTCAATATTCAAAATCGCCTGTAAGTGGTTTAGTTTAAGCATTTTTTGAGTTTGAAATAATAATATGTAAATGTATTGAGTACCAAGTTTTTTTTCTTTTTACCAGTTTATACTGGGGGGTCAGATAGGCAGTCACTCCATGTAAAATACTGGTATTCAGCTGCATTCGGTTAGGCTGGAAGACAACCCCAAATAGGCAAGGCAGATAGATTGACTTTATACTTCAGAAATAAAATTTGGTGCGGCACTTGCTTAATCCGGCACTGATGAAACTGTTTTTCTTGTTGTAGTTTTTATATGTAGGTAGTTTCTCATTACTCAACCTAATATTCATGAAATTAAAATATTTCATTCATAAATGTGCGGCATTTGTGAAAAGTTTACATAACTGTTTTTTCTACCAAAATTATTACCTTGGCAACTTATCAACAAGATTTTAGCTACAAGTATAATAAATAACACTATAAAAGCGACTCATGACGATTTTCCTATTGTAATTAAAAACGTAGGTAGACATTTAATTATTTTTCACTTACGCACCGATGCAAGAAAATTCCAATTCTTCATGGTATTGGAAATCAGGAATGTTAGGGTACGTGCCGCGACCTTCCTCAGTAGCCCAGCGTCCTGCTAGCCAAGAAATGGGCATCAAAGCTTCGTGTAAAGCAGACATAATTATTTTTTCGCAACTTAATATTGAAATGAAATCGCGTAATCTGTTTACACCACAGTTCACGAAAGGAAATCACGAAGAAATGTTATAATACAAATGTCATTATGTCAATGTCAAAAGCAGTCAAAATAATCAAAATAGCTTCATGACAGTCAGATGTGTTGCCAGTAGTCGTTGGTATTTTTTTAAATCATGGCATGGCTAAGAAACTTTATGAACATGTTGGATAAGAAACTTTGTGGATGGTATAAAGTGTTGAAAGACCATAATTTTATCAGTTTTATCACACACAATGTTCACTTTTTATAAGCAATACAAAAGATATTGTGAATAATTCTTTCACCATTCATTTTTGACCAAAAGTTCAAAATATTTTTTTTTTCCCCCATCGGTTTCGTGATGCCTAAATTATAATTATGTTGTATGTATTTTATTTTTAAGCCTATGGGGATTATCAATCGGGTTTAGTGGAATAACCCCAGAAAAGTATTTTATAGGTATTCCAAAGATATTTCAGACAATCCTTTGTCTTTTGTGATCTTTCCATTTCTGAAACTTCAAAATGACACAAAATCCCATGTTATAATCAGCTTGCATTAGATAAATATTAATTTCACTCGAAAAACGTCCAGGCCGTAATAGGCCTCCCCCAAGCTTCGCTACATCGACTGGTCGCGTGCTCTCATCCAGTTTTCCCGCGGCCTTCTCTTGGTAATCGGTGTTACTTGTGGGAGGCCTAATAATAATGCAAAATAATAAAAAAATGAAATCGTTTTCTGAAAATAATGAAGTCAACTTAAGCATTCGCGCCAGCTCTGTGAAATCAAAAGAGCGCAATGCCTCTAAAAACAATACCATGTCAAAAGATACTAAAGAATTTATTCAAAAGATTTGTTATAGAAAAACCGCCTCAATAGACATGACCCAGTATGGATTCATAAATGATAGTAAAGTAACTCCTCTGGACCGTATGATAAAACCACTGAGAGAACAGTTGGAAAAATTTTGCGGTGAGTTTTATCTATTATACAGGAATTAGGGGTGCAACAGGAATTTCTGTGGTTTCCGAACCACATATTTTACTGTGGTGAGGAACGATTTCAGGATATTTGGGACCGAACAGTTTTAGACACAGTGAAGGGAAGGTAGGACCTGCAAGGAGAACACTGATGACCTGAGGTCGCGGGAATCCGCTTGATGGGGTTAGCGGTTAGCGCAGAGACCCCAGCTTTGTAATTATGCTTGGTGTTAAGGAAGCACACTAGATACCTATTAAGAGGGCCCTTCCCGGCCTGTCTATCGACAACGCGAGCATGTTCGAAAATATTGCTGTTTCATCGAGCGCAAGTGAGAACTACTAACAAGCAAGTGAGAACGCGATAACATTGTACGAAAAATAGTGTGTAAAAATTGGTTTCAGGAAATACGTGTTTTTGAGTAAGCCTTACAAAATTTTGAAATACATTTTTGTCATTTAGAAACTTCAATACATGTGCAAGGTTTCTATGCAGATGTTATTTTTACTTTTACTATTTAAGAGTACATTATGACCGGCCAAAGTTCAGGTGAAATTTGTGCAAAAAAGCAGATTTTTGGAGGCTTATACTGAATTTGTTTCTCAAATTTTCTTTATTTTGCTTTCATAGAATCCTAGGTATAGTGTACAAGATACATATTAGTTACAAAAACACAAATAAAGATGTGTTGCAACGCCATAATCACGTACGAGCATTTATATGAAAAGTATGACGGGTTGGCCGCTCTTAAGTTGATTATTGTTTGCAAGTACATCTACACATGTTAAAATAGCATCAAGTCGAATCATGTGTAGATAATAATCAAGCTGGGGTCTATAACTATGTCCATTCCAGCTGGGATGTCTTTTGTTTGAAATTATTGATAATGATGATCGTAATATTAGTTAGTCAATACTCATTATGCGTTCGCTCGTTGTTGAACGCTCATAAATAAACAGATTCCTTGAATTCTTGCGTATTTTTTCAATTTTTCGACCAAAACAATAAAGATGCAATTACTAATGATCGTACGTCTTTTCAATATTTTAGTAAAATCCACGTCAGTAAAACATCGCAGACCTTCGTCTTCTTCTACTTCTCAACAAACAAAGGTTCGTGAGGTTGTCAGCCCTACAGAACAGAAACCGGCTTGCACTCCAAAATCCGGTTTGTGGACACTATTCTGCTGTTTCTATTGATCATGCGCAGCCCGCGAAATGCAAATATTATAATTCCAAACCATTGCGTAAACAATCACCAAATCCTAAGACATTCAAATATAATATAAGAGCAATTAGGCAAGCTTACAGAAGTTAATTGATTCAGGCGTGACCTTGTAGAAATCCATTATAAAATACTTGAGATGTAGATATATTTAGAACGAACCCGAACACGGCGTGTTGCCCTGGCGAGCGCCGAACGCAGAGAAAACGCCATGTTCGGGTTCGCGACAAGTCAATCGTCATCCTGAGTCCTGACTGTGCGTTTGCACTGGCGATACATCACAATAAAACATGTTGCAATCTCTAGTTCCTGTCAAATATTGTATGGAACTTTTACAGAAACTAAAGATTTCAACATGTTTCGTTATGAATGTTTCGCCAGTGCAAACGCACAGTGAGGATGCCTTGTTGAGAGGTGAAACCATGTCTTCAGGAATAGATAAGCTCCCAGAGGGTCATGGCCACCCGGCTGGTCCGAGGATACCGCACGGTCTCCGGTGAGGCGGCGAGCCTCCTTGCCGGATTGCCGCCATGGGATCTGGAGGCAAAAGTCCTCGCGCATATTTGGGAGTGGCGCGAGGAGGCGATACGCCGGGGCTTGACTCCGATGCCGCGAGAAATCGCGGCACAGCGGACAGAGCTCCTACGGGATCTCATGGCGTCATGGAGAGTGCGATTGTCGCAACCCAGTGCTGGGCACGCCACTATTGCGGCGATAAGTCCCCTCTTTGAGGAGTGGCTGGAGAGGCGCCACGGCGTCCTCACCTTCCGCCTGACTCAGGTCCTCACCGGACACGGCTGTTTCGGGAGGTACCTGTTTCGGATAAGGCGGGAGGAAACGCCCGGGTGTCATCACTGCGTGGATCACCCGGAGGACAAGGTGGAGCATACGGTGGAGGTATGCCCGGCTTAGGCAGAGCACCGCCGTGTCCTCGTGGAGGCGATCGGTGGCGGGGATCTCTCGCGTCCGGCCCTGGTCCAGGCCATGGTACGGCGCGAGAGGGCATGGGAGGCCGTCACCTCCTTCTGCGAAGCAGTAATGCTCGCGAAGGAGGAGGCGGAGCGCGTGAGGGAGAGGCAAATTTCGCGCCCTCACGCCTCTAGCCACCGCAGGAGCGGCGAGCTGGGCATCGGGAATCAATTACTGATTCCCGGCCACCGTAGGCGCGGGATTGCGGACGGTGAGCAATGGGTAGCTCGCCGTCCGGTAAGGACCAAGCCCGGGTCGACGGCGCGTTGTGTTCCACGCGCGCCTCAAAGAGATGTCGTTCGATGAGACCATTGCCTGCCGGGGTTGCGGGAAAGTCTGAAAGGGATACCGTGGCCCCCTGGCATTGCACAGGCAAGAGAAGGAACACGGGTGGGTTTTAGTCAGTAAGAGTCTGACACGCCCTCCTGCTCCACCCAGAGCGGGAGGAGTAATTTGATGATTTCCCACCCAAAAAAAAAAAAAAAAAAAAAAGTAATAGTTAAGCGGAATTAGTTACTAAATTTATCTACTTCTATTGTATTTTAAGCTTGCGGTATACAAAATCCAGATCAGCATAGCTATTCACAACCATTCGCTTCCGTGCCGAATTGAATATCAACGAAAGAGCCCTCGGTTTTTCACACATCTAAAACCTGAACATTTTGATAATTTTGATCAAATTGTAGACTGCCGCCATTCTTTCGACAGCTATTTTGCCCTCGGGAGCAAGCCAAGTAAGTAATTGAAAATGTGTCATTTTCGATTCGACAACCTGTCGAAGATAACATTGATTGACGTTCGAATCGGCATGTAGGGACCGAACTATTATAATTTTAATTTTACAGCCATCAGTTATCCTGGGGCGCGCTCGTCTCGTTCTTGTTTCCGTAAAGTGAGAATACAAAGTGATCTAAACCCAGTACCGGCTGTAATCAGAGAGAAGAAAGTCAAGTTAGTGTCACCAGGAAGAACCAAGGACAAGAACGTAGACAAGAAAAAAATAATTGTATAAAATAATCAAGCTAATTTATTAATTAAAAACTAATTATGGCTTCGGTGTTGTTTAATTTTTTATGTTTAAAATTCATTCATTTCATCTCGCTTTCCAGCGATCAAAAATGAAATCTAAAAAAATCTAAATAATTAATTCTGTGGGAGTGACTTCATGAAATGGATGGACGTGTGTCACAGGAAGCCGGGGAAGTGCACGCTATTTGACCATCTGCATCGCGCTATCTGCAGGCTGTTCCTTATATTTCCGACGGAACACAACCGACGAAAAATTTCTACGGAGGGGGGTTCAGAATCATGTAGGTACCTACTGAATCCATGGTATCAGTTTTCGCGTCGATGTCCCTTCCATCCTGTATACTTATATGTGAAGTCGATGCACCTACAATGAAATTACTATACTTACCACAAAAGGTTAACACTTTCACTGTCCATGCATTACACGTAATACACTGAAGACGTGGCCCTATACGTCCGTGCATGACATGGTAATGCACATTTAGTTATCTTTTTTATCCATTATTCCAGCGAAATTAACCAAAATTAAATAATAGAACTGGCATTTTTGTTTGTTTTATACGTTTTTAACACTATTAGCTGGTATTGAAGTTCATACGTCCGTGCATTGCATGTAATGTATTTTTGAAAAAATATTATGTAAGTACTTAATGGTTATCTGAGGGTGATAGGCGAGTTTTCGCTATTACTTGTAGAATTAGTAAATCCTAACATTATAATCTAATATTATAAATGCGAAAGTCAGTTACGCTTTCACGCTAAAACGGCTGAACGGACATATACAAAATTTGGCACATGGTAGACCATGACCTGGATTAGGACAAAATATACTTTTTATACCGATATTCTCACGGGATCGAGACTTAGCGGGTGCAACCGCGGGGTGCAGCTCGTAACCTTATAAAACATCACAATGCAATTGCAAAGCATTATTATTGGCGTATGGTGATAGAATTACCAATTACCTTGGGACAGTGAAAGTGTTAAAAGAATTTAAAATGAAGCAACAACAGGTAAATTAATTAGCTATGTGATAGATGCATGGTGCTCATATATTTACAAACATTGTGAAAGTACTAGTAGACGATTTTCCTAAAATTTTACAATTATTATGTCAATGTCAATTTTTTAAGTACCTAATGATGCTAATTACCAAGGACAGCACATCAACCTACTCCAATCTGTCAAATTTCTTTAAAGATTTTTAACTTTATTACTAAAGTATATGGTTCAAAGTTGATTGGGAGAATTTGAGTTTCGGGTAGGTTGACCTGCTGGCGTCTGCACGATGTCAGATATTACACATCATACGCGAGACTCGCTATTAAAAGCCGAGAACACCTCAAATGATTGACAACAATGATATTATATGTAAAAAGAGGTAGATAGGTTATAAACGTTCCGCAAGTGGCACGTCAAAAGTTGGCTAATTAGCCACATTTTCTTCGTTTTGTCTCTTTTTCGCTTCCGATAATTACGACATGCCATCCTAAGTACTTCCACATGTCATATATTAGTGTGACATAGTGCCGTTTTTGAAGATAGAATGTTAGGTAGGTAACCTATCTACTTACGTCTTTTTACTTCTAATATCATTGATTGACAAAAAAAAAAAAAATGGCGCCACAATCCCATACGAAGAACAATGCTACCAGGAAAGATAAATGTAAGTAGTAGGTACGTTTGCAAAAGAGTTTCGCAGTTTTTCCGGCCCAAATTGACAAACATTGTCCAATATGTGACTGTAAAAACCTTATTATTATAACTATTCTTAACAAACCTTAAGCTTATGCTGTTATTATAATATGGAATAGTTTGTGAGTTTGTTTGTCTGGGGGTAAACAACTTGTTGGAAAAAAGCCTTTGATACATATGTAGCTGGAATTTGTAATTAACAAAGGCTATTTTTCTGTAGGTTCGACGTTCGGTGGTAAGCAAGTGGTAAGGTAAAGCTATCTAATTAGGATAAAAACTGCCATTTTCTCACTTCAGATGTCGCTATCATCGTACATCTTAAAATTTGACGGCTACCTGTCAATATCGTTCACGCGGTGTATGTAGCATGGTGCGGGTGACAGGTGACAGAAAGGGTAAATTTACAGATATCATCACTGAGTTCGTATTATGTACACAATCTGTATGTAGGTACGGATCAGTCGTAAAATACAGAATCAGTTAAAACAAGTAAATTATAATATATTTTACCCTTTCTGTCACCTGTCACCCGCACCATGCAACACCGCGTGAACTTATAATTTTGTTTTTTTTCTTCTTCATTCACACTTGTTTTTCCAATGCACTTTAGACATTGGCAGAATAGTCGACATCGGCTTTGCTTGCCATTTAATAAAAATAGAATAGATTATGGCCCAATGTTGACTGCAAAAATCCGGAGACCGTTACTGTGCGTTTGCACTGGCGAAACATCATGACAAAACATGTTGAAATCTCTAGTTCCTGTCAAATATTGTATGGAACATTGACAGAAACTAAAGATTTAACATGTTTTGTTGTGAATGTTTCGCCAGTGCAAACGCACGGTTACCTCCTTACTAATAAACGTTGTATAGCGTCTGTGTAGTACACAACGCTTTGTCTTCTTCTTTCGAAAGTCAAATTACTGACGACTGAAAGAGAGAAAACGGTGTGTAACTATTCACCTGATATAATACGTTTATTAGTAAGACAGTTAGTATAGAGTTATCTGTGCGTTGTATTCCCCAAAGATCCTTTATTTGACAGTTAAGAGTTAACAGATGATGGGATAAGAAAAGTGTGGGAGAGAGCTCTAAAGGAAGAATTGAAAACCAAATAACATTCTTGCTCTATTTGCGTTGTTGAGTTTTTTTTTCGAACTTATGAAGCAATGGCTTAGCAATCTGTTTCAAAACGATTAAGATTCTGATTGATCGTGTATTACGCAATTAGGGTACAGCACGCTTAGCATGGCCACAATAGAAACGGGTTTTTGTCGACGGAAGAATAGACAAAATGACAGATTGTGATTGTTTATCTTTTGACTGTCATTTTGTCTATTCTTCCGTCGACAAAACCCGTTTCTGTTGTGGTTACCGTGCGTTTGCACTGGCAAACATCACAACATACGTAGTATCTCTAAGTAGTCTGTGATCACAACAAAACATGTTTAAATCTCTAGTTCCTGTCAAATATTGTATGGAACTTTGACAGAAACTAACGATTTAAACATGTTTTATTGTGAATGTTTCGCCAATGCAAACGCACAGTTATGCTAAGCGTGCAGGTTCATATTGTGAGAAAACGTCCTTCCTTTTCCTAGGCTAACTTGACGTTACACTGCAGCTAGTCCTAAATAAAACACACAACATAATTAATTGAAGTACATTGTAATGCGTCTTTGCAAGTCGTAATATGATTTGATAATTCGAATTTTGGCGTAAACCCTAGGGATACCCTAGAAACATTGCGAAAATACGGATAGTTAGACAATGGTGAAAATATTTCTGCGAGCAACTAGGAGGTAGCGCTCGCCGGCTGCTGCCTATAAAATTAGACAATTGTGAAAGCATTTCTGCGGCAGATTGTATGATTCGTCATTTTGAACTAGGTGAAATAGGTTAGGTTAGAACTGTAACCAGCCGCGCGCGAGCCGAGCGAGCGAAGCGAGCGGTGCCGCAGCAGCGATCGGTGAGCGCTACTTCCAAGTTGCTCGCAGAAATGTTTATTGTCAAATTATCCGTGTTTTCGCAATATCCCTAGGGTTTTCGCGATAATTCGAATTACCTATCATATCATCCTACGACACATATTTGAACTAGGCATTTTTATCACAATGGCAATTACCACTCACATGGCCAGTGCATTCAAAATATTGGCTATAAGCAGGCGGGAAGTGGCACGTACAAGTATTCGCCGCACACTTAGGCCTGGCACATGCCGCCGCTACAGAGGCCGCCTTTTGTTTTTCCTTTAGGCAATTAGCTCTATTTTGCTTTTTCGTTTCTTCATCATCACAGACGCAATCGGCTATAACAACAGGAGCGGTGTCTCTACTCATACATCCGAATGTGTTCTGTAAGCAATTCTTAGAGTCTGTGTTATTTTCTCTTTTTTCGTTTTCTTTATTTTGCTTCATAATTGTCTCGTCGCAGTTGCAGTTGAGGTTTTGCCTTTTCTCTCCGTTGTCACAGCCACAATTACTAGGTTTCTTTCCTAAGGTATTTGTTTTCATTGTATCGTTGCAGCTGCAACCGATGTTTTGGTTTTTCTCTTCGTCGCAGTAGTTATTAGGTTTCTTCCCGAATGTTTTCAGAATTAAAAGTCTTGCAGTCCGTTTTACTTTCTGGTTTTTCGTCGCAGCTGCAGTCAGCCTTCTTATTTTTCCCTCCGTTGCAGCCACAGCTACTAGATTTCTTTCTGACTAAGTTTTGACCCAATCTCCTGTCTTTTATCTGACAAGCAGTTTGGGCTATAGGCCCCGACGATTTTCTTGAAAGTGCAGGTGACTTCGGTAAGGTAGGAGTTATTGGAAATAATCGAATCGAGGACTGTCCTTCCGAACCTGAATATTTTCTAGTTTCAGATATTTCGCATTTTTTTTTTGTACAATCGCTTTTTTGTCTTAAATCTATTGGTTTCGCTTGGGAGGCTGGTTCAATTGGGTTTGCTTCCGAGTCGTCGTAAAGTTCGCAACAAGACACCTTCGCATTGGCTATCGGCCCTTGCTGGGCTTGGAGGTTCTGTTTGTATTGTTGCGAATTTTCCGGGTGGAGGATGTCCATTGCTTCTACGGCTAGTTTCCGAATAATTTCTCGGCAAATTCGTATTTCATCAATCATAGCTTCTACTTCTATTGCTTGGCTGTTTGATACACAGGTTGGTATTTTCAGCTCTTGTGCTGGACTCGATCTACTGCTTTCTTCACGTTGGGGGTCTAAAGCGCAACATGTAACTGGAGCGCTAACATGTTCGTCACAACCACGCGAGCCAGATTCGGAAGGGCCTGGGTCGTTGACCTGTTTCGAACTCGGAACACAAACGCCTGCAGATAAATCTTGAAGTGGCACGGTCTCTAACTGCTCTAAGAGACGCCATGATGATAGCGTGCATTTTGGTTTTGATGGAGGTTGCTTATTTTTCTTGGAGGGCATGGGAGTAAAATGGACAGTGAGACAAAACTAAACCATTACTATTTGATTTGGTGTTATGTTTGTCCACAGACTACATAGGGTCTATTATTGCAATAACGTTTGTAATTGACACTAGCCCATAGACAATACACCACTAGCCAGCTGACAAGTGTTGACAGACTGCACAGAGTACTATGTATAAAACGCTGTCTAGAACTCTAGATCGACCTTCCAGACAAGCACTTCGATTCGATTATTGCGAGTCACAGACTACTTAGAGATACTACGTATCTTCGAGTCAAATAGAGTGCACAAACCGTTCACTATAACTTGTCCCTTCCCGTTATGTTGGCACCTTTGCTTGTGAAACATAGTTTCATTAACCTTACTGTGCGTTTGCACTGGCGAAACATTCACAACAAAACATGTTGAAATCTTTAATTTGCGTTTGCACTGGCAAAACATTCTTAACAAAACATGTTGAAATATTTAGTTTCAGTCAAAGTTCCATACAATATTTGACAAAAACTAAGAGATTTCAACATGTTATTGTGATGTTTCGCCAGGCAAACGCACAGTTAGAGTTCAAAATGGCGACTGACAGAACAGTGCTACCAATTGCGTCACGGGACAAGTTATATTGAACGCACTGTAGATATAGCACTGACTCCTACCTCAATGATACAGATTAACTATATTTTAGTTTGACGGCACTGAGCTATTAATTTAGTGAAAATGGGAATTTTGCTATTCAGAATTTTACGTTCTTCATAAAATGTTGACTGTCTAAGTATTTAATCGCGATTAAAAAATGAACTAAAATTCACACCAACACCTCGAAGGTGCAAAAACAATACTATCTTTTTTTTTCTTTTGCTTATATCTCGAAAACGGTGTGTCCTATCGCAAAAATAATGAAAATTTCGACCCCCTTTATGAAACCTTAAACCCCTAACACTCAACATGTAGGTACTTAATATTTTTTCATATTTTCCATACAAAAAACGAAAAATTCCATATAAAACACGTCGTTCCAATTTATATAGTAGTTTAAAACTAAGTATTTTCATTATTAATATATTGTAAAATAAAATGATGACTAAAATAAGTACAATTATGAAACTGCCATGTTATTTTGGAGTTTTTTTTTTGTATCATAATTTTGTCTACTCTTCTCGTCGTCAAAATCGACGACGAGTAAATACGACTAAATGATAGAAAAATCGGAGATTATCTCGTGTTGAATTGTCAAAAATCGAGATAACTATGGTGCCATGTTAGAGTTTGTAGAAAACATCAATTTTGACAGAAGGAGTCGACTATTTTGTATGGAAGTGCTGTCAGAAAACGAGAAAGTGACCGAAATAGACAAAAATTACTCACGCGAGAGCGAGTAATTGTCGTGTGTGTCATGTTAGGCCTGCTGGCTCGAAAATCAACCCCCCTCCCGCTACCCCGCGCGAGGCCCCGCTCTCGTCCTTCAGTAGCGTTAGCATCGCTGTTACCGTTGCACGTAATCTTTCTTGAGTTTCGGAGTCATTCGTTTGCTGTTATAATTTTTTTTTTTTCTTATAATATGTCTGCTATAGAAGAGTTAAGTTAGGATTCGTCATAATTTTAATAATAAATTAATATAACATCCTTTTTTGTTTTATTTCCGTAAGAAATTAATTATTTTACCTACTTAATGTATAGGTACCTACTAAGTATGAATTTGAATAAAAAAAAATTAATACATTTGATTAACAATATTGAAAATTAATCCCAAAATATACTAAATAGTTTATTACTGCCCCAATTCGTAATTAAGCAATAAATACTACATTCGTTATTAGTATACGGCGGAATTTCAATGGAACTTAATTTATAATGGAAATTGTTATTTTAGGTAAAATCTAATAAAGCCTGACCAGAAAAATAAAAAACCTGCTCTGGGGGCGCTACATGTATGCGTAAGTTTACGTTTCTTTTTTGAACTCAGTACTATAGACAAACGTCATTTGAGCCAGGTGTCAAGTTATTGCGCCCGGGTTGTACTTATGCAAAATAATTTACATAACGCAACACAAAACATTAAATTATAAATTAATAGCCATATGACAGCTAGCTCTAGCCAATATACCAACCAAAAACATCGAGATCTATACTCAAGCAGAAATAAAAATAACTAAACGTAAACAATATCTAAAAAAGGAAATAAAGCCTCCAGGCATAAAGGGCGTGCCCGCTTACATATAGCTGTAACTAGAAGTTATAATTGATAAACTAGGACCATCGAGGTAAAATAAAAAAAACAGTTAATTACTAATAACAAAACCATGATCAGCAAGACGACCAGTCACCACAAGCAGCACCCGTTCACGAGCTTAACGCAAAGATCAGTCATTACCCCCCTCGCCATATTTTAGGGAAGGAGGCAACCCGACCCCCGACGCTACCGCAAGCAGTGACATCTAAGGGAGCATGACGAACTTGCTGCCGGTTTTTCAGGAAAAAAATATATTATATGATCAATTTGTCGAGGTCGCTAGCTAACCACATATTGCAATACAACTCATGAAAATCATTCTAATGAGTAGATTATGTCAACAAAAAATTAATAAAATTAAAATAAATTGACTTATAAACTCAAATAAAATGAACAATTTACCTAAGCTTATATAACCTGTCATTAGGTAGGCTAATTCTGGAGAAAGAACATAAACATTATCTTGAGCCAATCACAGCGACCAACTATTCTTATCATTTAAGTAGTCGTTGATAGAATAGTATGCCTTTGAATAAAGGTTGGATTTTACTTTAGTTTTAAACGCATTAAAAGGCAAATCTAGCAAAGAAGAGGGTAGCTTGTTGTAAAAGGTTATACCAAGCCCAACAAATGAGTTATGAACCTTATGAAGCCGGTGAAAGGGAGCTCGTAGTTTGTCCTTGTTTCTTGTGTTAACATTGTGAATATCACTGTTTCTAGTGTACAAGTGTATATTTTGCCTAATATTTAAAAATGTTGGCGAAAATGAATTGTGAGGCAACAGTGAGGATACCAATATCTTTAAAAAAATCTCTCAGAGAAATTCTGGCACCCAGCTGGTAAATTGCTCGAACAGTTCGTTTTTGGAGGACAAAATATATATTTTGAATATCGGCAGCTTTGCCCCACAGCAGAATACCGTAGGTCATAACGCTATGGAAATAACTAAAATAGACTAACCGAGCTGTATCAACGTCAGTGTATTGTCTTACTTTCCTGACGGCGTAGGCGGCCGAACTGAGCCTTCCCGCTAGGCTAGATATATGATGCCCCCACTGAAGTTTGGCATCTACTGTTATGCCCAGAAACACTGCCGAGTTTACGGTTTCAAGCACCTCTTTATCTAAGACGATGTTGGGTCCTAGATTAAGGGTCAGCGAGTTATTCTGAAGCCAGTGGGTCACAATATTGAATCCGTCCTGCGCCTCCCTATATACTTCGTCCCAGATGTCAGCAGAGAACAGCAGAACTGTGTCGTCTGCATATGAAAATAATTATTCCTCCTGAAAGGTCTTGTTTACAGAGGTCATTCAAGTATACAAGGAAGAGTGTCGGTCCCAAAATGCTCCCCTGCAGAATTCCATAAGTGATTGGTAAATCACTGCTGATACTGTCATTAATCTTAACGCACTGTAAACGATAGAGATAGTCCTTTATGAGCTGTGGTTGACTTCCTCGTATTCCGAGGCGTTCTAATTTTTGAATCAGCAAAGGCGTAGAGACCGTGTCAAATGCCTTGGCTAGATCAAGGAAAATGCCTATTGTCTTTTTACCTGAATCAATATTCTTTACCACATAATCTTGGAGCTCGTGGACTGCATCACTAGTAGACGTGCCTGCTCTAAAACCAAACTGGTTGTTGGTTAAAAGTTCATTTGATTCGAGCTAATAAATCAGTCTACTATTTATAATCCGTTCTAGCAGCTTGGAGATTGAAGGCAATATGGAAATGGGTCTATAATTAGTGACACGTTCTCTATCACCCAAATTAAAAATCGGATATACTACTGATTTTTTTAAACTGAACGGAAATGATTCACCATTAAAATTACACTGAAGTTCCTCAACAACGTTATGCAGCAACATGATTTTGCAACAGGTTATTGGGGTATGCAGTATTTGTACGTGTAACATGTTGCTGCAACAATTTTAGCTCAACTTTAGTTTAAGACTGCATAAATCGAATATACCTTGATAGGTACTTTATTACCATTTATATACCTTTATTACATCTTTATATACCTTTTATTTTTTTTGTTTTCTTACAAAAAATGCACCTGACATGTTATCTCTCCCCACCTACATGTGTATTACACGTTATCTACACTAATATTTCAGGTGACAAGATTTGTATTTCTGTTTGTTACAAATAAACTCAAAATCTACTGGGTCAATAAAAAATTCTTTCACCAGTAGAATAAAGTATTTTAATAAATAAATATAACCAGTACATTTCCTCACACAGGAATACCAAAAAGGCAACTCCAACCTGGTTGTCGAGAACGCAGACATGAATAACGTGGTGTACATGTTCCGTTGCCGCGACTCGGCGCTGACGGTGCGCGGCAAGCTCAACGGCGTCGTGCTGGACTCCTGCAGCAAGTGCGCCGTCGTGTTCGACAACCTCGTGGCTAGCATCGAGTTCGTCAACTGCCAGTCTGTGCAGATGCAGGTCAGTTTTACTTATGGCTGTCCTATGTTAAGGCGAAAACGCCAGGATAGCCCGCCATATAATTTTTTTCTTACGACGGTATTTACGACAGGAGCTGTGACTAAATTTTCACAATATATATGAATATATAAATACACATATAAGTACAATATATATGTCGCAGTCATCTGGTTAAATTAGCCAGCTAATTGGACGCCTAGGCCGTTCATTGAAAGCCGGCATCCAATTGGATGCCTAGGCCGATTACAAATAGCAAATTCAACCAGATAACTACGATATACAATGTGGAGCAGGACGATCGACATTCCTTAAAACAACATAAAGAGTGTCATGTTCTTTACCCGTATACAAAAAATCAATCAAATCCAATGAATACTTTAGCCACAGGAAATTATTTTTCATTTTCTTATTTTTCAACATGATGTAGATCTGAGTCCGTAATAATAGGTAAACATTGTAAGGTCAAGAACCTGTGCATAACGTACGATTCTATCCTCTACGTCTCAATATGCTTGAGAGACAGAGAAAGGTGTCATACGATTCCACTCTGACGCGCCCCGCCCAGTTCCACAAAATAATACTACAATTAGAAAGAAAAAGAAATATTACTTACGCAAATTATGCATTAGTGGTGCATAGACAATTGCGAGTGTGTGTGTGAGCGGAATTTTTTGGCAAAAAGTCTCGGGACTCGGTCAGTGTCAGTGCAGCGGCGCCCTTTGAGGAGCGCACACGGCTACCATTTTTATTACGAGACGAGCCGCGCACGCATTATCGTGATTTTGTAAAAAAAAATAGTTGTTATTTGTGATTAAAGACGATTTAGTGTGACTTATTGTTCAGTGTTAGTTTAATATTAGTTAGTTAATTAGGTATCGATGTCGCTTGTGCATAATGAACAACGGTGGAGACCTTGAAATGTTAAAAATTTGACTATTGATGTAAATTCTTATTGTGATGTGATATTATGTGATTAATTATTCAATCAGTGATCTTTTAATTAACAACGCGCAACTTAGTGAGTTTATGCCGCTAATTTGTTGTTCTCCGACTAAACTACCTACCCACGTCCACCTACGCCCCGCACCGCTACGCAGGCGCGGCCCCCCGCTGCGACCCGCATCGGGCCGCGCAACAGCTTAGTGACTTTTCGTAGATAAAGCGTGTTTACTTTTTATGCAGTTGATTCTGCTATTTATTTTGTTTGAAAATTGCAATTTTTCAATTTTCCATTAACTACTAATCTTCGTCTTTTAAAATGTTTCTATGGACTAGTACTGTGCTTGTTTTAATTTAATGTCGTAAGTCCAGATCCACATTGTATAATTATATCACATGCAACAGAGGTAAGTAAGTGCAACCGTCGGTCGCAACGTTTAATGGCACCTTTGAGACTAATTTACTGTGAAGAATTTTTCTAATTGCAACCTACGTGGAGTACCGAGTCCCACGCGGCCGCGCTCTCCAGCGTGCGGCGCAGCGCGGCGTCGTCGCCGGCGATGACGTCACGCACGCGCGTGCGCACGCGCCGCAGCCGCTCCACGCCGCACCGCAGCTGCTCCACTCGCTCCAAGAACTGTTCGTTTCGTACGCAGAGTTTCATTTCGTTTATCTGAATCTATTCACAATAAAAACGTTTAAGTCCGCTGGCGTTCCGCCTAATACGACGACATAAATCCAAAATACAGGCTGCATCTAACCTGGAGTTGAATGTCTTCCATTGCCGATTGCATCTTTTTTATTCTCTTCCGAGAAGTCACGTACTTGTCTTTTATAGATTTGTACAAATAAAGTACCATCGACACGGTCGAAACATACTTGAGAATAAATATCAACTGCAAAAACAAGGGTACCTAAACATAACACGTCTTTCACTATCACAATAAAATCCATCCAGTATTACGGAACCTAGTATAAAATCTATGGAGTGCTGATAATAGCGGTTACGGACCAAGATTATTTGTTCCCGCTGCGCTGTGTGCGACTACGCACACTACGCTTGTCAGCTGCGCTTCGATAGTTACCTAAACTAGGAGCGCGCCGAAATTGTTACGGGCCGTAGAGATGTGCATAAGGTAATTTTTACTTAGGAGTATTGTACACATAAACATACCACATTCATGATCGGGACGCCGTATTGTTCCATGATATAGTTCCAAGTCGAATTTGCTTTGTGCGACTTTTAATTTCGAAAATAAAGTGCCGTCTTCTTCAGTAAAACGGTATCTAGGTAGTTGATGAATTTTTAAAACTACACTCACATTATTTTGATGGGGAAAGTTAAACGGCTTTATGCGATCCAAGGTATACAAAATAAAATAATATTACACATGGGAGCATTAAATATACAAAATACGAATAAAAAAACAAATTTTGAAAATTGAAATCTTGGACATTGACATTTCTTCGTCATGCCACCAAAACTAATTGCTAATCACAGAGTACATTTTTATATAGGGAGATTGCTAATTGGCATTTAATTTTATTCTTTAAGGCAAATGGGCCATCATAGACGTATAATAAGTCTATGATGGCCATGATTTGTTTCAGCATCATGTAAAATCTTTATCTTCTTTAAGAATTAAAAAGAATTGATTCTACATTGATTGACAACTCACTGTCACGTTTGATGACACTTCTTTCTAATCTAATTTTGATTGTTGATGGTTGGATCAATCCCTATGTAGTCTGTGGGTTGGATTTTGGATAATATAAGTTTGAATTTATGTGCTGTATTGTTAAATTGTGTTTCATCAGGTGCTGGGCAAAGTGCCAACGGTGTCGATCGACAAAACGGACGGATGTCAAATCTACCTGTCTCCGGAGTCGCTGGACATCGAGATCGTCAGTTCTAAGTCCTCCGAAATGAACGTGCTCCTGCCTCGGGGCAACGGAGACTACGTGAGTACAAGCCTTCTTTCAATTAAGCCAATTACTCTAATACATTCTAAACTGGACTGTATACAAAGATTGTCCGTTGCGTGACAATGACAATAAGGAGTACCTACTTATCTATTTATGGAGCAGTCATTATGCTAATTTAGTTTAGTCGTAAGACCATCATAGATGTATATTTTTTTAGAAGTTTATGCGTAAGACAAATAACGTAGCTTCTTTATTTAATTTAGAGTTTCGAAACTTTCTCTTTTTCAAGATGTATTAATTAAAATTTAAGCATATTTTATTGTTGACTGCCTCGTTGGTCTAGTGGTCGCAAGCGCTACTGCTGAGCATGAGGTCCTGGGTTCGATTCCCGGGTCGGGCAAAGTGTAATTGGGTTTTTCCATCTCGAATTTCTCAGTAGCAGCCCGAAGTCTGGATTTGTGCCCGGTTGATGGCAATAGGTTCGCCCCCTATTACATGGGACTTAAACATAACTGGCGAAATGATACACCTCTGCCTAACCCTTCGAAGAATACAGGCGTGATGTTATGTTATGTTTATTGTAAGAGTATTTTACTTGTGCGATAGTTAGTTATTATAGTTATAGTTATTATACCGATTCCCATGATGGTAATGAGCTGGTTGTTTGTTATGCAGTCGGAGCACCCGGTGCCGGAGCGGTTCAAGACCTGAACAAGGCGAAGAGCGGTATCACCACCACGCCCGTCGAGAGCACGGGCTAGAAACTCGCACACACTCGGGAACAAACCTCGTCCATTAGCCAGCTTTCAGTACCCATTCGAGGCGAGGCAGTTCAACTAGTTCAACATTATTTCACGTACCAACGATTCGCCTGGAAGCAACCACCAACAAGCACCAACTATCGATGTACCTTCAGTCGTGCGATCGACGTTCTCGAGTCCCTTTTTTTTTTAAACAATATTTTCACCACAGCACCTCAAACAAGCAGGTTTTGCTGTCAAAAAACAGTGAGCAAAATTCGATTTTGCTGCGAGCGTGAGACAAAGTAACTTTTTAATTATTTTTTTTTAATGCCGAGAGCATTGTTGGGTCTACTCAAAAAATTCTAAAGATTTGAACTTCAATTAGTTTTGTCACTTTATCTTCGATACGAAAAAGCGAGAAAGAAACATGTCGATTCATATTTCAAAATTCCATACCTACCTACTAGGCCCAAAAAAGAAACAAACAATAAAACGTTCGGTTAAACACGAAACATTAAAATTGCAAATCATCTGGTATGGTTTTATTTATATTCTGTTTTATTAAATTTTTGGAACGAAGTTCTTAAGCGGCTTGCGGTAAGAGTGCAGTGGCAGAAATCGTCACGCGAAAAGGCGCTTGCGACTGTCTTCTTCTAATTCAAAGAGAAAGAAAGACGGAGAGAGATAGTAAGTGTAAATTTGGACGAAATGAAAATCCAAGATGGCGGTTGCGAAAATTTTCACATTTTTCATATAGGGTGTCGTTTTGATAGTTTTCAAGGGTGCCAAAGCCGATCGTGAGGTCAAAATGTAAATCCAAGATGGCGACTGCGAAAATTTTCAAATTTTTCTTCATGGGTATCGTTTCTATGGTTTTCAAGGTTGCTAAAGCCGATAGTGAAGTCAAAATGTAAATCCAAGATGGTCGCTGCGAAAATTTTCAAATTTTTCTTCATGGGTATCGTTTCTATGGTTTTCAAGGTTGCTTAAGCCGATAGTGAAGTCAAAATAAAAATCCAAGATGGCGGCTGCGAAAATTTTCACATTTTTCGTCATGGGTGTCGTTTTCATAGTTTTCGAGGGTGCTAAAGTCGATAGTGAGGTCAAAATATAAATCCAAGATGGTGGCTCCAAAATACGAGGTGATGAAGATTATGTAAAAAAAAACCTTGTCCGATCCGAAAATGGGCATATGGTACTGCAGTAACATTGCAAAACAGTATTTTTTTATTATTATTGATAATCAAAAAGTTATTGGTATTTAAAATTCACATTTTTAGTTCCAAAATTACCCCAAAACGATAAAAAAATTGTAAAACTCATAACTTATGACTTTTAGACACCCGCTAAACGACGGCCGCCGCCCGCACCAAATGTAAAATTCGGTCAAATTCACCATTGAAAAAAAATGTGGGGATTATTCTTTCTTTTTTCCTAAAAAGTTCCACATAAATATGCTAACAGTACGATACCTCACACCTCACACCCTCACGGATCGGACAGGGTTTTTTTTTACATGTTGTATGTTCTCGCTGCTGAGGTGAAAAGTTGTATGTGTTACACGAGAGCAAAGTTATTTGCATCTCGTGTCTTTGAATCCCTCGCAGCGCTCAGGATTCTAACCTAGAATCACTCGCTACGCTCGTGATTCAATTATAGAATCCTTCGCTTACTCGGGATTCAAAATCAACACTCGCAGCAAAAAACGACTTTGCTCTCTTGTTGCACAAATAACTATTGTATTAGCGGCATTCATTTGTATTTATCGATGGTCAAAAAAGGCCAGGAAGTGTTTATTTCTTTAGGTTGGAAATATTTAAAGTCCTATTCAACTTATTGAATTCATTTAATTGTTTTACTTCGACTTCTATGGTTATTATTATAAATAAAACATTATGTGTACTAAGAAGACCTCAATGTATTATTAAAAATCTTCGCGGTTGACCCACCTTCACTCTGAGACTTCACACCAGTGTTAAGGTAGGGAAATTTCTAAATAGCAAAAGTCAAAGTGAGAAGTGTCAAAGGGACAGGTGTGAAAGTGACTGGTGTCAAACTATGAAATGTCGAATAAGAGTCACAGATAACTATACTAACTATACTAGTCGGAGACAGATAGGACAGTACTATGGTTGACGATTAGTTCCAAAAATAAGCGCCAAGCGCTAGTGTCGTAATGTCACTGAGGGATGACCCACAGCGTACTATAAAAATGACGCGGACCATCCGGCATAGAATATCGATAGCATAGTGATAAGATAAGAGTGTAACACGGGTTATAAAAAACTGCCCGTGGTACTACTGGATCGCTTGGTAGTTCTACGGGAGTATTTTTACCCGTGGTACTACTGGTAGTAATACTGGTAGTACCACGGGCAACGAACGGTTTTCTTCCTAGAAACGCAATAAACAATATTGCTAGTTGTCAAAAGTCACGTCGTGGTACGAATCGAAGGAACTTTTAGAGGTGACGTCACCAAAACCGCTAATATTGTATCATTGTTTCAACATTAAAGTAAGCTTATTTTAAGGACGACATGCTACGAAAAGTCAAATTAAGATTATAATATTACTGCTATACGAGTAAGAGACCAGCTCTTACTCTAGGTAGGCCACTCCTCAATTTTTCATAATGTTCAACGGTCCCATACAAGCTTGGCCCAGAAATGAACACAAATTAAAAAAAAAATGTAATATGAAGCTATTGTTTCATAGCCCTGTAAATTTTTGTTACCCGTAAAACCCTTACCTACTGGACCCTGAATCTAAGACCTTTAGGGGCATGAGGAACAGGATGTATAGTTCACTCAACCACCATAGAAAAGGAAGGATCCTCCGACCAGACGGGTGTGAAATGAAAAATGAAATCCCACTAAGTTGACAGCACTGCTTTTCTACGATTTTGTCATTGGTCACAGACTCACAGATACCAAAAACGTGAAAAGAAAAACGTTTTGTTACGTATTTCAATTATGGTAGTTTTTGATAGAAAGTGTTTTAAAAAATGGTTTTTCATTTTTCGGCAATCATTGTACATTTTAATTTTTAAGCACTAGTAGGTAGAGTATCAGTTGTAATTAAAACAAAATTAAATTAAAGCACAATATGGAATTTTGGAAATTTAACATGCCTTTGCCATATATTGGAACAAAACATAATTTAGAAAAGAGAAATCATACATATATTGAGAAACATATATTATATATAAAGAGGTATAGCCTTTTTATAAGAACAACCCTATACATTTCGGTCGGTTGGTAAAAAATGTTTATCGTAATTTCAATTATGGCATGCGATTAAAATTGGACTTGGTTTCGATTCAGAATTGCAATCAAAAATAAAATGTGTTGCGCAATTAGGCTGCAGATCACCCGACAAGAACAAGAAGGGTGGTATTTGTATGGTACACACTGCTACACATCAAGATAAACATTTCTAGTTTATGCGGATCTCGCATTGTACAGAATTTCCGTATAATGCGAGGTCAGCTTATACTGAAAATGTTTAGCTTGATGTGTAGCCGTGTGTAAATAAATGTAGTTATGCCCTATGTATGTAGGATTCTTTATTCTCTCGTAGCATCGACGTCTGGATGCATTTTAATGATTTACATGTCGTTAGGTTTGTGGTGACCGCCGAGTGCTCAAAGCCCCACTTTCAATAGCTATCCGAAGGATTTTGAAGGAAATTCCTAACGACGGATCGATGGAACGATGGATCGATGTCGATAGGTGACGTTATATAAAAATCAACATGGCGGACTAGTTTTTTTTGTACGTCAAAATAAAGGGATCGAGAAACATTATCTTTTGTTATCATTATGATTTTTACATACATTTATTTTTATTGGTTCTCCAACAATTCCTATCTATTTACGTAACACATTTTCGTAAACGATTGCGACTAATCTGTTCCATTTTAACAGTTCAACAACATTGATTGCGGTATTTACGTTGTAGACCAGTACCCTAATTACGTAATGCAAAATCAATCCGAATCTGAATCGTTTTGGAACAGATTGCTAATCCATTGCTCCGTAAGTTGGAAAAAAAAAACTGCAGAGCAACGTAAATAACGCAATGAATGTTGTTGAACTGTCAAAATGAAACAGATTTGTCTTTATCGTTTACGAAAATATGTTGCGTAATTAGAAAGCTGTTTTTATTTTCGAACTTATGAAGCAATGAATCTGTTTCAAAACGATTCTGATTGATCTTGTATTACGCAATTGTACACTGTTTACACTGGTTTTAAGCTAAACGTAACATGCAAAAGGGCAACAGTGCAATAATCACTTACAGTCTTAACTCATATTATTTTAGGAATCGTCTACTAATTCGACGTCAGAAAATAACTAATGGCATCCTAATCCTGTACTAATCCTAATTAAAATAATATAAATTCGAAAGTGAGTTTGATTGTTTGACGGCTGAACGGGTTTGGATGAAATTTGGCACATGGGTATACCATAAACTGAACAACGACATAGAAACAACGACCTTTTATCCCGATATTCCTACGGGATCGAGACTTATGTGGGTAAAACCGCGGGGCGCAGCTAGTAATTAATATTATGTTTAATACAGTCTAGGTAATATTCAATACGCTACTATTGTTTATTCTAAAAATAGCTTTGTGAAATCGTGTCAATTCTTTTTTATCCCCTGGTAACAAAAAAATAATGTCTGTTTTTGTCTCCTGGTAACATTGTATAAGCTGTCAGAAAAATGAGCGCAAAAGCAGTGCCTCTTTAAGTTGTGTGAATGAATGAAACGGAATCTCAAGCCAATGTTGCTATCATAAAAATAAATTGTTTTTAATAACATGCAACATCGGTTTCTCGTCGCGAGATATAGAACTGTCAAAGTGCCTTTTTCGAGATAACTCGTCGTTTACGGTCATGTTAGGGATTAGAATGACGTCAGAATCGTAGACAAATTTCGATAAAACGAGATAAAGAGCTTTCTCGCGCTTGTCATGTTAGCCCTGCTGGTGTCAAGTTATTGCGCCCGGGTTGTAAATATATTGTATAGAATCCAAGTTTTTCTAACTGAACAGACAGCTGTGCTGCTGGGGAGTTTGTTGCGCCACTTCTTCTTCCCAGCGAAAGCACTAGGAAGTGGTGAAGGGACTGGGCGTTTTGTGGGACTGTCTTATGTAACTTTGACGTTCGAAAAGTGCTGATTCTCAGCCTAGTTTGAATAAATGACTTTTGAATTTTTGAATCCGGATAAAACCAAGTACTTAGTGTGAGAAGTAGGACCAAACCGCACCAATGATACCTAATGTCAAAGTAAAATATAGTGTCCTATACCTCTGCGAGGCTTAATACCTTTTGTGCACGATGCCCTAAGGTCAACTCGTACGTAGGCGCAAGTAGCGGCGCCGCCCAGTACGTAGTGTAGTGAAATCAGTGTTCATAGTGCTAAACGTTAGGAAAAATACATAAAACTGTGAGTATTTACTTAATTATGTAAGATTATAGTGTGATTTATGTGATATTATAAAGATCTCATAAGAGTCCTATTAGATTATAAAGATTAGCCTTGTCATGTAACGTTAAAGTCATTTTAAAGAGAAATTTAGAGAATTTTTGTGTAAGAAAATATTACGTAACTTGAAAAAGTACTTTTTTATCTTTGAAGATATTTTAATTCTGTTTGTTGTAATGATTAGGTATATCCCTAAAACCATTTTTAGCGTTGGAATTACGAAAATTGGTCTATGCATTAGAAAATTATAAGCAAATGAAAATATGTGAATTAACAGTGTAATTATCTTGTAAGTTTGTCAACCTAATTAGACGTAAATAAGAGTAAATAGATTCTAATAGGTACATATAATGTTCTAATAAGAATTTAGAGCGTTTTACTAAGCTAAACTGTATAAAAATGTGAAAAATTAGAAATTAAGTTGTTGACCATTTTTAAGGTAAATAAATATTAACCCATGTTACATTTATAATAGAAAGCTGTAAAGTAAGATATGTTGAAGCGTATTAAAGCATTAAAACTCCTTGTTTTTCATTTGTCTTGCCTCTACGCCGTCCGCAATAGAAATAAAGTGGTGGGGCGCGGTGCCGCGCTCTTTTATAGTACTGAGGCGGGGGGAGAGGAAACGCTGCACGTATCCTCACGCCACGGCCAAACGGGACGTCGTAGAGAGCCAAGCTATATGTTATTAGTTAACATAAGTCACTAGGTTACATATAAAATAAGTAAAAACCCTGTAAAATGTATATTTATTAAAATAAAGACTAAGGAAAGTGGCGGGGGTGAGGAAGCGAGAAATAGTATAAAACACGGGCCATTTTGACAGGGGGTGCCCTTAGCGAGCGTTCGCTTAATATAAGTTAGAATAGTTTATGCCCCTGGCTGGAGGCTTTGAGTGTAGTAGCTTAAGGCAGCCACAGGACAGTCCGGTTAAGCAGTAACTACCTTAGTGGTATATCTGTGAGATGCCCTAGTTAAAAAAAAAAAAAAAAAAAAAAAAAAAGTTCGTCGACACACTCCGATCCCAGCGCTCGACAAGTGAACAAGTCAGAAGAAACAATAAGAAGCTCGCCATTCCTCGCCGCCGTTTACCTCCAGAAAAATATCCTACTTCGTGTTATTATTTTCTTCAAAAGCCTCGAGTTATCCCCAACACCTTTCGAGAATTACCGAGCTGTTTATCGAAATTATCAACAAAAATAACACCGGCCAAGAGCGTGTCGGACCACGCACAATGAAGGGTTCCGTTACCTCAAAGTGAGAAACAATTTTTCTGGATTGGTGACAACCCTTTTGGATCTGATGTGCTGTTTTAAATATACGTCTATGTGCTGCAGAATATAATCAAATGTTTCCACACTCATTCTTGTGTAGGTACTCATAAAACTTATCCGGATATTTTCTGTAAGTGATCTTCGTATAAGTCACGAAATTCGCTATTTAAATATCGATCTTTATTCAGTTCGTGCACACCTTCTCTCATATTAAAAATATCTTGTTAATATACTGCTTTCTAAACACAGAAGGGATAATTTTGATAACGTCATAATTTTGAGCACGTTCTGACTATCTAAATAATTCCACCTCGGCCGCTGCCGCTAGCCGCTACCGAGAGGGTACGTGGCGTGTAAAACGCACCGCTTGCCGCCGCCGCCCGGCCTGTCTGCCGCGCCGCTCGCCGGTAACTAGTTTGACTGGCAGAAGATTCCACCGCGCGGGCATCGCTTCATCGAGAATTGCCGCTGCGTGCGCCGCCGCGATAAACGCCGCGTGAGACTCGGCGGTGCTAGCTGCGGGCTCGGCTGCAAAAAATGCTCCATTTCAAGCAAACGCGTCTAAAATCTCTTCTCCGTAAACGCACTCATACAACGCCATATGTTTGAATTCAGTGCGGACCGCGCCGCACAACGCGACGCCCCACGTCTCCGTAAATGAGGCCTTAGGCCCTAATCACCGCGCGTTCAGTGTGGACGCACACTTAAAGGTAGTAGTTATACGAGTAGGTTACTTTAGTACCTACAGCCAGCTCAATCTTTATGAACGCCATCACCTTGCGAGTTCAATATTTCGGCAATCTCATGCCGCAATTCTTCGTGAGTAATACTAATACTAATGTCAAATAGATGTTATGAACATCTATTTGAAATTAAAAATTCCCAGATTATCTCTAGCTGCCGCCCGGAAACCCGATTAACTCTTAGTGTGCGTCCACACTGGCAGCCTAGCGCGGTTGCGACGACGGGCGCGAAGTATCAAACATATGAAACCGCCGCTTGCGTCCATAGTGAAGTGGCTAAGGCGGGCGCCTAGCGCGACGGGCATGAGCGAGTTACTGCGCGTAGTTTTCAAACGTTCCTATCCGCGCGTTATGGCTACACTACGGGCCTAGTCAGCAAGCGACCTAATGCGCGGGTGGCGGGGGTATCAAACCAGTTCGGTCTTGTCGCTCGGCGTTAGAGCGTCTGCAAACATTTTTATTTGTAAAATGGTAGTAAATACTGAAGTGTTTATAAGTGCAATTCAGTCTAAACCAGTTATATGGCAGAATAAACATCCATACAAAGAATTTTGTAGGATATAATTTCAATTCTTCATACAAATTTTATAAATCAACATATATACCTATCTCTGTTTTTATTTATTTTATGGACACCATCTCTTGTGTTCAACACCTCCAATCTCAGGAACGGACTATCTAGTAAAATACCAAATCCTCTTCAATGGTTTACAACCTCTGAAATACGTCTTAAGGCTACAACGGCTCGCACGTCAGTGTGGCTACCGCACGGCCCCGCGGTCGCGCCCGCCTTAGGCCCCAGTCACCGCGCGTTCAGTGTGGACGAGCACTTACTGTGCGTTTGCACTGGCGAAACATTACAACAAAACATGTTGAAATCGCTAGTTACTGTCAAATAATTTATGGAACTTTGACAGCAACTGAAGATTTCAACATGTTTTGTTGTGAATGTTTCGCCAGTGCAAACGCACAGTTAGGCTTCAAAATTATTAACAAAACACTAATCATTGAGTCTGACCACATATCGTTTCTAACTATATCTTCGTCAAAACATTACAGAAAAATATTTCGTTGTTTTAAACTTATTCACTGAGTAACCGTGCTTAACCTTACCTTGATTCCATGTCGACTTTGTAGCCAGTAGATCTAAATAAGTATGATAAAATAAGTTCAACCACATAACCGCTCAATACAAAAATATCGCTACATCGAGTTTCAAATTTCATTCAAGAACACGTTTTGTTCCGATTCATATCATGTCACAACTTAGCTGTAGCTTATTTTTAATTTTATCAATAATTGTTTTTCTCATTTATTAAAGCAAAATCGTTTAATATTTGTGTCAATTTCATGGAAATTACTCATAAAAAATAGATTCTAATGCAAAGTAATATTTTTAAAGTAAACGAAAATTGTATTTTGCTTCAAGACCAAACTTCGTAGTAGCGGTTCGGACCAATGTGTTATAGGGACAGCGCTATACAGTTCATATAGCGTTGTTTATTTTCTACTATAGCAGGCAATAGACAAATCTTACAAAGAGTTCGATCTTTCCCAGCTCTAAGCAGGAATAAAACAATATTGAACGATGAAGGTCATTGTACGAATTTGAGTAATGTTACGAGTATTGTAAGCTTGAAACAAAACTCTCTTGAAATAAGATTATTTCGTAAAAGATTGTGGTAGGCCCAGTGAACGAAAATAAACTCTAGTTTATTTTCGTTAACTGGGTAGGCCCCCTGTATATAGTTATGTGTCGTTAAATGGATGGTATAACTGTTCGGTTACACCGCCACATACGAAATACGCATCCATGACATGACGTCACACAAATCCTGCATCGCGCAATTAGAGTTTACCGCGCGAACGACATATATACTCGTAAGACTATCCGACATCAACAGTTGGGCAGTTGCCCGCTAGACACAACACCCGTCTGGTCGGACGATCCTCCCTTTTCCTATGGTGGATGAGTGAACTTTACACCCTGTTCCTCATGCCACTAAATAACTACCAAATTCGTCAAGTGCGTAAGTAAGTTAATCGTGAACAAACTGACCGACTGTATAAACATGCACCTTGCCTGTGGAACTTTTCCAGATCAATAAAGGTAGCCAAAGTTACTCCAATCCACAAATCTGGTGTCAAAACGAATCCTAATAACTGTAGACCTATCTCAGTCCTTCCAATTATCTCTAAAATATGTGAAAGAGTCCTTTACACACGCTTAGATGAACACCTCACCTCAATAAATTTCCTCTTTGAAAGGCAATATGGGTTTCGAACACATTCTAACACCCTGTCAACTACTACAGATCTAATTACGAAAATACAAATGAACATTGATCAAAAAAACATGGCGCTAGGCTTATTCATCGACCTTAAAAAGGCTTTTGATACAGTTAGCCACCCTATATTACTACAAAAGCTAAAAGACATAGGCATATAAGGTGTAGTTTACAAAAAGTTCGAATCATCATCAAAATGCTTTTTTATTACGATTACCTAACACCTACAATTAAAATATACAAGGACACGAAACTCTTGAACATCAAACAACTTCATGCATACTGCACCTGCATACTCATTCAAAAAATACTTAATAAAACCATACACAAATTTCATTCACCAAAACACATCAATTGCATAACCGTAGCAGTGGCAGAAAAGATCACATCGTACTTCCTCGAGTGCGAACCACTCAAGGTAAAAGATCGCTTGTTTATGAGGGAGTGCAACTTTACAACAAATTACCAGATGAGATAAAGGGTATACGATCAATATTTTTAAAACCAAATTAAAAAAATATGTTCTTCAAAATAAAAACGAAAAACAATATAACAAATTAAAAAATCAAAAATAGCAGAACAAAAGTTGTACAACTGACTGTTGTATCTTCATTGTGACAGGGGACCACACTCCACAAGGCAGTTATGCATAGTGGCACAGTGTTAGATTTTTGGGAGTACCCACGAACCTAAATAATTTGTAATGCTAATGTAATATTATACTTACAATAAAATACGTCAGGTTAATTTTAAGTCCGAGTGTCGAAGGACTACGTATACTTTATGTTTAAATGTTTCTCATGTAAATGAAATGTAAACTTTATGAGAATGAAATGTCTTTAACCAGAAATTCTAACCTTTACGGAGGCGGTAATGCCGCGATCCAAAGCTATTGAATTCTTTATAAAACACAGCACTTAATAAGTTAGGTACATTTTATTGTTTTTAATTATAAAATAAAATGTATAAAATAGTGAATGCATTATCTATTTACAAAATTATCATATTTGAAACTAGTTTTTTTTTCTATCACACTGGCAGCATCCACTAATTTGGACAGTGCAATCTAAATAATGGCTATACGCCGGCGGGAAGCGACACTTACAAGTGTTCTCGGCACACGAAGGTATGCTACATGCCATCGCTACAGAGCCCGACTTATTTTCTTTAGAACTTTGCTCTTTCGTTTCTGATTCTTCACAGGCGCAATCGTCAAAAACTACTGGTTTAACACAACAGGTGTTCTTGTCACTAGTTTTTTTCCGGAATGCTTTATGACAAGTGTTTTTACTGTCTATTTTAATTAATCTATTTTGCTTTTTCATGTCTTTATCAAGATCTTTAGGTGCAATAGAAACACAACTTGTCTCTTTCTTCCTTAATGTTTTCTGACGGCAGTTTTTACTCATTTCTGCATCACAGGCGCAATCGTCAGCAACTACTGGTGGAACACAACAGGTGTTCTTGTCACTGCTTTTTGTCCCGAACATTTTCTGAAAGCTGTTTTCAGTGTCTGTCTTTTTTAACTTTTTATTTTGCCTTTTCATATCTGCTTCAAAGGCGAAATCGTCAGCAGGTATTGGTGGAATACAACAGGTGTCCTTGTCACTACTTTTTTTCAACTTTTTATTTCTTTTTTTCATTTTTTTGTCACAGGTACATTCGTCAGCAACTATTGGTGGAGCATAACAGGTGATCTTATCACTAGTTTTTTTCTCAATTTTTTTCTGTCGACTGCATTCACTGCCTGCCTTTTTTAAATTTTTATTTAGATTTTTCACGTCTTCCTTACTGAAACAATCGTCAAGAACCGTGGGTGAAATACAAACACAGCTTGAGTCTTTGTCTCTACTTTTTTTCTGACAGCAGGTTTTCCTGTCTACCGTGGTTATTTTTTTATTTTGTTTTTTCTGTTTTTCATCACAGGAGCAATCACTAGCGTTGTTTTTGTGGCTACTTTTCTTTCCATATATTTTCTGGCAGAATTGTTTATTCTCTGTTGAATGTTCCTTGTTTTTTGTTTCTGATTTATCGCAGACGCAATCGTCCAGCCATGATGCAACACAACATGTGTCTTTGTTGCTACCCTTTTTCTTCAATGTTTCCCGAGAGCTGCTTTTACTGTTTACCGTTTTGACGTATTGACTATTTGCATTATGTTTATTTTTTGTTTGACCTGATTTATTACATTCGCAATCATCTAGAAGAAGCCCCGATGCAGCACAAATTAAGCTTTGTGCTTCTTGGGCGAGTGCCTCAATCACGTCTCGGCAATGTTGGATTTCATCAAACACAGCTGATATTTCTGCGCATAGTGGTATACAGGTTTTTGATTGCTTTCGACTTTGTGAACGCGATCCATTACTTTTTGGCCATTGGTGATGTGAAGTGCGATATACGCCTAGATTGCAATCATCTTGGTCGCTTACGTATTGGCCAGACACGGAAGGACTTATTGAGGCCTTCCATGAACTTAGCGAGCCCTTCCGCGACCTTAGCGAATTCGGAAAACAGTCGGCTCTGGCTTGGGATATATCTTTGGTAGAAATACTCGCTAAGACCCGCCTTGGTATAGACGTACATGATGGTTGTTCCTTTTTCTTGCCGGGCATGTGAGATAAATGGATACTGTTTCAAAATTCAACCATTACTGACATTTTTGGGTTTCTGTCCTTATTTATTTTCCACACTTTGACATTTTTTAAGAGTATTTACATAAAAAAAACTTTTTATAGCCTGTTTTTATTTGAGATGTGTGACAAAAGTTGACAGACAGAATCAGGCACAGAGTAGAATAAAAACGCTTATTAGAAAAACTTCATGTAGGTTGAATATCCTATTAGAAACTGCATAAGAATCCTGAGACAACGTACGCCGCTACGACGCCCGCTAACACACAACACCACGCCTGTATTCCTCGAAGGGTTGTGCAAATGTGCAGAGGTGCCTAGTTATACTACACCCACATTTCGCCAGTTATGTTAAGGTCATTTGTAATAAGTCTAGTATTGACACCCTCATTAAGAGTCAATGTAAACTAGAGAAGACACCACGAACAAAAATTTTGCGCCACACGTTGAGGTAAATGGACCTCAAACGTCTCAGGTAGTCACTACATGACTTTATTAACTTTTCTAAAATGCTTTTGGCCAGAATAGTCAGATAGAATTAGCGAAAAAATCTTGAAAAGTCCATGAAATTCCTATTGGACTGGTTTTTTTTTTTAAGATTTAAGTGTCAGCAATGGATTCCCATAAAAATTATAGGTGAATAGAAGGAGGAAGGGTGCCAAAAAATGGTAAAAATGGTAAAAACCAGTTTTTCGCTTCTAGAGCTAAAACTACAGCTCGGACAAAAAAAAAGTTAGTTTAGCACAGATGTGCGCAATAAAAGAGCCCCGGAATAGCAAAGAAAGAGAGAGACGTTTTTTTTGCCAATCTTGTAAATTTAATAACTCGCGTTCCAGAAGTGATAGAGAGCTGAAATTTTGATAAGAAGTCAGTTTTATGGCCTTATACCTACAGTTAAATTTTCAGATCAAAATGTTGCGAGCTTTTTGCAAACCGTCGACTTTTGCAAAAAGGGACCTTTTTTAAATCGACTGGGAGGGTATTTTAATTTTCGAAATATGTAATAATTTTATTTCTGTGCATTAAGGAGGAGTTGTCCTACAATTTCCCAAATTTTTGGATCATTTGACAAAGAGTAAAGTTGTTTAAATAATTCATGAAGTTCAGGTACTTTTTGCGCGCGATCCCCTGAATACAATAAAGACTGTTTTGTTTCATAATAACTAATATTTTTAGGCAATAAATAAAAACTGAAAATGTTTGACGTTTGTCAGTTGAAATACGACCATCGACAGCCAGCCATGACAGCTTGGAGAGATGACGTTTACATAACCTAGAACTGTCAAAACTGTGATTGTTGTTTGCGAAAAACTTTTTCCGGCTGAACGCCAAGGCCGTTTTGGACTTTTTCCATAAAAAAACGTTTTTGTACAGACACCGAAAGCCACGAAGTCGAGACGAACGAGATTGACAGATGTGATGTCAAACTATCAGTACAAACCATTGAGATAGGAGTTAGTAAGTCAAACATTTATGTTTGAATTTTTCGTCCAGAAGTACAGACGCCAGCACGTTAACCTACCCGAAACTGTCAAATTTTCCCAATCAACTTTGAACCTTATGCTTTAGGTCTAAAGTTGAAAATTTATTAAAGAAATTTGACAGATTGTAGGAGGTTGATGTGCTGGCGTCTGTACCTACAAGTATACCTACTATCCACAACAGTAGGATATATTTTTTAAAGATTATTAATATTTTCTAATTATTCAAAAATACGTCTAAGATCTTATTATCATAACACAGAAATACAATAGGTATGCCTTTTTACATAACATAATTTAATGACTGCCTTTGCAGATGCTCTTTGGGCAAACGATAGAGTAGATAGAAAATCGTATTCAGGCTATTAAGTATGTAGTTAGACTAGGGGAAAAAGTAATAAACAGGGAATCTCGTAAACAAAAATGCGTGGCACTCTCAAGTACCGAAGCCGAATACTTAGCCATTGGAGATGTTTGAAAAAGTTTTTTGAACGAAGTAGGTAATAGATATAAACTTGTACAATGACAATCAGAGTGCTATAAAACTTTTGAAAATGGTAGTTTTGCCACAAACGTACAAAACATATACTTACTTAGATGTACGATACCATTTTGTAAAAGATCTGATACAGAAAGAATTTTTAACTGTAAATTACTTGTCGACTGATAAAATGACTGCAGATGTTTTGACAAAATCTTTATGCTCTTAGTAACTTCCTGAATTTAAGAGATAAGTTAGATGTTAAATTAAGTTGAATTATATTGTCCTGTGTTATGTCTTGAGAGTTTAGTGATTCTACATTAATTTGTGACTAGAATTTCATGGGAAGTTATGACTTTATGTACATTAATAATTTGAATGTAAATTGAATTTAATGTAAAATAAGACTAAAATTATGAATATGATTGTGAATTGTATTGACGATGTTTAGACTGAAACATGTAAAACATAAGGGGAAGTGTCGGATTGTATGTTGTAGCATGTTAGGGGGCGTCCATAAATTACGTGAGGTGTTTTTTTTAATTTTCTGTCCCTGCCTCCCCCCCTGGTGAGATGTGAGATTTTATTCAAGCCCCTCCCCCATCCCCCAATCTCACATGTGATTTTTCAAAATGTGGGTTTCTTACGTAAACGCATTGGATTGTACCTAATTGTAAAAAGAAAAAAAAAATTGCTTCGTGCTTTTATTTACGACTAGTTAAGACTAGTAATCAATATTGCTGAGAAGTTTAATTATAAGAATATATATTCTATTTTAACATCGAGTCGCGCGTTCGGCTGACCGTGGCGCGAAAACAAAGGACGGGCTACACTGTACCGTAAATTCAGATTAAATTGAGCTATTTGGTATAAAACAAATATGGTGGTTTGACAGTCAGTAGATGTATAACGTCGAAGTATGAATGAAATTATTTTCTTTCGAACGATTTAGTGAATGATCTTAATCGTATTACGATAACGCTTAAGATTAAATCTTAAGCATGTACAATCTGGATTAAATGGACCAAAATAGTTTTTTTTTTTTTTGTTTCAATCAGAAAAAAAAAGCGTGATATTTGCCGAGACCCCCCTCTCTCCAACATAAGATTAGATGAGATTTGACTCGACCCCTTCCCCCCCTTAAACATATCACGTATTTTATGAACGCCCCCTTAGTTTTAGAACGTAACTGTCACTGTCATTTTTTGTTTTTTGTTTTCACTTACACTTCCGTCTCTCGATCTTTGGCTCTGTGTGCGAATCCTATTATTGAAATCTTTATAGTATAAATTAATCCTGTATTTTGTGGACGAAATATAAAGCCAAATACCAACCGCAGCTGAGTGTTTTTCATCTTTCCACTGAATACTAACACCGCCTGGATAATCTCATGTCTAAAGAGGCTTCCGTACCATCATATATAAATATTTTGGATGAAATACAGTCCTTCAATAGTAGGATAGATGGACAGGCCGACCGGTGGATGGGCGGACATGTGGACCAGTGGAAGGGAGAACAGGCGGAGAGTACTATTAGCTTCATTCGTATAGGTACCTTAATAGTTCTGTGCCCAGAAAAAACTACAACTGTGCTTCACCCAAAGCAACCTGCGAGTAGTTAGGAAGGAGGACATTTTGGTTGTGAAATATTCATTGGTGAGGCATATATTCGCCAGAGAAATTTAAACACGGCGGTGTAGAATATTGCAGTTTTAGTTTAGCGCCATCTCTTGACCGATGGTGGAACTAATATATTTTTTGTCGATTATTGCTGAAAGTGTGCTACTTAGTTTTTTTTTACATCTTTTTATAGTTCTTGTAATTTTATTTATTTAAATTTTTCACACTAATAAAAAGTACAAAGGCGAACTTAAAGCCTTAGGCATTCTCTACCAGTCAACCAAGGGTGGTGAAGAGGCAGGTGCTCTGTTTGAGAGGAACAAATAAAAATATTTTTTTATTAAAATATATCATTATAAATAATTATAATACACACACATCCATACATATTTAATAAAATATATGCCTATATTATATATAATTATACATAATTTCAAATTCAAGGGAGAGGTGTTGAGATGACTCTACTCTATTTATTTTGATAAAAACTGCAATTTCCGCTTAAATGCATATCGACTGGTCGCCGTCCTGATATCAATAGGAAGCGTACCATAGAAGAATGGACTGAATATGAAACGAAGAATGAACAAAGTCAGAAGTATGAGAAGGACAAAGTAGGAGAATAAGATTGTTAGAAGAACGCAGATTCTTGGTGTGTGAAGAACATAGATATTGGAAGTGAGACATGAGATAAGAAGGAGGAGTGGGGGAGTTAAGAAGGGGGAAAAGCGTGGTCAAAGCGCGCAAACTCCTTCTTTGGCGAATGGACATCCATTTGAGCTCAGAACTATAGCTCGACACATGATCATATTTCCTGAGGTTGAATATGAACCGGATACAATTGTTGAGCAGTCTGTCGAGCTTATCCAGCAAAACCGAATTCAAGTCAAAGTAGCATACGTCACCATAGTCGATGATAGGGAAAATCTACTATATTATATGTCTGTGGGAAAATCAAAGTCTGCACAAGCATAGTTTTCGTCTAATCTTCACATAAACTTCTATCACATAGAATAATTTCAGATTTTTCTTCAAGCAAACTTCTGACATAAGGTTGGGGAACGATATTTTTTTAAACTGTTTGCATTCATCATCATTTCAGCCATGGGACGTCCACTGCTGAACATAGGCCTCCCCCAATGATTTCCAAATCGGCCGGTTGGAAGCGACCTGCATCCAGCGGCTTCCTGCGACCTTTATTAGGTCGTCTGTTTGCATTAGGAAGAGGGATATATGTAAGATACGTTTTGAGAGCAGGCTTTGATAGTCAGGTTAGATTTGTGTGCATGCAGTGCGGCACGGAATATGTATAGTTTACAGGGGCGACGGGTCCAAACATCCCGATTCCTACCGGCTTCCCTTCGGAAATTCGGAACACAACCACTCTATCGTCATTGAATAATCACACTTTATGTATTTGATACACCTTAAAATTAAAACATTACAAAACGCCTAACTACATTAAATTTTTTGTCTTTATATCCCAACAACAAAACATTTTGCGCTAAAATAACTCGTAGGCGCGTCCGGCTTATCGTGAATTCAATTTCTTTAGAAAATAAAGCCCGTCATGATGTCACTTCGGTCACGTGACTCCGCGGTTTCCGAGTTACGATAGGGATAGTAGAAAATGCATAGGCGTGAACGAGAAAGAGCTATTGCTATTATTCAGTACGCGGTTGTTCTCGTTAAATTTCGTAATGCGTTCAGGGAGTTCGGACAGCATATCATCATTCGATTGGCTTTAACAATGTGTGTTTGTTTTTTGACGTAATCGCATTATAACCGTATAATTTGTTTACTTTATACAATGTGGAGCAGGACGATTGACATTCCTTAAAACAACATAGAGAGTGTCATGTTCTTTACCCGTATACAAAAAATCAATCAAATCCAATGAATACTTTAGCCACAGGAAATTATTTTTCATTTTCTTATTTTTCAACATGATGTAGATCTGAGTTCGTAATAATAGGTAAACATTGTAAGGTCAAGAACCTGTGCAAAACGTACGATTCTATCATCTACGTCTCAATATGCTTGAGAGACAGAGAAAGGTGTCATACGATTCCACTCTGACGCGCCCCGCCCGGTTCCACAAAATAATACTACAATTAGAAAGAAAAAGAAATATTACTTACGCAAATTATGCATTAGTGGTGCATAGACAATTGCGAGTGTGTGTGTGAGCGGAATTTTTTCGGCAAAAAGTCTCGGGACTCGGTCAGTGTCAGTGCAGCGGCGCCCTTTGAGGAGCGCACACGGCTACCATTTTTATTATGAGACGAGCCGCGCGCGCATTATCAAGATTTTGTAAAAAAAAATAGTTGTTATTTGTGATTAAAGACGATTTAGTGTGACTTATTGTTCAGTGTTAGTTTAATATTAGTTAGTTAATTAGGTATCGATGTCGCTTGTGCATAATGAACAACGGTGGAGACCAAGGAAAATTAAAAATTTGACTATTGATGTAAATTCTTATTGTGATGTGATATTATGTGATTAATTATTCAATCAGTGATCTTTTAATTAACAACGCGCAACTTAGTGAGTTTATGCCGCTAATTTGTAGTTCTCCGACTAAACTACCTACCCACGTCCACCTACGCCCCGCACCGCAGCGCAGGCGCCGCCCCCCGCCGCGACCCGCATCGGGCCGCGCAACAGGTTAGTGACTTTTCGTAGATAAAGCGTGTTTACTTTTTATACAGTTGATTCTGCTATTTATTTTGTTTGAAAATTGCAATTTTTCAATTTTCCATTAACTACTAATCTTCGTCTTTTAAAATGTTTCTATGGACTAGTACTGTGCTTGTTTTAATTTAATGTCGTAAGTCCAGATCCACATTGTATAAGTAGTTCATTTGCATTTTTTTCGCTCAGTATTCATTGAATTAATTAGTTTATCAGTAGTAATATTTGTTTGTAGGTATAGACAGTGATTAAGATCGTGTAAATAGATAGCTTATAAGTTTAAATTACTCATTTAGAGTATATTTCAAAAGTAATTACTAGGATCAGTAGGATAAGGGTGGCGGTATGTAGATTATTTTGTGATTATTTGATTTGTGAGGAAACAAGCTTTTCAAGATTATTGAAAAATAAAATAAGTTAGGCCGTGCTCGCCCAGTTATGACTATAAATTACAAACGACGTGATGGTTTTTTGGTTTTTCCAACATTTTAATGTTTCCCTTTACGATACATATCAATGTCTGACTGACAGTTGTAAAATAAATAAAATGTATTTTTTTTATCTCATAATATCACCCATCGCCACTGATAGTTGACGTACTCGAAGAACCAGAAATTGGTTGTATATCTGCAGATCTGTCGGGAATTTTAAAGGTTTTCTAAGCATCACTTTACTGTAGGCTCTTTGAGTTCTTTCTATGTTAATAAATATGCTTTTCCCGGCTCCGCCTCAGACGCAGATTCCATACTGGAGTACTGACTGACAGAGACCTGGGTATATTGTTCGGAGAATTTTAATAGGTGTGCAGTCTCGTAGTTTTTTCATGACATAGATTAGTTTTCTGACGTGGCCCGCTAGCATGTCTATGTGAGGTTGAAATGATAAATTTTCGTCTATTGTAATACCTAGATATCTAAGGGAGGAAATGTGGTATATAGGAGTACAGATACAGTTTGTGAGCGGTGAATTGTGATTGTTGCGGCATGTGTGAAATTTGAGTGTCAATTGGCGAGGAGGACTAGAAGCTATGGTTTTGAAAAAAGTGATCAGCTTAGATTTTATTACGTTAAGTGTAAGTAATTTTTTACTAAGAGTCTCGGAGATTGTAAGCAGACCATTTTCGGCAAGATGATACACCTGTTCCCAAGTTTTGGCATGGACTATGATTGCCGTGTCGTCTGCATAAGAAATTATTTCAGCGTTTTGAAGCGGTGCATTAAAGATGTCATTAATGTAGAAGACAAAAAAAGTCGGACCGAGAGTACTACCTTGAGGAATTCCAATGTTGATTGGTAGTAATCCACTAGAGTAGTCACACTAGTCACCTACTTTTACCAGATGCTGGCGATCTGTTAAATAACTTTGAAACCAGTCCAGCGCGTTTACTCGTATTCCTATACCCTCTAGTTTGGACAGGAATAGATCTATCGATATTGTGTCAAACGCCTTGGCAAGTGCAAAGGCACAGTTTGTATTTTTCAAATGAGACAGTAAATATAACATCTAAACATTTAGTGGACAACTGATGTTGCATGATTTATACAGAAACATTTTGTTAAGCTTGTTTGTAAAACAATATCTCAAATGATTTGAAACATCAAACATATTTCGCAGCAACAAGTTGACAAGTGACAATGCGTATAGGTCAATGCGTACAAACATTTATTTATACTTCAAGCACAGAAATGTATAGACACGGACTTAATATCATAGGAATTTTCTACCAGATACCTTTGGGTGATGCAGAGACAAAGAGTGGTAGGTGCAATTACGAGAAATTGAGGGATATCTTTTAAATTAAATATAAAAATATACATATATCTATGAAAAACTATAAATATATACATATGCCTTATTTTATATAAATATAAGCACAAATAAATATACATAAATACACGAATATACTCAAACTCAAATCATTTATTCCAAATAAACCAATTACAGGTACTTTTGAATTGTCAAGGGGTCGGTCAGTCAGAAATATGAAGCTAGTTGCCCATTCCAAAGCGTAGTAGGTTCCTATGGAGAAGAACGGGCAAGAAACTCCATGGACACTCTTTTAAATTAGAATATTGTTACAAAACATTGGTTACATCATTCATGTTGAAATTATACATGTGAGAACAATGTAGTAAATCGTGCACGTTAAAATCGACCATAATAAAAATATTAAAACAAAAATAATTAAAATAAGCCATGGCAGCTAAGAGATGACCAGTCCCGACTGACGGCGCCCGTTCACGAACATGACGCATGGATCAGCATCATTTAGCTCAACCATTTTGAAGGGAACTTAATGATCCAACACACACGCCACCACCAGCGAGACATTTGAGTGAGCATGACATACTCTCAGCCGCCAGGGCACATTCAAGTCAATGATAGACGTACTCAGTAAATGGTAGATTTAAAGTAGGTAAACAGTGCTCACATATGTGCAATGCAATTATATAATACTAAGAGATTGAATTTATACAATGTAAATATAGTTTTTCAATCTTCAGCAGCTCCAACAATATTTTCCAATGCTAATCAATTAGTTTATGCGCCCTTGTGGAGCTGGACCAGCGTTGAGCCAAGCATTTTTGTCAGCGATGTAATCCCCCAACTTATAATATGCTTGGCAGCATAGTGTGCGTTTTATGCAAGATTTAAATTTCGTTTCATTCAATTGGAGTATGTGGGGAGGTATTTTATTGTAACATTTTACACAGTACCCCATGAAAGATGAGTCTACTTTAGCCAGTCTGAAACCCGGTTGAACTAATTGGTCCCTATTTCTAGTCCTATAATTGTGTCTATCACCTATTTTCCTGAAAATACTTAGATTTTTCCTTACGTACATGATGTTCTCATAGATATATTGACAAGGTACCGTCATAATGTTAATATCTTTAAATAGTTCCCTTAGGGAATCGCGTCTGCGGAGGCCATATATTGCTCTGATGGCTCTTTTCTGCAGAATAAAAATCGATTCGATATCTGCAGCCCGTCCCCATAGTAAAATACCGTAAGACATGATACTATGAAAGTAACTGAAATAGATTAGCCTCGCAGTATCTACATCAGTAAATTGACGGATTTTTCTCACAGCATATGCTGCTGAACTTAGCCGTCCTGCAAGAGATGTTAAATGAGGACCCCATTGCAGCCTTGAGTCGAGCGTGATCCCCAAGAAAACAGTTTTATCGACGAATTGTAGTTTCTCCCTATTCAATACTATTTCACAAACACTACTTTTAACATTCGGCAAAGCAAATCTTATGCATTTCGTTTTTTTCCCATTTAATACAAAATTGTTAGCAGTGAACCAATTTTGGACCTGCAGTAGGGCGTTATTTACGTCGTCAAGATTTGATGCACGTCTATTTATCTTAAAAATTAGAGAAGTATCGTCAGCAAATAACACCATTTGTGGTTTGTTTTTTAATAAATGGGGTAGATAATTAATATATACTAAAAAGAGGAAAGGACCCAATATTGAGCCTTGTGGAACACCCATTTTTACTTTTAGACCGAGTGAATTGACACCGTTAATTTAAACTTGCTGTTGTCTATCATTTAAATAAGAGTTTACCAAACTGAGCGCAAGCTTACCTAGTCCGTAATGCTCAAGTTTCAAGAGTAAGGTTTCGTGATCTACGCAGTCAAATGCCTTGGAAAGGTCACAAAAGATGCCTATGGCATCTTGGGCCGCCTCTCATGCTGTAAATATGTGTTTTAATAAGGCGACACCGGCGTCAGTCGTACAACGTCCTTTGGTGAACCCATATTGCTGTTCGTGTAAGATTTGGTTGGTGTTAAAATGATTAAGCATTTGATTGAGCATTACCTTTTCGAACACCTTGCTGAATACCGGCAGCACGGATACTGGTCTATAATTGTTGGTGTCTTTACTGTCCCCAGATTTAAGAACTGGTATAACCTTACTATATTTCATTAAATCCGGGAAAACTCCTTGATCCACGCACAAATTAAATATTAAAGCTAAATATGGTGCTATAGTCTCGATTATGGATGTACAAACTTTGATAGATAATCCCCATAGATCTTCAGTCAATTTGATTTTGATTTGCCGAAAAGCTTTTACAACTATCATAGGGTTTATATGTTTAAATTGAAATTCAACCGGGCAGCCCGTAACGTTCGCTTTTAATAAATCAATTGAGACATCGGGTGAGGAATTTAAAGCTTCCGTCGTTTTTGATGGTATATTAGTAAAGAAATTTACAAATTCTTGAGCTACTTCTAAGTTAGAGCTTATGGGACCACGTTCAGTCTCCAATGTGTACTCAGTGTTTCGTATTTTTTCCCTGTTAGTTTCATTATTTATTACTTTCCAAACCGTTTTTATTTTATTTTCTGCTGATTTGATCTTGTTGATAATACAGAGCTTTAGCTATCTTGCAGGTATTTCTAAATATTTTCGAATATGTAGCAATAAACTTGTTGAAAGTTTCTGTGTTAATGTAAGGCTTAAGGCCATACAGCTCGAACAGTCTTTCCCTACTTATCCTAATACCTCTAGTTGCCCAGTCACTAAAAATAAAATTAGGGCAAATATTTTTTGTTTTCTTTTCAAAAGTTTGATTGAATTCAGTGTGCACTACTGAAAAGAAATCCTCACACAATTTATTTGCATCGTCCATAATATAGCCCAGTGCATTTAACTTATTATGTAGGGTACTATTGAATCTATTTAATTTGCCAGTTGTTATTGGTCTAAATTGTATTTGCACTTTTTGCTTAACTGTTTTAAACTTAAAAGTTACCGTTTGTCAAATTTACTATGATCAGATGGCAAATAATTTACGATGGATTTAACTAAATAATCGCAATCGCAGAAGACATTATCGATACAAGCAGCAGAAGTTGGGGTTACTCTAGTTGGTTCTGTAAAAACATTAGACAAATTGAACGATTTAAAAAGGCTTAATATTCTACTTCTATTTGAGTTATTTTTATATTATATTTATATTAAAATCACCACAAATAATTGTGGCTTTGTTACTTGATGCAAGTTTCGCTAGGACATCTTCCATTACTGACTCAAATAAAGAAAAGTTCAGATAATTAGGGGGTACTAAAACAAATAAGACAAACAATGAGAAACCATTAACGTTGTGATGATACTACCAGCTTTTTACGAATGTGCTCGCGAAATGTAACTATAAAGGATAATCGCTTGGTTGCCATCCTGATTACCTGGAGGAGCGCATTCCACAGAGAGATAGACTGAACCAGGAGAGAAGAATGAATGAAATAAGTGCGGTGAGTGGGACATTGAAGAACGCGATTATTTGATGACCGTAGATTTTTACTGAGGTTGTCACAAATGTACTGAAAGTGGGGGGCTAGGTAACTAGGGGAATTTGGCGAGTCAAGAAATGCTCAAAAAAACAAGGTGGTTAGCTCCCTTTGCTCTCTGCACTGGCGTATCGGCAAGCACTTTAGAAGCAACCGATGCGCAGAAACATGATCATATTTATGCAGATTGAAAACACGACAACACAATGTAGTTTTTGAGAAGACGGTCAAGTTTGTCGAGAAGATTCACACAGGACACATTGTATGGAAAATTGACAGAAATAGAGATTTCAACATGTTTTGTTGTACCTAAATGTTTCGCCAGTGCAAACTGCAAACGCACAGTTAGCCTGGAAGCCAAGGCTTGGTAGAGTGTAGAGTGTAGTGAAGCGGAAATTTTTAATTAGGTTTTTCTTACATAAGGGAGACCTTAGACGTTCAATGAGGTATTAGTTCAGTCCAGTCAATCTGATTGAGATAAATAAAAAAGAAGCAAATTTTTAGGTCAATCTAGCCATCTGTGTTCAATCAATCATAAATTCATAACATTGCCACGCCACGGATTTTATATTGATCGTTTTGACATTAGTGGAACAGTATTGCCTTTATAAAAAATGTACACGTGATTATGTAACATCCGCTATGGCGCTGGCTTTGTCACTACTGTTTCCTTTAGCACTGTGCGTCAGGTGCGGTGCGGTGTGTTCACGGTGTGTTGAGTAGTTACGATCGGATTTAAAACATGTAAGTAAAGGAAACTATTGTTTTATTATTCTCATATCATCTACCAAGGCATTTTATTTCAGAATATCTTTTGAAGAGGTTTATTAGAGCGCGTGCTGGAAAATATCTCGGTGGTATTTCCCTTACGTAACGATAATGAAATTATGTTTGCACGTGACCTTGCTCCATATCTTATTTTATTATTCTAAATTTCATTAAAAAAATAAGGAAAAAGTATCTGCATTGACATCAAGTAGCTTCTAATGTGTGTACTAATAATCGAACCTGGTCGGCTGAAACTGACATACGCCCGGTTTCAATCAGTATTGATTTTTTTTAAAGTTCGACTTTCTATGCTTACTTGTTTTTGACACTTTATGATTTTTCAGCGAAAAATATTTCCATTTTTACGATATTTCTTGGAGAATAGTAAAACATGTGAAAATCTTAAATTTTCGTTACCTAACCTTCATCTGTTCGCTGTCAGTCATAACTGACACTGGCATTGATTTTCGTCTGTTTCGTAATTCTTGTAATGTGACGTATTTCTGAAACGAAGTTATAAATTACAATTTTGTTACTGAATACTTCGTAATTGGCATTGATTTTCGTCTGTTTCGTAATTCTTGTAATGTGACGTATTTCTGAAACGAAGTTATAAATTACAATTTTGTTACTGAATACTTCGTAATTGGCATTGATTTTCGTCTGTTTCGTAATTCTTGTAATGTGACGTATTTCTGAAACGAAGTTATAAATTACAATTTTGTTACTGAATACTTCGTAATCCTCAAACAGGAATCACTGCGTGCAGTCTTTCCTGTATACTGCAGAACTTCACTTTACAATTCATTATATTTAGTACTTAATTACTAAGTTATAACTTGTAAAATAGAGCAGGGGGTCCTAATAGTAACGACCTCGACTTACGAATTGTAGGTCGGATAGGGTAAGGAGCCCCCAGGACTGCCCCTGTGCCAGTAAGTCATGTTGCTGCCTTGCTAAATAGTTATACCGCAGGCCTGAATTTCAGCATGCATCAAATGCATGGACATTCCAGCAAGACTGAATACGCAAACTGCAGACAGTCAATGTGATAAAATCTTTAGCATAATATACTCCTACATTGTTTACAAAGATACTGTATTAGCAAGCTGTAATGCCAGCTATCTTCATCTGCCTGGTCTGTACCCAATAGGGATGATGCCTGGGTCAAAAAAAAAGAAATTCTATTTAGTCCGTCAGTCAGATACAAACAAAATATTAGATAAAAGATATTAGAATTTTAAAAAATTACTTAGATAAAACGCATTAAAGTTGGGGAGTGGGGGTTGATACGTCACAAGTAAGTATAAAATCTACATACTCATGACGTCATGGCACATTTTAACTCAATGTATCGCTTTAATCTTTTGATAATGTAAAAAAAGAAAAAAATATGTGTACATTATTTTTTCATAATCTACATGACGGACTATTATGTTCAATAAAACACTAATTAGGTAATTTACTGTTTTATTTTGTGAATAGCATAAGCACTAGGTAGCCTTATACTGATGTGTGTTTGTTGCACATATCGGGTACTTGCACAAATCTTATTTGTCAAGAAGATTTCCAAGTACCTACATTAGAGATACACAACATACCTTTCCCCCAAGTATGCATGAACATCTTATAACCATAATTAAAGTATAAACAAAACATAAACACAAAGCATCATAATCTTCTCAATTAAAAAAATATAACAATTAAGTAAACAGGAGCAAAAGCAATCTTAAACACATAACATTACACCAAATAGTTACTGTGGCTAGGCCTGGCATATGGTGACTTTGTATAAGAAGAAACTTTGTTCTTCAGTTTGCCACCTGGATAAGTGGTCTCTGACCCACTAGGTATCCCAAGCATTTCAGCCCATTCCTCCGAGCTAGGAATTTGGATAATTTGTTCATTTTCTTGACTTGACTCTTCCACCTGCTCCTGTATACTTTCTTCCTTTTCCTCTTCCGGTTCTTTATCCTTCTCCTCCTCTCCTGTAGTTGAGCTTGATGGCTTCTTCTGAATCAGTTGATCAATATGTCTGCTGACAACATTTCCATTGTCTGATGTCACTTGATAGCTAGACGGGCCATCCTTACTTGTTATAGTGCCTGGTAACCAACGTGGTCCTCTTCCATAATTTCTGTACATCACGCATTGACCAATGTCAGTTTCTCTACGTTTCCTTTGTGCGTTATTGGTAATTTGTTGTTCGACCCTCATGTGCTGTTTATTGACTGGATGAATACTGTCCAATAAAGTCCTTAACCTTCTGTTCATTAACAGTTCTGAAGGGCTCTTGCCTGTTCCTGAACATGGCGTTACACGCAGTCCCAGTAATAAGTTAGGTACTTTCACGTCCCATGATACATCATCCATTTTACGTAACTTGTCCTTAACCGTCTGCACCATTCGTTCAGCCAATCCATTTGTGGCTGGATGGTATGGGGCAGTAGTGATATGCTTAATTTTATTTGACTCCAGAAATTGTTTCATTTCAGCTGAAACAAATGCTGTTCCATTGTCTGAAACCAATGTCTCACATAACCCGTTGTAATGGATGGGTTGTACATGAGTGTCACATGTGTTGGGAGCTTGCCCAATTTAATAAAAATGTGTAAAGATGGTGTGTTCTCCTATAAAAAAAATACAAATTAAACAATAAAATAATTTCGGGCGCCTTGGAGATGCACACAGTATGTTTCAAATAAACCAAACTTGCCAGATAGAACTCTTCGGAGAGTCAGACTTTTAATCTGCCGGTAGGTAGCTAATTAAATGAATAAAAGAATGGAATTTCCTTTGCTAATACCTTGTTTAATTAATTGCCAGTAGCTTCAGAGTAATAAAATTATGAAATTAAATACAAAAAAAAGGTTATAATTACTTACATTATTATCATTGAATTTACAATATTATTATTATGGAACTTACATTACTATTGCATCTTTGTTGATAAAAAAAAAAAAGGTAGGTAGTAAAAAAAAGAAATGATTAAATAAAATGGTTAAATAAAACGGTTAAATAAAAGGGTTAAATAAAACCTCTAGGATCGTGGCGTTGATGGTAGGGATAAAAATATCCCTTGTAGAAATATATCCAGTAAAGAAAATAAATCGAAAAGAAAAGAGAAGAAAAAAAAAGAAAAAAAAAGACGTCGGGACCAGGTTCGGTCAAAATCCGGCTGAAACAAAATTTACAGAGAATTAATAAATTGTTCAGGATTCCCAAACGTTGGAAGCGTGGCGTTCCACGAGTAATAATAACTTACCGTCTTTTCCAACAAATGGCAAATTTAAATGCACCACAAAATTCAGGCGGGCGACAAATCACTTAAAAGCCAAAGAAATGAAGGATTATTCCTACGTCACCACGTCCTGAGGGAAAGTTTTAGAAGTTTACGGCATCAATAGGCCGCCAATACCCAGGATTTATCCCGATTAAAAAATGTCGTTAAAATTCAATACTACATCCGGAATGTTCGTCGCAAAAGTGATAACGTCAAATTTGACAGCTTCCACCAAACACAATCGATGACAGCAAAAAAAACGTTCCGAAATCGACTAACTGACGAGAAGCATGTAACGATATTTTAAACTCGTTACATTACATCCCTCCCCGAAAAATAAAAGAAAGCAATTTCTTTTATGCTAAAAAATAAACAAGGCAAAAGAAAAAAGATTACAAAAAAAATAGGAAATAAAAATTCCAAAAACAACAAAACAAAAAAAATACCCTATAAAAGGATAGGATTATAAGACCGCAAGGAAGATATCCGCTAAGTCTAATAACAATTAAACAAAAAAAAATAGTTTCTATGACTATTTCTTAAAACAACATGCATAAAACAAATAAGTCAAGCGAAATAGTCGCTGAACAATATTGTATAAGAGCACAACAAGAGTATACTGAATTGAGTACGGTTAGGCACCATAGCCACCGACTAACATACAGTATAACTCTAGAAACAACAAAAAAAAATACCAATTTGAGTTCGGTTAGGCACCATAGCCACCGACTAACAAGTATATAACACGATAAAAATATTAATTTGAATACAGTTAGGCGCAATTGCCGCTGTCTAACGAGAATAATCCAAAAAAATGTCTTTATGAGTGCAGTTAGGCACCATCGCCACTGACTAGCAAGAACAAATTATAACTGTGAGACACAGTTTAAAATCTCCACATCTCTACAGATACAAAAAAAAATAAAGAAGAATGTTGTGATCGGCACAACTCCACCAATATTCCGAGCACAAACACCTTCGAAAATAAATGCATATTGTGATCGGCTCAACACCACCAATATCCCGAGCACAATAGCAGAACAAGAGATGCATATTGTGATCGGCTCAACTCCACCAATTTCCCGAGCACAATAGCAGAACAAGAAATGCATCCTGTGATCGGCACAACACTACCAACCTTCCGAGCACAGAAGCAAAAAAACAACGAAATCAAGGAAAAAATATACCGAGATCCGTAAAAAAGTAGGTTAACCTCTGCAAGTGAAAACAAAGCGTACACAAGCAGTGGGTAACAACTAAGAAATTTTATACAAGAATGTATACTTACATAAAAATCGTATACAAGACTTGTATAAAAGAATAATAATAATAAGATATGTATAAAAATATTAATAATAATAAGATACATACCTATACAAAATATTAATAATAAGAATAAGATCCTTTGATATGAGAAACGTATTCGTGTGGGTAGAAAAGTTATTAAAAGGTCCTAAGTTGTATTTTAGAAAGTTAAGAAATCAAATTCAATAAAATTATAAGAAGTTAACTAACATACATTCCCATTCAAATCGCTGATAACCTATCATCCATCCCATCATACATCACACTATCATAAGCGACCTTCAAACAAAATTATCAAAATCAAGACTTACACTTGGAAACTAAATTAAAATTTAATTATATCTTTAACATGATAACGTCCAGCGGTACCCTTATTAAGGTCTTTCAGATTATAAACATTATCAGAGATCTTTTCAATAATTTTACATTTAATAAACTTAGGAGCAAGTTTTGCTGAAAAATAAGTAGGTGCATGAGATTGAACGAAACTCCTTCTCCACACGACATCACCCACATCAAAAGAAATGACTTTGCGACCTTTATTATAATAGCGAGCATTACGCTGATAAGCTTTTAATAAATGAGTTTGAACTTTAACAAAAATTTCACTAAGTGAATTAAGAGAATCAGCATAGTGAGTTCTATGGGAAACTTCCAGTTCATCTAAATTATCTATAGAGTCACTTAAACGATGTAAAGAAGCATCAAAAATAAGTTCCCTTCCAAACGTCAAAAAATTAGGTGTAAAATCTGTGGCTAGATTCACACTATTATTCAAAGCTAGTTGAACATGAGGTAAATATTTAGACCAAGTTCTATGATCATCTTTAACAAAACAAGCAATGCAAGTTTCAACAGTTTTATTATATCTCTCAACTGTATTGTTTTGAGGCGTGTATAAAGTATTATAAAATATTTTTGTGATATTATAACCTTTCAAAAATTCTACGAAATGTTTAGAAGTAAATTGTGTACCATTATCACAAACAATTATTTTAGGACAACCAAATTTAAGAAATATTTCTTTTTCAAAAAGTTTATTTATTACTCTAGTAGTAGCATTTATCATAGGAAAAATCCAGCAGTATTTAGTAAACACATCAACAACAGAGAGAATATATTATGTCCAGAATAAGCTTTAGGTAATATACCTATAATATCCACTGAAAGCATTAGCATAGGTCGATCAACTTTTTTAGGGTTAACCATAATACCAAAAGGAGGTTGTGTGGTGTGTTTATAAGCTTTACAAGTATCACAAGCTAGAATATATTTTTGAACATCATTAAACATCCCTTTCCAAAAATAGTGTTGTTTTAATTTATTTAAAGTTTTATGGATACCAAGATGACCAGAATTAATGTCATCATGATTAGAACGAATTGTATCTAAAATATGTTCTTTAGGAATAACTATTTTCCAATTAAGATTACTATTAGGATCAAACTTACTTTTACAAAATTTATATAAGGTTTTATTTTCTACTCTAAAGTTCTTATATCTGCAAGGAGACTTTTGACAATTAATAAATACTTTTTTATACCATGGATCATAAATATCATCATCTGGCAAAACTAAATTATTTTGAGAGATTTCTATTGCGGCAACTTCAATACGAGATAAAGCATCTGGAACTAAATGTAAAGATCCTTTTTTATGAACTATATCAAAAGTAAATTGAGAAATTCTAGCAGCCCAACGTGCTAAGCGTCCACTAGGATTGCTAAGACCTAAAAGCCATTTTAAACTAGCATGATCAGTTATTACAGTAAACTTCATTCCTTCAACATAAGGTCTGAAATGTTCTATTGAAGCTAAAATAGCAAGTAATTCACGTTCTGTGGTACTATAATTGCGTTCACATTTATTGAGTGATCTAGAATAGAACGCAATAGGATGTTGATCTCTATTATCATCCTCTTGACTCAAAACACTACCAATGCCAACAGAACTAGCATCACAATGTAAAAAGAAAGGTTTTTCAAAATTAGGGCATTGCAAGACAGGAGCTGTAATTAAAGTTTGTTTCAACTCATCAAATGCATTCTCAGCTTCATTGTTCCAACAAAGTGATTTTTTAGAATTCTTACTTCCCGCTGTTAATTTAGTTAAAGGAGAAGCAATATCAGCAAATTTACTAATGAATCTACGATAATATGAGCATAAACCAAGAAAACTACGAAGTTGTTTAACAGATTCAGGACGTGGGAAACTTTTAATGGTATCCAATTTAGAAGGATCGGTATGCAAACCATTACTGTCAACTATATAACCCAGATAGCGGAGTCTATCTTTACAAAAATTACACTTTTTCAAATTAACCGTTAAACCAGCCTCTTTCAGTATATTGTAAATTTTGTGTAAATACTCTATATGTAAATTAAAATCTGAATTTACACAAATTAAATCGTCTAAATAACAAAACACAGTATTATCGAATTCAGGACCAAAAAGTTTATCTACAAGTCTCTGCAACTCAGCTGGTGCATTGGTGAGACCGAATGGCATACGAACAAATTCGAAAAGTCCTTTTCCCGGAACTACAAAAGCAGTCTTTTCTCGAGAAGATTCTTCCAAAGCAATTTGCAAAAATGCTTTAGAAAGGTCAATTGTACTAATATATTTGGCTCCCCCAAGGTTATCTAATATTCTAGAGGTATAAGGAAGAGGGTATGAATCTTTAATAGTTACTGAATTTAAACGTCTTGAATCTAAACATAATCTAGTACTACCATCCTTCTTTTCTACAGCTAAGACAGGTGAACACCAAGGTGATTTAGAAGGTTGAATGATTCCTTCTTTTAATAAGACTTCCACTTCATCAAAAAGTTCCTTTTGCTTTGCAGGACTTAAAGGCCAATATCTTTGTTTAAAAGGTTCGCTAGTAACATTAATTTTATGTTGAACGAAATGAGTAAGACCTAAGCCTCTCTTTTCATAAGAAATATCTTCAAAGAGTGAAACAGTATCATTTAATTTTTGTTTCTCAGAAGGAGAAAGTTCACTGGCAGAGGTGACTGTACAAACTTGAACTGTATTGCTTTTAACATAAGTTATATTTTTCCATAAATCTTTAGCCAAATTAAACTTTAACCAAAAATCAAAACCTAAAATGAAATCAGGCTGAAAAGAAGGTATAATTAGAAAATTAATATTTTTAGTTAAATTATCACAAGTAACAGGTAATTCAATGGTACCAATAATTCTCTGTGAAGAACCATCAGCTGTATAAGCGGCACTAGAAACAGAATAATAATTTACTTTATAACCTAAAAGTGGAAATTGTTCATGACTATTTGAACCCAAAATACAACCATTGGAACCACTATCCAATAAGCCAGAAAAAGTATGGTTACCTACAGAAAATTGTAAATACGGTCTAGTATCATTATCTTTAACAAATAAAACAGGAGCTGATCTATAAATTTGGAAGAATGTTTTTAAATAGTCTAACCAGTTTGCAAAGTCTTTGTTACGAGTAGCATCATCAGGTTTGTGACATTTAGCAAAATTTTCTTTCATCGAGACACTCGCGGTTATATCAATAACAACAGGGGCTCGATGCGACCTAATTAGTTTTTTGACTCGCTAGAGCTCTTTTTCTCTAAATTACAAACATCACAATTCTTAGATGTGACTCCAACCTTTTGACATTTGAAACATATAACGCCAGGTATGGATGTACAATGTTTAAAATGATGTCCAGGCTTTTTGCACTTTAAGCAAATTAAAACTGCATTAGACTTTACGGTAGGTTTTTCAGTTTTAAATGATTTATGGCTGACGAAAACTTCAAGTTCCTTTGCAAGAACAAGAAATTGTTCTACAGAATCAATATGCTTACCAAATATAAAAGGTGTGTAAATAGGCAACATGTTGTGTTTAATAATAGTAACCAAAACCACATCAAACATTGGCGAAGAAAGACGACTAGCGATGTCCATTATTTCAGTAATGAAATCTGGAAGAGATTCAGATGTCTTCTGTTTCCTCGTACGAAGGTCATGTTCCAGCAAATAGTCAAAATCCGGCCTGTCAAAACGTTTTAGAAGAGCAAGTTTAAGTTCGTGCCAGGATGGAATACGAAAGCGAACTGTGCGAAACCATTTCAATGCAATACCATCAAGCAAGTCCGTAAATGAACCAACCAACAAAATTTCGTCAAAGTTTTTGTATAAAAAATATTCCTCAACTTCCATAATAAATTCTCTAACACAAGATTTCCCGTCGAATTTAATTCTACTCCTTTTTAAATCGGGTAACTTAATTGCAGAAGGCAAATTCTTTTTAATATGTTCATTAACTAAAACATTCATAGAATTAAACGAAGGCAAAGCGTGCATCGCAAAAGCTGAAGAAGAGTGTGCAATTCTGTCATTATGATCAAAAGGAAGTGGTACTTCTGTCAAATTAATCATGTCAGGAGCAACAGGTGCAACATTAGGAACTGTGCATGCACCATCAGATTCCATGTTATCCTTAGCAAGAGGCAGAGGAGATTGATCTTCTTTATCCATTATGAATAAACAATATGATAAGAAAAGCAGGGCAAAATATCACAAGTTGTAAACTATTTGAGGTTAAAGTGAAAAAATATTTTTTAAGTTACCTACAAGTTGATTTTTATGAAAAATATCAAAGTGAAAAGATGCAGTAATAATTTACAGGATAAGCTAAGATCACTTAAAACTATGATTAGGTATTACTTAAGTTAAACCAAAGTTTGTTTAAAATCTAATATGAAACACCGCACTTAGTTTTACACCGTTGAGTCACTTATACAAAACAAAACTGTCTTACCATACAATATGTTGATTTTGCAAGAGTATAATGATATTGCTGTAACCATAAAAGTTAAACACACAATAGTACAATAAAGTTGTTAGTAAATATTGTTTACTTACTAGGAAACATCAAGAAAACTTAGTTGTAAATTACAACATTCAAAAAAAGTGTATTACAGAAACTATCTAATTTGTTCTGTAAACAATACTACAAAATATAAGATGCAATAATAATTTATAAGATACAAGGAAGCTACTTCAAGTCCCTGTTCGCAGAGCGACAAATGTAATGGATGGGTTGTACATGAGTGTCACATGTGTTGGGAGCTTGCCCAATTTAATAAAAATGTGTAAAGATGGTGTGTTCTCCTATAAAAAAAATACAAATTAAACAATAAAATAATTTCGGGCGCCTTGGAGATGCACACAGTATGTTTCAAATAAACCAAACTTGCCAGATAGAACTCTTCGGAGAGTCAGACTTTTAATCTGCCGGTAGGTAGCTAATTAAATGAATAAAAGAATGGAATTTCCTTTGCTAATACCTTGTTTAATTAATTGCCAGTAGCTTCAGAGTAATAAAATTATGAAATTAAATACAAAAAAAAGGTTATAATTACTTACATTATTATCATTGAATTTACAATATTATTATTATGGAACTTACATTACTATTGCATCTTTGTTGATAAAAAAAAAAAAGGTAGGTAGTAAAAAAAAGAAATGATTAAATAAAATGGTTAAATAAAACGGTTAAATAAAAGGGTTAAATAAAACCTCTAGGATCGTGGCGTTGATGGTAGGGATAAAAATATCCCTTGTAGAAATATATCCAGTAAAGAAAATAAATCGAAAAGAAAAGAGAAGAAAAAAAAAGAAAAAAAAAGACGTCGGGACCAGGTTCGGTCAAAATCCGGCTGAAACAAAATTTACAGAGAATTAATAAATTGTTCAGGATTCCCAAACGTTGGAAGCGTGGCGTTCCACGAGTAATAATAACTTACCGTCTTTTCCAACAAATGGCAAATTTAAATGCACCACAAAATTCAGGCGGGCGACAAATCACTTAAAAGCCAAAGAAATGAAGGATTATTCCTACGTCACCACGTCCTGAGGGAAAGTTTTAGAAGTTTACGGCATCAATAGGCCGCCAATACCCAGGATTTATCCCGATTAAAAAATGTCGTTAAAATTCAATACTACATCCGGAATGTTCGTCGCAAAAGTGATAACGTCAAATTTGACAGCTTCCACCAAACACAATCGATGACAGCAAAAAAAACGTTCCGAAATCGACTAACTGACGAGAAGCATGTAACGATATTTTAAACTCGTTACACCGTGTGTAGCAAATAGCATTCTTAGATGCCGAATCACAGTTTCTGTAGTCATGTTATTTACTACAAATACTTCAGGCCATCGTGAATATGAGTCAACAAGTATTAAAAAGACTTTATTTTGGTATGGACCAGCAAAATCAATATTTATGCGAGACCAAGGTCTTGTAGGTACTACCCACTCGCAACTTGTCTTGGGAGGCATGTGCCTATTTTCGAGACACTTGGTGCAATTGTTCACCAATGCCTCAATGTCGTTGTTTAATTCCGGCCACCACACATAGCTTCTGGCCAAAGCTTTTGTTTGAACTATACCACTGTGTGCCCTATGTAAAGCACGTAAAATATCTTTGCGTAGCGGTGGTGGCACCACAACGCGACAACCCAGCAAAATACAACCTTCATGTAAAGAAAGTTCAGTACGGTGTAACCAATAACTGTGCAAAGCTTCCTCTGTCACTTTAGCAGGCCAACCAGATAACACGTAATGCTTGACTTGTGATAAAGTCTTATCTGTTTTTGTGAACAGCTCGATCTGATTAACATCAACTGGAAAATCTTCGGGAGCCTCCGCCATCAATAAAATATCACAAAGCTGCTGTTCAGGTTCCTCTGGCACCGGTTGTGGCCAGCGACTGAGACCATCTGCATTTCCAATTTGTTTGCCAGGCTTATACGTTATATTATAACTGTGTGAAGTCAAAACAATAGCATTTCTAGTTAATCGGGGCGATATAATATTGGGTATTGGCTTTTTAGGATCAAAAATGCTGACCAGTGGCTTGTGATCCGTTACTATTGTAAAAGTTCTTCCCATGAGATAGTTATGAAATTTTTGAATTCCGAACATGATTGCTGTGGCTTCTTTATCAAGCTGAGAGTATTTACGTTCGTGTGAATGTAATGTCCTAGAACTCATAGCGATTGGTCGTTCTTGCTCATCTTGCATCACATGAGACAATACTGCGCCTACACCATACTCAGAGCTATCACACGTGAGTAATAAGGGTTTATTTAAATCATAATGAACTAACGTAATGTCTGACGATAGTAACCGTTTCGCTGCGTCGAAACTTTCTCGTTCACGTTCAGTCCACTGCCACTTGCGAGACTTATCAAGTAACCTATGGAGCGGTTCGAGGACAGTGGCTTTGTGAGGTACGAACCTCTCATAAAAATTGTACAATCCTAAAAAAGCCTGTAGCTGCTGAACATTCTGTGGTTCTGGAGTTTTGACAATCGATTCCACTTTGCTAGGAGCTGGATGAATGCCGTCGGCGTCAATAATAAAACCCAGAAATTCGACACATTCTTTAGCAACCTTACACTTACCTGCATTCAGTCGCAGGCCAGCTTTTTGTATGCGTTCTAGTACAGCATCCAGCCGTTGACTCATATCTGTTAAGGTGTGCCCACTTATAATAATGTCATCAATTAGTACTGCGACGCCTGATATACCTGCCAGTAAAGATGTCATCAACCTTTGAAAAATGCCTGGACATGCTTTTACTCCGAACGCCAGCCTGTGAACAGTGTAAAGACCTTTACATGTGTTTAATGTTAACAGTTTAGCCGTGTCTTCATCCACAACGACTTGTGTGTATGCACGCTCTAAATCTAACGTGGTGAAATACCTTCCTCCAGCAATTGTAGCAAATACCTCATTAGCAGTTGGCATAGGGTAAGTATCAGACTCGGTAGCCTGATTCACCGTGCTGCGATAATCTCCACACACGCGAATTTCGCCTGTTTTTTTAACAATGGGCACCACTGGTGTTGCCCACTGTGAGTAAGAAACAGGACGTAGAACCCCTTCAGTTATCAATCGATCTATTTCCTTTTCAACTCTGTTCTTAATTGCAAACGGAACTGGGCGAGCTTTAAGAAACCTAGGAGTAGCGTCCGGTTTTAAATGTATGGCCACTGGTTCACCTCGGTAAGTACCAAGACCCTCTTTGAAAACTTCAGAGTGTTTTTGTAACATTTCATTAGTCATTGATATGTCAGTACTAGACACAAAATTAATATTAATTTTTATATTAAGAGCGGAAAACCAATCACGACCAATTAAATTGGGGCCTGAGCCTCTAGCTACAATAACCGGTAAAACACACTTAATGTCTCTAAAGTTTACGTGTACCACTGTCTGACCGAGCACATTAACCGGAGCCGCCGTCCAAGTACGTAGATTGCTGTGTACGGCGCGCAATACGGGGCGCGGCTTTGCGTTGCGCAGGCCTCTCCACGTGCACTCGTTCACGAGTGAGAAACCAGCACCGGAGTCCACCTGCATAGTCACTAACAGCCCATTCAGATCAATCTTCACATCATATGCTGGCACCCGCAGTTGACTACTGCCGAAATTGTATATACCATTCAACTGAACATGTGACTCTTCCTCTTCTGTGAAATTGACTTTACTCTTCAAGGCTTTCTTCTTTGCAATGCATACTTTTTCTATATGTCCTACCTTCTTGCAGTATCGACAAGTAACCTTGGCAAAACGACAGTCCCCAGCATGGCGATCACCACAACGGTAGCAAGTTTTCATGTTTGTTTGCACTGCATTGATGTCCATGGGCTCAGGAGTTGCCGGCATGGTCGTCGATGTACTCGCCGTCGAATCGAGTCCGCTTGCGACATTGCTGGTGGTTCCATTCACATTTTGTATCATGCGAACATCTCTTACTGCATTCTCGGAAGACAACATAGCCTCAACAACATTGTCATAACTAAGTTTATCTCTTTTCAATAAATCATATTGCAGTCTGTGATCTTTCATTCCACACACGAGTCTGTCACGTAACATACGTTCTAAATCCGAAAAATTACAATCAGAACTAATCTTCCTCAGCTGAGCAATATATTCCGATGCCGATTCGTTTTGTTGTTGGTCACGTTTATAGAACTTATATGACACTGATATTTCGTTAGGTTTAGGGCTATAATGTTTCGTTAAAACGTTCACGATTTCCTTAAATGAGACATCACTAGCTTTTTTAGGTGTAATTAACGCAAGAAGCGTATCAAACACTTTCGATCCACACACTGTGTAAAAGTTTGCTCTTTTACTTATGTCCAACACAACACCATTTGCTTCAAAGCAAAATGTTAGCCTGTCTATGTAATTGTTCCAATTGTCTGTTTGAGAATCAAATTCCGCGAACTTCACTGCCCTACACTCCATTCTTTAAAGTTTATTCCTCGTCGCCACTATTATGTTCAATAAAACACTAATTAGGTAATTTACTGTTTTATTTTGTGAATAGCATAAGCACTAGGTAGCCTTATACTGATGTGTGTTTGTTGCACATATCGGGTACTTGCACAAATCTTATTTGTCAAGAAGATTTCCAAGTACCTACATTAGAGATACACAACACGGACAAAAACATTTTTTTTGTCATAATCCCCTATTATGTAAGGGTTGGTTTCTAGACTCACTGAATGCAGCTGAATAACAGTATTTTACATGGAGCGACTGCCTATCTGCCCTCCATAACCCAGTTACTGAGAAACCTGTAACAACTGCCTAAGACCAAGAGGTTTCACTCCATTTACCAGAAGAAGCTGGTCTTTTGAACCCGGTACCATACCGGTACCCAAATAGACATCACATGATTTCATGATTTTTTGAGCCCTCAATTTCATTTTTTACATTGTTCTCACATATAGAAGCAACAAGAGTAATACATTGCTCTTGTAAGAAATTAGAAAATCCTGGGTACACCCAGGATTTTGTAATTTCTGTATTTAAAAGAGTGTCCTTGGAGTTTTGCAATGGACAACTAGCTTCAACTTTGACTTACTGACTGACTCTTTGACAATTCAAAAGTGCCTGTAACTTTGACTTTTACATTTTATGTGACGTCGTGCAGCTTATGATTCATCCCCCCCTGGTCATACTTTGTTGACTCCCTCCTTCCCCCTTAACTTGATATTTTATATTGACTGCCTCATTGATCTAGTGATCGCATGCGCTATTGCTGAGCAAGAGGTCCTGGGTTCGATTCCCGGGTCTATCAAGGAGTTCTGAGGTTTTTCCATCTGGAATTTTTCAGCCCGCAGTCTGGATTTGTGTCCGGTTGATGGCAATAGGCCCCCCTATTACATGGGACTTACAACATAACTGGTGAAATGTGGGTGTAACGGTAATAACAGTATGTTTATTGTTTCAGAATAATGTTCTCGTCCCTAGCAGATCTGGCGAGGAACTCGCCATTCCGCAGCCCCCTGACACCTGCGCAGTGTCAGGCTACGGAACTCACACCTGCCATCGAACAGGTAAGGTAACACAGCTATACGTCGCTGATTCTTATACTCTGTTCATTTTGTGCTGATCAAGATGACACATGCTCACTTTGACCACACACACAATACAGTGTGGATTTTTGAGACGGGGCAGCGGTATCTTTCCTGTTGTAGCTCCAAGAAAACTTTCTAAGCAGACTCCTTAACTTTTTGAGTAATAGCTAACTGAATTCACAGATTTTGGAAAAATGGTACAGTCAGTTTAAAAAAAAAGTCAATTGTAGAGTTTTATTTTTCACTAATAATATTATAAATAGAACTAACTAAGACTAATAATTAGGTATAGAAGTTCTTGTTTACCTAATATAAACGGAAAAGATTATTTTTGTAAGTGTCATATTGATCACAATAAAATAGACAGTGTACGTCTAATTAACACTTCTTCACCTTGAACTTGAGACGTTATGCGTGTTTGTGCACCGTTACGAAATGTTTTTTGTTTTCGAATCGGATATGGATTTCGTAGGAAAAGTTTTTTAGTATGGCGGGTAGAATCACCTCCACCTATCTGTACGATAAATCGCCACCCTTGTCTTCTTGCCCAATGATGAGAACTCATGCCGGAGGGGGGTAGTCGTGCCGTGCGCGTCGCGTCGATGTCGCACTCGCTTCGTCTTGTCGTGGCAACACTGACAACGTGGCCGGCGCGTGCGATGCGGCTGCAGTTGCCCTATGACCATAGATTATGAGAGCTGAGGGCTTATCAAATACTAGATCCAAAATGAAAAGTTGCCTAGATATCCTTCTCCTGGTCTTAGATAAAACTTCTCAAAAAAAAAAAAAAAAAACCTATAACGAGATCGGATATTCGGATGCATATTTAGCTAAAGTTAATTTTTGGCTAAGTAATTATGGAAGCGGCTTCTTAATTATTTTTTTCTAACTTAAATCCCGGAATTCAATAAAATCCGGGATTGCAAAACTAATCGGATACATGGTATGGTAACGACTTATCAGCTCTCTTGTGAAGGTTACTTTTGCGGTGTTAACATAAAAAAAAATATACCTACTGTAAACATTTTTTAATGAAACTCAAGGCACCAAGTTGTTTGTCGCTCTGTGCTATGCCAATTTGGCAACCTACTTTACAACATTAGCTAGCATTTCTATAGTCAAAAAGTACAAAATGTATCAATTCCGGAATCGCGAGATTTTTGCGATCGATACAAAAGTGCATTTCATAATAGCCAACACCTCAACTTTTGGTTAATATGCATCCGAATATCCGATCTCTACCTATAACACTTGCATCACCAGTTCGATTACATAGTTAAAAAAAAAAAAAACAGTAGAACAGTTGCCAAAATATGTATTTGAAATTTTGAAAATCGAAAAAAAAATTATAAGAGTGTTATCACACTGACGATTTGCTAGCGTGTTTCCAGCGAGGCGATTTGTGAACGTGCTCTAGCGGATGCGAAGCGAGCTAGCCGCCACTACGCGACGTATTGTCCACAATATTCTATTGTACTCGCTTGTCTCGCTCTCTCGTGTACTCCCGTCATTCGCTCTCGTTATGCAAACGCGGCGAACACGTTGCGCACACGTGGCGCGCGTTGAACATTTGCCTCGCTGATAGATTGCTCGTAAATTGCCAGTGTGATAATGTAAGCCTCATTTTATACATATTTCTGAAGCCTAGAGAATCACACCTTTTTTGGCTCAGCAACAGCGTGCCACTACGGGGAATTATAATGTGTCGTGGTATTCATTTAAATTATTATCTGTATCAACCTTGAGGAGGTTAATGCCATGACCACGCTTCGCTGACGGAGCGGTTGAGAGACCCACTGCGGTTCCTTATTGAACGTGGGAACATGAATTTGTCAATAGTTCCCGAGAGTTAAAAATCAAGTGTGCGATAAAAAAATCCGTGGGCTTAGTGACTACAGTTGCTTATCACGAATTCTTGATCGATTGTGTTAACGTCATCTGTACGAAAACGACTGACGGAAGAAAAGTATAAAAAAACTCCGAGGTCTTGTAAATCCTCTAGGTATAGAATTAATGTTTATTAGATCAAGTAGTCTCATTTCCATTGATTGTCTCGAAACTGTTGTGATTTTACAGACCGCGTTTTGACGTTGCTAAGCAAAAACATTTCATTCGAAAACGAACCTTGTTATTAAAAGTATAAGATTTATATTGGTGTAGAATACTTGCTCACATTCGCTACATTGTAAAGGACATCATCCAGTTTGGACCAAATTTGTTTTTTTTTAGGAAATCCTATAAACCACAAAAAACAAAATACCACAATAAAAAAACCACTACAGACAGGTTGTATTTTCTCATTATTGTATTTTTAGTTCTTTTTTTAAAAAATTCATTTCATAGAAAATGTGTAAAATAAAGATTTTTGAACTCAAATAAAACCGAGGGCAATGGTTTCACCAATCCAAACCAAATAAAAAAAGTTAAGGAGAACAAGTTCTAACATAATATCATTTTTTTTTTCATTGGCCAATTTTCAAATTTGGTCCAAAAATATATGGAACGTGGGTGATGTCCTTTAATTAAGAATAAGTTTCACACTCGTATCAATTGCTATCTTTACTTCCACCAATGAAACTGAACGCGATCAGCATTTCTAAAACGCGTTCAAGATCTGTCAGTGTCAAAATTGTTATGGAATATTGTACACTGACAGCTCTTGAACGCGTTTAGATGTTCTGAACGCATTCAATTTCATTAGTGAAATCCGTACTTAGTTGCGGTTGGCGGAGAGATCATTGAACTTAGACGGCATGGTTAACTTCTGCGCGACATGTGCGTAGCGGGTCGTGAGAGATCGATCTTGCAAGGAACAAATATTTGAAGAGCAGAAAGGGCGGAAAAAAATTATATCCAAGATATTCCTTGTATTGTTATTGTACTGCCTCGTTGGTCTTGAGGTCGCAAGCGCGACTGCTACGCATGAGGTCCTCATTTCAATTCCCTGGTCGGGTAGTGTATTTCCATCAGAAATGACTCGGTAGCAGCTCGTGGTCCGGTTGACGGAATTAGGCTCGCGGCTTGCCCCCTATTGCATGGGATTTAATTAAACATAACTGGCGGAAGGTAGTCCTCTGCCGAACCCTTGGGGATTATTTTGTATTAAATTGTAAAGGTACCTTTCGTAGCCAGTGATAATACATAGAAACTGGTCGTGTCGCCTCTGCTGCCGCCTGCGGTCGGCTACGTGAAAAATCATCGACGTAAATTGGTACGTTCTCTGATCCAGTTTCATCAGATACATTTTTGGAAAAACCATATTATATACTTACAGAAGAAGTAGGGAGCTGTAACTGCCAGTATATCACAGCATTTTTCTTATGTAAAATAACTAATAAATATTATGTCCTTGTTCCCATACAGAGCGGTATGGCGGCCGCGGCTGTGGTTCAAGGCGACTCCTGCGAGTTCGCCTCCCCCAAATACTTCGCCCTGTGCGGTCTCGGAGGTGTCCTGTCTTGCGGTAAGTTCAATACACACAGTATTGAAGAAATTAATCGTAAAACAACGCGGACACAGTGCGCATTGGTGGACGTCATGACGTCTTTGAATTTTTGGTTCTAGGAAATTTCGGTTTCTACTGGTGTTTTCCTTCATCGTTTTGATGAAATAATTTACACAAAGTTCGTGTCTGGGTTAGAACCCTCGACCGTTACCACAGGGCCACTACTGCTCTCACGCGTCCTCATACAACTTTGCTCTTTATGACAGCAAAATATTATTCAATGTCTAAAAAAATCCTCTGCCCTGCTTTCGGTCTGCGCGGAGTCTAAACGTCACTTTATGACGACAATTCCTATTATTTTCAGGATCTATTAGAGCAGGACACCTCGTGTATAGCACGCGTATGACAACCATAGAAACGGGTTTTCTACTAGTTTTGTCGACGGAAGAATAGACAAAATGACAGATTGTGATTGTATAACTGTCATTTTGTCTATTCTTCCGTCGACAAAACTAGTAGAAAACCCGTTTCTATTGTGATCATGCTACTCGTGCAGGGGCTGCAGTCTCGATAAAAGATAGCGATTGCTTTAAGACTGTATTCAATCGCAGTCCTAGGGTCATAACGGTCAATATTCCGGATTTGAGTTATCTATCAATTATGTTGCACCAGCCATGTTTTGTCTCTGCATCACCCTAAGGTTGACTGTTAGAAAATGCCTCAGACATTAAGTCCGCCTTTGTACAGTTAAAAAAAATTAAAAATAAATAAATTAAAATTTAAAAAAACGACGGAAAAATCACGTGATTGTCAAGCAATTATGTCTATTCATAATCTATCATTAGGACTTTGCGACTGAATTCTGTCGTAATGTCGATCGCTATCTGTCGAGACTGCAGCACCAGCTTATACTGGTTTTGTTCCATACTAAGTAACGAAATAAGATGGTTTTAGAATATTGAAACGATTATCCAGTCAGCTAGGACCTTGAATAACCTCACTAAAATGACCGCACACAGTTCAAAGGTGAACTCATTTGTTTTAAAAGTAAATGATCTCGGTTCTACGAGACTCCGTTCGAATATCGAAGTGATATTTTGAGAAACACACTGCTTTTTCTTTAAAACCACGCCCTATCTTTTCTTCAGGGAGAATCGATCCAATGTCACACAGCGGCCTCGCCTTCAATGTGTCGCGGTGTCATTAGCTACACTATAATTAACTAGCACCACTATGGATAAACTCAACGTAATCACTTACACAATTCTTGTTAACCAAACATTTTTGTGCATACAGTGGCGAAATATAGAACTAAAATAAAATGTACTGGATAAGACAGATTTTTGACAGCTACCCATAGAAAGTGGCGCCGCTTTGAAAAACATGATAAACTGTGTCAGTTTATAGACGTTGTCTATGTCATTGATTCTATTTTTTTAATTCCCGAAATTCCCGATTATTATTTAAACAGTTGTTTTATTTTTTGTTTGTATCTTTAAATAGAGAACATCTATTCTGTCATGGCTGTTGTACGTGGCAGGAAGCCAAGGGTCAGTACTAAATAAATGCTGTGTGTGCATTGAACTATAGGTACTCATATTAAAAATAGATCCAATAGGTAGTAGTGAGTGTGGCTGTTTGATGAGTAAGGAAGGGATCGAAAAAGTAAAGGAGTTGCATAATTAAATTTTGTACAACATTATAACACTTGTTTGGATGATATTATGGGTGTGTCGATAAAAATATTTAACAAACTACCTGAAAAGAGAAGATAAATTGTAATATATTAAAAAAAAAAAAAAAATGCTATTATAGTTTAAACGATAAACTATTTATGTAAAATAAAAACCAGATATAATAATATTAGATTTAGTTCAGAAGACTGATATGCTAAGTGTTTTAAAAGCTTCTTCTCTCCTACTATTTTGCTGTGCCCGATAGGGTCCATAATGATCACATGTACTTTTAACTTTAACCCTCTATCACTCATAAACTGGGATTTATTTGATTTTTTGGATTGGAGATGATTACAAAAAAATAAAATACACGTATTTCTGGGTTTTAATTATTTTTAATTATTTGGAAACAAAATTACAAAAATAGGGAGTGTTGCTTTTAGGCAACACTGAGGTAAGTGGTCAAAATCGATATAGTACGGCAGCACAATGACATGTTACGAAAGATGGAAGTTTTTGAAGCAATTCTTAGTTTTCGTGTAGCACAAGGCTACCTTGCATTTGTCACATACATTATGGGTAAAGCCAAAGCCAACAAACTTCGGAAACTTGCATCTGATTTTCTTATCAGACCATTGCGACGAGTGCCCCATCTGGTCTTGCCGGACCGCTTTCGGAGGCACATGCTGAGCTGGTACTTTATGTTTTTTGGCCTGAATCCCGCTCTCAAGCGATCGCTGATTAGTCAAAATAGAGTTTGAAGTTCTGGTGCCTTGGAATCATACGCGCTAACCTCATGACGACGTTAGATGAGGCGCCTAAATCGGGCTCTCCGTGTAGGACCACATTTTCTTTGCCAGTTTCGATTTCTGTTTTATAGGCAAAGCCACTCATTACGAAGACTTTATAATCCCACTTGTGTGGTTTATTAGGATTATATCTCTTCAACGTATTCCGTGCTTTAGTGGAGCACATTTGCTTGTCCACACAAAGGTGCTCTTCCATTGGGACTTTACTATATGCCTCATTCAAGGAGTCCAGTTTCCGGTATTAGAGGTGTTCCAAGTATAGGACTCCAGTGGTTGGTAATTCTAGGTAATTGCACGAGAGAAATTAGATATGCCACACCTATAAATTGCCTGACATCCTCCTCAGACATCCGAAAACCGCTATTAGGATCTTTCTGCATTTGATAGAAATTGGTCTCTTCAGTAATTTTCTTGATTAGATCACTTGGAAATAGGTAGAGAAAAAACTGTATGGGAGTATCTAGCTCAAGAAGATCAGGACCCAGAGAATTGTTTCCCATAAACATGAGCTGTCCTGCATTCAACTCTAGATTTTTTTTCTAGCAGCGTAAATTTAGTTTAGCTGGCTTCGGTTTAGCAGCTGTTCTTGGGTTATTGGCTTGGGAAGGTCCATCAGTACTCTCGTGTGACGGTGCAGTTTCCTTGGTAGAGGAAAGACTTTCATCAATGTTTTCAAGAGTTTCTATTATGGAATCCACATCAATGTCTACCTCTGGAGCCTCATCTATCGAAGGTGTGCAATTCACAAAAAACAAAATCAGGATCGGCTAGGCTGTCGTCCTCCAAATCTAGACCATCTTCACTATCTGCATTATCATTTAGCGCAAAACTAATGTATTTTTCACCAAGGGGCCGCTTACGAGACATCCTGGAACATAAAAAAAGCAATAATCAGCATAATAGTTATCAAACAAAATTTTACGCTTTTCGTCTGATGTAGCCTACGGGCAACAATCACTATTTACCAACAAAATCAAAATAAAATGTGAAAAGTATACAAAAATAACGTTACACAATAAAGTTCAAACACTTACCTCTCCAGTTTATCAATATAATACACAAGACACAAGCTGAACTATTTTTTCTATTTTTTTTAAATAACATTTACCCGCCTCGTTTCGTGAATACCGACTGTCGAAACACAAATCTCAATTCGTAACATAAACCGCCATCTAGTCGTATTTTTTTGGTACTAGTTTGTTAGTTCGGAGTGTAGACTACGAGTTACAGTGCGTAATAACGGTATAAAATCAATTATTTTAAATTTCGAGGCGTTTGTACGGTATGTTACCTACAGTCTACACAATGCTATAGAGGGTTAAAACCTAAGTACACATTGTGGAATGCAAATAAACTATTGACTATTGAAAATACCCCAAATTTTCATACATTCTCGACCTTGATTGTCATTGAGACTCATCTAAGACTATATTTATTATTTTAAGAGATAAAACAAAACTACTTTAAAAAAATATGGTAAAGAAAAAATATTTTAACCTAATTAGTTGAAGCAAGCCCTATCTTTTAACCATATTCACCTACATTATTTATATCCTCCTTGTCCAACCCAAAGATAATGTAGAGTAGTGATAACAACTGATTATTTATAATCAGTGCTTGACGTTATTCGCGATTCGCGCCAAAACGTCTTCAATCACGGTTAAGGCTAGCTTTAGATAATTTACAAGTTTATGTAAGATTATAATGATTATGTTAACTTATTTTAAATAGATTGGTACATACTTGAAAAAAAAACTATTAATAAAGCCTTTTTAGAGTTCCCATCTGGCTGGCTGGCTGGTGTCTGTCTGTCTGTGACCTAAACACGGACGTGTAAATTAAATTAATTAATTTTGAATACTCACTAGTCGGGGGCAAATTAGAAAATAAAAATATTATTTTTGCGAACTATACAGTGTGTATCAAATGGAAGGGCTTGTTTTGAGGATCTCAAATATATCTTTTTATAATTTTAAAATAAAAACTTTTAAAGATATTTAAGAAAATAGATGAGAATTGACCATGACCTTATGTCCGAAATTACTGAGTCTAAAATATTGAAACAAAAACAGAGAATGTTTATTTTACTAACCTTAATTCTCAAGTATTGTATCTTTAAGAAAATAATACCGATAAAAAAATTACCTTCCTTCGCAAAGCATTTATAAATAAAACATTCCCAGTGACAGCTATAATGCTATCAGGTAGCTAATCGTTTCCCTGGTTGAAATGTTTACTTTGTACAATATGGGTGAATAATATAAAAATATTAGACACGTATTTTTTGCTTTATCTTAATAATAAAAAATGACTTAGATAAAACGCATTAAAGTTGGGGAGTGGGGGTTGATACGTCACAATGTATAAAATCTACATATAAGTGACGTCATGGCACATTATAACTCAATGTATCGCCGTAATCTTTTGATAACGTAAAAAAAGAAAAAATACGTGTTCGTTATTTTTTCATAGTCTACCTACATGACGGACAAAAAACATTTTTTTAGTCATCAACCCTATTATTAAGTAGTTGACATAAATAGACGTTTGTAGTGTACTTATATAAATTATAAAATAAAAAAACCTTTTTCATTGATCGGTGCAAAAATTATAACATTTAAATCGGCTTCAAAAGAAGGAGGTTATAGCACCACTTTCCATAATTACGCCAAAAAAAATAATCGTTATTTACGTTTACTTGACGTTATTATAGTTAGACCATTAACTCATAAATGTAGATAGAACTCATAAATATGTGTGAATAGGATTTTTTCAACATCCTAATACTACATTTACTCGGCAAATATTGACACATGGATAGCTTGAGCTAGAAACATGATAGACGAGCCTGTGATAATATGAAAAGTGTTACATCATCCGCTCATACATAAGATATGTACAGTTACGAGCATAAATACCTGACACTTACTCTAGATCCTTTTATTTTCAGCGTTCCGTACCTAAAAGAAAAAACGGAACCCTTAAAGGATCATATCGTTGTCCGTCCGTCAGTCTGTCAAGACCCTTTTTTTGCGAAACGCGGAATTTTTAAATTTAAAAAACAATAGGATTGAAAGGAGTTGTTCCAAATCCGGCCCAGAATGTGTACAGTACCTCGAAAAATCGAGAAAAATCTATGGAATTCGGGAAAAATACAGATAAATTGCTTAGATGCATACTTTTCTTGTAATAATTTGATATTTATCAATTATTTTTATCGAGTTTCAACATGGCGTCTCACCAATTTAGGTACTCTGTGGTTAAAAACAATGACAGTAAACCATAGATCGGCCATTGATCATAGATCATGAACTGTCTACTGTCACTTCAATCGCTTTCGTTGTCGTTCGCGGTTTGATGTTCGATTTGTTTTAATTTCTCGAGTCTACAAAAGACTGAACGAAACGCAGTGATTTGACAATTAAGACAATCATACATGTCAAACGTCATTAATCAAACAACATGACAGCTTACCGCCATGACGGGTTTTTGTTGTGTGTTGCAATTTCAAGTGTACATTCTTGTGTTTTACTACCAAACAAAGCCAACTTAAAGTAATTGGATGATTGAAAACTGTTTTAATTGTGTTTCCCCATTTTTTTGTATGGTGTACATAGACGTGGCCGGGACTCCATACATTTTGAAACATCTCTTTTAGTTGAAATTAATATCAAATACATCTACGGTGTATCCGAACATAAGTTTTCCGCTAGGTTGGTAGCGCTGCTAGGCTAACTTCACAGTTGGTTTGTATTGTCTATGGTTGAAAAAAATTGAACTTGACAGCTAACTTCAAACCTTGTATGCTGACATGACGTAATGTTTTTCAGTGTTTTGTTGTTTTGTAATGGACTGGCCATTGGCCATAAAATAAGAGGCATCGAAAAATGGAACAAAAACATAGTATTTTGGTACCCAAGAAATAGGAAAAGAAATCAAGGTAGACAGTTTCGAAGGTGGGAAGACGAAATAAAGATCAAAGCAGGAAAAACTTGAACTAGGAGAGCACAAAATAGAACAGAGTGGAAAGAAATGGAGGAGGCCTTTGCTAAAGTTGGGCAAACAGACCGGGTTATCGGTGTCACCGACTCGCCAGTCGTTAGATTAAGTTTTAAAGTATTGTAAAACTGTCTCAATTATGGGCTTATATTATTATTATTACATCTACGGTCCTTTACAGCTCTAAAAAATCAAGCTACTAAGTCAACGCAATAAATAATACGCCATTTATGTGACATTTTTTGACACTCGCAAATAAATCAAAACCTACAGTGTACTTCCCGTTGACCTAGAATCATGAAGTTTGGCACGAAGCAAGGTCTCACAGCATAAGTAAAGGAAAAAGTTCGATAATCGATCATTTGTAGATTTATCACACTTTGTTTTTCCGCCGGGCCTCTCACTTCATTCTCCTAAAGACCTAAACTATTGATATACAATGTATAGTCTTTTAGGGGCATGAGGAATAGAGTGTAAAATGTCGCTCACGCGGTAAACTCTAATTGCGCGATGCAGGATTTGTGTGACGTCATGTCTTTGATGCGTAGTTCGTATGTGGCGGTGTAACCGCTACAGTCTTAAGGACATGGTATTCTCGAAACCTTACTATTATTTATTTATTCATGAAATTAGGTCTTTTCTCAAAGTTGCGTTCGTTATTTTAAAAGAAAATCGCTTTTGAAAAATTCAAAAGCGTGTGACTGTACCTAGCAGCGCATACGCACCCGCGTTCATATCAGTAAGGCCAAAGGTCATGCTTCACTCGTGGCGCAGTCTAAGCTCTGTCTTTATCACGTTAGACACACACCATATACATTTTAAAATAGCATTACATCACGCTCTGTTTCCCCGGGTTGGGCAGAGTACCTATAGTACACCCACATTTCGACAGTTATGTAATAGGTAGGGGACTGCTAAAATTCCAGATGGAAAAACCTTTGGGGGCATGAGGAACAGGGTGTAAAGTTCACTCATCCACCATAGAAAAGGGAGGATCCTCTAACCAGACGGGTGTTGTGTCTGGCGGGCCGACTGCCCAACTGTTGATGTCGGATATTCTTATTGTTGTTCGCGCGGTAAACTCTAATTGCGCGATGCAGGATTTATGTGACGTCATGTCATGGATGCGTTTTTCGTATGTGGCGGTTTAACCGCTACAAACCCAATAACAATTTGCCCGACCTGGGCATCGAACCCAGGACCTTATGCTCAGCAGTAGCGCTTGCGACCACTGGACAATCGAGCTAGTCATTTAAAATCTTACTCATCATCTCAGCCTCCCGGGTTGATCGATCAAGGCTTACCGCGGTCGGTCAATGGATGTGTCACCATTCATTTCCTACCGTCGGTCCTGGCTGTACTTCGTAGATCTTTGACAGTCGTTACAGGTAGTTAGAAGCCTGAAAGTCTGTCAACCTTGCTGGTATCGTGTTACCCAGAGCTGGTGTAGAGGTCAAACGCCCAGTCGCTCCATGCAAAATACTGGTATTCAAGTGCACCCAGTTAGACTGAAAGTTGGGAAAAAGCCAGCCCGAAAGTCTGTCAAACAGGCTTACCAAAAGGTATCGTGTTCTCAGTACTGGGTTGTGGAGGTCAGATAGGCAGTCGCTCCATCTAAAATACTGGTATTCAGCTGCATGCGGTTAGACTGGAAGCTGACCCCGGCATGGTTGGGTAAAAGCAGATAATTATAAAAAGAAAGTTTATTGCAATTACATACTACGAAAAACGCTCATGAGTTGGAGATCACCTTTTAAGAGGTTATTAGATCTTTATTAGAATCGTGGAATGTTTTCTCGACCATAAATTGGTTTCAATAGAGAAGGCAAATAGCTAGTATGTTTGAATCGAGATCGGACCAGAATTTTGACTGCCAGAAGTTGGTTCCGCCTACTAAACAACGAAATGTTACGTCAACTATCTTGGGCCAACGCCAATGAATTCACAAGCTTGTATTGATCACGAGACTTGGGCAAATGTTTGACTAAACATTGGTACCAATGCTGCAGCATAGCTATGTGAATTTGTAATTTTATGCATATTGACGACAAGACAAAATGAGAAACGATGATTTTTATTTAAAACTACAATTATGAAATTTAAGAATTTTTCTCTCGTATGCACGAACTGTGCAAATTTTTAGGTCATGCCGCGATAAATATATTTTAGATCACTTAAACCTACATGGGCACTTATGAAACGTCAGAACTTAGGTGCATGCTCGGACAGCAAAGTGGTAGCGCGGTTGCCTGGCTCAGCACCCTGTTTGTGTAACACACGATTTTGAAGGATATTGCTAATCCATGTACTTCGAAAAATTTGTCAGTTCAACATCGTAAATAACGCAATGAATGTTGTTGAACTGTCAAAATGAAACAGATTCCCGTTTGATCGTGTGTTACGTAAGGGTGCTGGACGTACAGTCCATCGCCCGTCGGAGGTAAGACCTTGACCTTGACCTTGACTGGCGTAGCGTTATATTGGTCTTGTTACTGGTGACGTGCGGCCTACTATTCCTATTCTGTATAAAACTGACCGTGAAAACTTTTGTGATGTGAGCTGTCATTGCACATGCTCGGGATTGAATATAGTCTGCCCACTTCACCTAAGGCCCTTTGCTCACTGGTCGATGTGTCAGCGGTGCGGGATCAGCTATGGGCGTTATTTCACGTCACTAGTTACAATAACTGGCTACGGGGCATTTAGCCGAATAAAAAAAAAAATTCAAAATTAAAAAAAAAAAAATGATTCTATACAATAATAAGCAAGACAATTTACATTACGCAAAAAATAATTTAAATTATAAATTAATAGCCATAATATGACAGCTAGCACACGCCAATATACCAACCAAAAGCATCGAGAACTATACTCAAGCAGAAATAAAAATAACTAAACGTAAACAATATCTAAAATAAATAAAAAAATAAGCGTGAATAAAGTATGAAGGGAAGTTTATCTGTGTTAGTATTACGTTAATGATGTAACTGCATAATATTTATGTAACTACAAAAACTTATTCCAAAAACTTCTCGTGATATGTAACGTATTCCATGAGTAACTATATTATCGTTTCGCAAATAACTGTAACACTTCGATAGGATCACTATGTTGAATCACCGAATAGAATTTGATAAAAATTAAAAACTAGTCACTAGTTTTCAAAACCGTTGACGCCTTCGAAGTCACCTAGTTACGTTACGTTTCGCGAAAATCACGCAATGACAATGATTAGGGGTGGGTCCCTAATCAGCATGCTCTGTATACCCGGTCCCGAAAGCTCACCGAACGCCTATATTTCAATGAGCGTTTCCAGATTGGCTCGTTACTCGCGGGAGCGGGGCGGGATCGTTGCGTATGACCGCGTCTCGGTAGAAACTTCCAGTGCCGGCTTGGAGTTTTGATATGTTACGCAATTAAAAAAAAAAAATACACGATTTATTTTCAATTTATGGATGTCGCCAATAGCTCTCTGTCAATCTCACTCGAAGACGAAATTTTTTCACGAGGAATTATGACCTGAATGAATGCATTACTTACTTTACTTACTTTCCGCCCTTTCCTTTTTCCTACTAACCTCCTATACAAATCTTGTAAAGTATTAACAGTTAGACAGCTATTTATAATAGGTATTGTATTAAAACAACACACAGCTCTACCCTACAGCACTGCATATACTAATAAAAGAAGTAAAGGTATAGTTTGTCCACAAAATACAACAAAACATGCTTTTGTATCCAAATTTTACCTATACCTCGGTCCTCTTCTCTATAATAGACTAAACTCGAAAGCAAATATTTATTCCCTGAACTACACAAATTGTAAGAGAATTCTCAAGGATGCTCTCCAAAGTATGTCTTACGAAGATACAGAGAATTTACTAACTGTGCTACAGTGAATATTATGTACAAATTTCACCTACGTTAAGTATTTATCAAATTTAGAAACTAAGAGTTATACTACTCAACTTATAATTAGTGATCTATTGTCAACCTTTTGATTATCTATTTATTTTATAAGTCTATTTAAGCTCTTCCCGCCTGAAACACACGATTACCTAGTTCAGGCACGTAAGTCTTAGGAATATAACTTACATTTAAGCAAAACTGTACTAATTTTTATGCCTTGTAATTTTTTGAATAAATATATTATATTATTACCGCAAAAATATACCGAACACAAACCAATGAGGAAACGGCCTAAGTTTTGATCATTTTTACAGAACAGATCGGCTGTACATTTAAGTAAAACTCATGCAATTTATCAAATCATGGTCTGCATTTGATATAGTTAATTACTTACTCGTAATTAGCAGAAGTTAAATCTGATAATACATAAGTAAATGATTTTTTAATGTACCTACTTCAGTTACATATTTTTTGTAATATTACGTAACTGCATAATCTTGATATTTTGATATCAAAATGGGTGATTACAATCACGTGCACAAATCATGATACGTTCAAATATTAATATCTTGAGTATTACCAACCTTAATGACAGGGTCATATGCGCTAGGGCAGCCCGCGAATTTCAATTTTTTTTCATACGTTTTTGCAATTTGCAAGTCAAAAAGCCCTTTTGCCATTAGTAGAAAAATGCGTTTTTTTGAAGCACGGTAGCCATAATGCGCTATGCAGTGGTGACCTAGTGGGAATGGCTCTAACTTATAAGTAGGTCCAGAAACCTAACCAGCTTTCTAATTACGCAACATATTTTCGTAAACGATAAAGACAAATCTGTTTCATTTTGACAGTTCAACAACATTCATTGCGTTATTTACGTTGCTCTGCAGTTTTTTTTTCGAACTTACGGAGCAATGGACTAGCAATCTGCTTCAAAACGATTCAGATTCGGATTGATTTTGCATTACGTAATTAGGGTACAGGTGCGCACTTAATTTAGTTCACTTAAAACGGTGAAGTAAAATATTGTGACGAAGTGTTTCCTAGTGTTAGTGAAAACGGGCGTCAGGGGGGTCTACCCCCTGCGGAAAAATCCGAAAAGGATACCGTGGCCCCCCGGCATTGCACAGGCAACAGAAGGAACACGGGTGGGTCTTAGTCAGTAAGAGTCTCACACGCCCCCCCGCTCCACCCAGAGCGGGAGAGTCATTTGATGATTTCCCACCCAAAAAAAAAACTACTCCCTAAGGGAAGTCCGTAATTACGGACGCTTACGGAAATAGCGCATGTGAGACGACGCGACTGTAACTTCGGCCGAAACTACTTCGCTTAGGGAGTAGACTGACACTAGGGAATACCTAAATAATATTGCACTGTTGAATTATCAACTCTCGGCGAAACCAACGCCGTAGCTGCGTCAAGTTCGTTCTGCCATCTACGCCTGGGTCTTCCGCGATGCCGTTGGACGATTTCAGGAACCCATGTTATGGTGTTCTCAGCCCATAATGCATCCGACATGCGGCAAACATGTCCGGTCCAGTCCCATTTCATTTTGGCTGCTTTTTAGATGACGTCAGCGATGAGACTCCTAGAATTGAAAATACGAGACAATGAGTCATTACTAACTGGCCTTCGTTTCCTAATAGGGGAAACCTAGGCCGTTTACGATTGATTACGTAAAAGTAACCCAAAACTAATGTCAACCACTTTGTCCTGCAGGTATCACCCACACAGCCGTAGTACCCCTCGATCTGGTCAAGTGCCGTCTGCAAGTAGACCCTGACAAGTACAAGAATGTCGTCAACGGCTTCAAGGTTTCAGTCGCTGAAGAGGGCATGAGGGGCCTCGCCAAGGGATGGGCACCCACCTTCATTGGATACTCGCTACAGGTATGGTGTTTCCACAAAACCTAAATAAGTAGGTACAGTACTAGGGCCCTATTAAAAAATCTGGAAAAGCGACGTATTTGTCATGTGCTGTTTAGTCGAAGATAGAAATGCTATAGATACGCTGACAGGGTATAGCGTATGAGAGCGATGTGATAGTCTTTAAATTAAAATTTACTGTAAAATTATTTTACAGTACTAATTTATAATTATTTTTTTTTATTTAAAAAAATCTTAAACCCCCCTTTATTCTTCTAATCAACACCAATACTTACATTTTATTAATAGCCCCTTGGCGACATAGCGATCTTTAGTAACAGACTGTAGACGCAGGTATGTGACAGAGGTAACGCTGCACCAACCTGGCCTATCTATTTTGTAAAAATCTGACAGTGACAATTTAGGTGAACTTGAAATGAGCTGTCAATCCCTAGCATGTGGAATGACAGCTCACTTCACCAAAGTTTTCACTGTCAGATTTTTACAGAATACTTCGGCTGAACTTTTTCTTTATATTCACTAGGTATGGAGCATGAGTTTACTGCTTGCTATATCCTATGAGTCTATAATACCCTTAAATTGCTTAGAAAGATCCTCTGTTTTATCGACAATACTGCAGCATTAATTTTGAAATAATGATATGGTCAAGTTGAGGATTAATGTTATGTAAGTACTATGTTTGACGAAAACACGATTCCATAAAATTTTCTCGATATAAAAATATTCCAAAGTCACTCTCCAAACAAACACTATAAACCACAAACCACTGGTATTTCAAAAATACTTCAAATTAGATCATGAAACTGCATAACAACTGACTCAACTATAAAGCAGATAGCTACCATTTTAATTTAGTTTTTTAATTACCATAACTTTCGCTGTAAATAGAAATTATCTTAACTATTGACGCCTTGGAGCCTTCTCCCCGCCGCTCGGTCTCGCTTTCACTTAGTCTGTGAGCAGTATCGTGTGAGCGAGAAGAGTGAATTTGAACCGAAGTATTATGGACTCTTAAACATGTTATCATCGTAGTCCCTGCACGCGTAGCATGACCTTAATAGAAACGGGTTTTGTCGACAGAAGAATAGACAAAATGACAGATAAACAATCATAATCTGTTATTTTGTCTATTCTTCCGTCAAAAAAACACGAAGAAAACCCGTTTCTATGGTTGTCATTCTACGCTTGCTGAAGATGTAAGTAGAAGTATACACCCTTTCGCCAATAACTTTACCAATGATTAAAATAAACATCCAATTGTTCCTACTGAAAAGTGAATTCAACTGAAGACACAAAACCTATGAGACTTGCACCTCGCCCACATCTTCCCTCTCTCTCACACACGTGTCGTAACGCAATTTTCATCTCTCTCAGGGTCTCTGCAAGTTCGGTCTATATGAAGTCTTCAAAGTGACATACAATGGCCTCCTGGATGAGGAGACGGCGTATACCTACCGTACAGGTGTGTACCTCGCTGCGTCTGCGACTGCGGAGTTCTTCGCTGACATCGCGCTTTCACCTCTAGAGGCCGCTAAGGTAAGAATTTTATCGATATACCGGGTGACATTAAATTACTTAGCGAAACTTAACAAATGCGACGGGTATTTGATTGATATTGATATCTGTCACGTTTTTAAAGTTTCTTTGGTTAATTAAATTATGCTCTCAGCACGCTTAGCATGACAACCATAGATCGGGTTTTGTCGACGGAAGAATAGACAAAATGACAGACCTTGATTGTTTATCTGTGATTTTGTCTATTCCTCCGTCGACAAAATGTGCTCATGCTAAGAAGCGTGCTGATGAGGCCAAAAATTAAGGTAACTTAAACTTTAACAATAAAAATTGCCCGATGACGAAAAAAATGCGCTCGAGGGATGCTGCCGCGCGGCCGTGTTTGTGACGTCACACGTCGCTCAGCGCTCGCGCTGCGTGGCCGGTCGCGTGGCGGAGGTGCCCGGTGACTAAGAGATTATGAGATCTGAGGGCTTAGGAATCTAGTACATTACTTAATAGGGAACCGATGGCTACAGAAAACTAAATGAGTATTGGTTAATGAAAATTGTGGAGACAATATGTTAATCCGAAATTTTCCTAATATAGATGTAATAATCAATTGGCTCCATAAAAGTGTACATCACGTTTGTGACGTTTAGCTAGTTATTTTAACTGTAGCGTTTATAAAAGTACATCTATACCATATTTGAAATAAGACTAGACACTGAAATAAACCTTTCTTACAGAACGTTCATCCGTATTTCACAAAATTGTTTAAATTAAAGTGAATCTTACTACTACACAATAAAGTGCAATTCAGGTTGCACAGCGCTAATGACCTATAGTTATATTCACCTAAAAGTTGCCTCTCTTTCTATCGCGTAGCTCTTATATCTTCTGACTACTTTACACTCACTGAATTGGCCCGACAAGACGGGCCCACCGCGTCCTTGTAGCTTCATACTAAACTGCGGAGTGTCCTATACGTATTCATTTGTGACCGTAGGCATAATAAGGATGGCATTAAAAGAAAAAAAAAAAGTGGTTACAGTATCAACTGTTTACTGCAGCTGCTATTTGTCATGCCACTAACGCAATATAAGTCAAAATCGGTTGAACGGACTGTAAATAAGGTTGATTTAAGTGTCTAATTTTATTTCAAATGGAGTAGAGTACCTACATTAAAAGTATTACTTGAATGGACTTTTACTGATTCACAAAAGTTTTTAAAACTTTTGAAGGAGCATTAAACTTCAATTGTGTCTCGTTCAGTGTTCTTAAATGCGTTAACCAACAGATTGGACTCACAATTCATCAATACTGAGGCCCTAGTGTGAGTTTCTTTTAATCATTTCGACATTACGCATCGACCGCGTTCGGTGCTCCGATGGGTCCTTCACTGGTGAAGGCCGGCGGGCTGCCAATCGGAGCGCCGAACGATTGAACTAAGATAAACAGTAAAAAATAATACCCGTATTGATCATATCGGTTTCGGTGTCTGATTCTAATAAAGGTACTAGGTAACTATTAAGATTCTACTGCCTTTCTCAAAAACAGCGTATACTGACCCCCACATAACCACTTCCCAGGTCAGAATCCAGACTATGCCCGGTTTCGCCTCCACACTCCGTGAAGCATGGCCTAAGATGGTCCAGAATGAAGGCTACGGCACACTGTACAAGGGACTCGCGCCCTTATGGGGCAGGCAGATCCCCTACACCATGATGAAGTTCGCCTGCTTCGAGAAGACCGTTGAACTTTTGTACAAGGTAAGTTCCGCACTTTTTTTTTTACATAAGCCAGGAACTCATAGAAATTTACAGAAATTCGTTGTTTATCAAATTGAATAGAACAATATTGTTTATTTTTGTAGCAGGTGGTAAAAAAAAAACTGGCTAAGTAGCCGCACGGGTCGATCCATCTGGTTAAGCTACGCTTGCCGGGGTTGGTCCACGGTGACCGTCTTTACATACCGAGACTCCTCCGTGCTTCGGATAGCACGTTTAAACCGTTGGTCCCGGCTGTCATTCGTGGATCTTGGGCAGTCGTTACGGGTCGTCCAGAAGCCCGAAAGTCTTACCAAGGGGTATTGTACTACCCATTTTCTGGGTTGTGGAGGTCAGATAGACAGTCGCTCCATGTAAAATACTGGTATTCAGCTGCATCCGGTTGGACTGGAATCCGACTCCAACATAGTTGGGTAAAGACTAGATAGATTGAGGTTGTTAAAAAACAAAGTTGATCAAAATTAAAATAGTATCTATTTAAATACATTTAGGGTGCAATAATAATAATATAAAAATAAAATGAATATTCTAACATAGATAAACAAATAACTTAACTATGTGCAAGAACTATTCTAAGTAATGAAAGAAAAAAGAAATATTAGTAAGGTAGCTCGCAATATTCAAATTTTCTTATGTTTTTTGCAATTTGAGGATTATATCTTGATTAAAATATGATTCGCAACCGTTAAAAAATTGGTTTTACAGATTCATAATCATTAGAATTAGCAATACAACTCCTTAAATAATCCTAAAATGTCATGATTTTATGAAATAGTCATTCAATAGGATTATATAGATAGTGCAATCCACGACGACGCGCCCCACTCCGCTCCGCTCCGTACTAAAGTACAGCTTACAGTACAGTCATCGCGGAGTGGGGCGCGTCTTCGTGGATTGCACTATCTTTATAAACTTAGAGAGTTGTATAGATGATTTTTATGATTATAATTCTATAAATAAACATTTGATACGGCCACGAATCATATTTTGATGAACATACAACCTGATACTGCCCTGCATATTGCAAAAAACGTACCCTGACGCTTTTGCCTTAACCACAAAATCCGTGTCCAAAGTACTGGCTTCGTTTAATTATGACTATTTAGTACAAATAAATTTTCACAACAAACAAATTTTCGCTCTGTATAATATTTGACTTAAGACTTCTAGTGGCCTGGTTTCGATTCCCAGGTCTAGTCTGAGATTTTCCACTAGGAATTTCTGGAAGTTTGGATTTGTGGCTGGTTGATGGCAATAGGCTCGCCCCCGTTTACACCTACCGTTACAATGCATCCACTATGAGTAAACAAGGTCTGATGTTATGTAAACAGACATTTTCATTTGTTTATTCAACCACCTCAATTTTTCGTGTCTTAAAACTAAATAACAGTCGGTGTATCTTTCCGCTGCGGTCGGCGGCCTGTTGCGCGATGCACAATTTAGCTCATCGCTAAGAACAGGACAGTTCCTGTTGATTTCGGATTGTTTTTGTTCTTTCTTTGTTTTTAATTCATATTTGATTACTAGTTCATATTTGATTACTGCCTCGTTGGTCTAGCGGTCGCAAGCGCTACTGCTGAGCATGAGGTCCTGGGTTCGATTCCCGGGTCGGACAGTGTTATTGGGTTTTTCTATCTAGAATTTGTCAGTAGCAGCCCGGAGTCTGGATTTGTGCCCGGTTGATGGCAATAGGGTCGCCCCCTATTACATGGGACTTAAACATAACTGGCGAAATGTGGGTGTACCTACTACAGGTACACCTCTGCCCAACCCTTCGGGGAAACAGGCGTGATGTTATGTTATGTTGATTACTAGTTTATTTATTTATTTAGAAGTATAAAATTATTTATTAGGTATGTTGAAACTGTTGGTACTCCCCGTCACTTGTCCATAGGGGTTCATTAGAAAACCAGCGTCAGACAGCATTTGTCGGGCATTAATGCTGAAATAAACCTTTTTGGCGCAGCCGTGAGGCACACACTATTATTACTATAAGATTATTTTCACTTTTTATTTAGTTATTAGTGTTTCACGAACTGTGTCCAAATAAATATTATTATTTCTTTCTTTAAATACTAAAACATTATAACATTTTCCTCACAGTTCGTCGTGCCCAAGCCCCGTGAGCAGTGCTCCAAGGGCGAGCAGCTGATCGTTACATTCGCGGCCGGTTACATCGCTGGTGTGTTCTGCGCCATCGTCTCCCATCCCGCCGACACCGTGGTCTCCAAGCTCAACCAGGTATGTACACCATGGGCCAACACACGATACAAAGAAAGGACTCGTAATATACGCTTAGCATGGCACACAGGTTACAGGCACTTTTGAATTGTCAAGGGGTCAGTCAGTCAGAAATATGAAGCTAGTTGCCCATTCCAAAGCGTAGGTTCCTATGGAGAAGAACGGGCAAGAAACTCCACAGACACTCTTTTAAATCATAATATTGTTACACAATATGGGTTACACCATTCATGTTGAAATTATACATGTGAGAACAATGTAGAAAGACGTGAACGTAAAAAGCGTACGTAATAAAAATATAAAAAACAAATAAAAAAATAAAATAAGCCACAAAATGATAGATAAACAAACACTGTCATTTTGTCTATTCTTCCGTCTACAAAACCGTAGAAAACCCGCTTGTCACGCTACGCGGGCTGGAAAGAGTTAAATATTTCTTCGACTCATGATTGTGTTGAGTTATTGGACGAAATACGCAGAATTACAATAGCATATTAAGAGCGCTTATCCAAAAAGTTGGCAACGTCGCAAATAGCTGTCAAATATTTCGCTGTTTTGATTAATTTGGCAATATTACTGTATGGAAATATGAAATGTGGCTAACTAGTGAACTAGAATTTTAATAATGAATTGCAATTATAATACTGAATTTGATGTTGTAACCGTTTTAGGTGTAAAAAAACCATTCGGAAAGTTTCCAAATACTTTTTTAACATCTAAAACCAAATAATCGGGGTTACGATATTAATTATTCCATTTCATAATTAATATTATAGTTAGTTAGTTAGCCACATTTCATATTTCCATACAGTAATATTGCCAAATTAATTAAAACAGGTAAATATTTGACAGCTATTTGCGACGTTGCCAACTTTTTGGATAAGCACTCTTAATTTAACAGTAAACATTGTTATTGGAGTATACACGTACCACACTTATGCTGCGGACACATTGTCGCGATCAATGTCAATCAATTGATTGTCATTGTAAAGCGAAATACTTCGGGCGCTCTTTCAAGCACATCGCCCCGCTGAGAACAGAGAGCGCGCGAAGTGTAGTTCGCTTTATCGGGACAATGTAGTCGTAGCATTACTAACCAGACGCAAAATACTCGCTAGGACGTGGAGTTGCGGACAATAGCCCGTTATACAAAACACGGTGTTTTAATTACGTTGCAGGTGTGTTATGTTAAGCCTGCTATAGTTTCACCGGGACCGCTGTTCCGCGCCTTAGGAATGTGCGGCGAGCGTTGACGAATGAGCGACGGGACGCCGCGCGCTCGGACCGCTGACGATTGAGTGGCCTGCGCTGCCCCCGTTTCGCCGCACACATACCTAAAACGCGGAACAGCGGTCCCGGTCAAACTATAGTTCAGTAATTATAACGACTACCATAAAATGAGATCGTTTGATAAAAAAGAAAACTTCGTTTATTAATCTCTAATGATTTTCATCGTTCGAGTAATATTCAACAATTTCTCTAAAACACCTCTGTGACAACAATACGACCTCATATTGACGATATCTTCATTAATTTTCAGGACAAGACCGCCACAGTAGGCAGCATCGTTGGCAAGCTCGGTATGGCCGGCGTATGGAAGGGTCTCGGCCCCAGGATCGTCATGATCGGTACCCTCACCGCCCTCCAATGGTTCATCTATGATGCTGTCAAGGTAACACATAATTTATTAAAGTTAATTTTGATAGAGGCGATTAATACAACGCCGATTGGCCGTTGGAGATGAATTGCACTTTGACAGATACTCAAACGCAACAATTTTTTTTTGGTCCCTACTCAGTCTCACTTGAGATATATCTTAGCGACACAGACTTAAGAATATCTTCAACTGTTGTTTGAGAATTGGGGTGTTAAAGTCAAAATAAAAACATTCAAATTAGGTTGAGAATCAGCAATTTTTTAACAGAAAAGACAGTCACCCTAAAGATTGTGAAAAAAAAACCCAATGATTATAAAAAATACCAATTGTTCCTACTGACAGAACCATGTAGACACAACCATAATGAGATCACACCCTCACTCCCCCCCACACCCTTTCCACCCACACGTACTCACTGTTCTCGCATCTTTCTCGCAGGTCTATCTGCGCATGCCCCGCCCCCCACCCGCAGAGATGCCAGAATCTATGCGCAAGAGGCTGGAGGCTGAAGAAGCGAAACAAAAGTGAATTTAGAACATTGTAGGTAGTTTCTTATGCGTCGCGCGTTTTACAGCCTAGGATTGCTGGTAATATTTTTTTGATGACACATCACGTCTGTTTTTACCCTAGGGGTAGGCAGAGTAACCTAAAACTATTGTAAATGGGATGATATTTAACTTGGTTGGGATGAAAGAGTGAGATATCGATAGGTTGCGGTATCCACTTAATATCGGGTGGGCCGCCAACAAATATTGGAATGGGAACAAAAATTGTAATTGAATAAAAAAAAATATTACTGACAGTACAAAATGGTGGTTTTAACAGCAATCCTAGAACCTTCCACTATGTATGAATAATTTTTAAATGATATTGAGACATGATATTATGGTCTAACTAAGGTCGAATGGGTCTTATATGGCACGAGTCTGCCCTATAAGGGTCGAATGTGTCCTATATGGCCTACGCGCGACGTTTTCCACTTTCCAAACGCCGCTACACAGTATGTTATGTAGTAAATTGTGATTTATATTACCAAGTTACAGTATATTATATAAGTAAATGATCATGTTAATTAAATTATTTTTTTGGAAATAAAAAAGTTATTTTTATTTTATATTTTTATTTTTATTTTATGTACATATCGAGATGCCTGTTCTTATTCATTTGTTGTACGTATGACGCTAGTAATGAATAAAGTGATAGATAAATGTTTTGTTTTATTGGAAATGTATCTAGGTTTTCTGGAATGTTATCTTGCGAAGGAGCTTTTATCTTCCTAGTAAAAATATAAAAAGAGATGTCCGTGATCAATCGCTTCTTTATTTGGTAAATAATTAGTGCTCGAACAACAAAATTGGTACCCTAGTAGTAGTTTTCGAGAAGATCGACTTTGTAGGTGGTCCGGCCGTATTCACGCTCCCTTCAGCAGGACCACCATGAGCGCAGAAAAAGAGGTCATGCTACAGCTATTCAAAGTGCCTATGCAAATAATTAGTGCCCCTAGATATGTGGATTTTACTGAGAAATCAACGATGTTGGTGCACCGTTTTGAAATTATTTTAGTAAATAGAAAATATGCTTTATAGGTCCTAGCACTTCCATTATGCGCCCCAAAGACTAAACTTAAACGTTATTATATAGATAATTACTGTCTTTAAATGGTACTGAAGTTTCATTAGTATCCTATACGTAATTAAAAAGATAAGATGATTTTCCGGCCACGGCGCGCAGCTGAGTTATTTGACCACCGATTAACCGAGTTTACTGTAGTAGTGGTAACTGAATTTTACATCAATAATTAGAAATACAGTTCAATTATATACATGTGAAATTTCAGACTTGTACACCAATTAATTAATGAGATAGTCGAAAAAAATGATGTAGGTATGCGTGGTAACCTGACCAAATCTAGAATGTTATAAAAAATCGGGCGCGCAATACATTACACCAACCCTCTAAAATTATTAGCATAATTATCCTTAGAAGTTGGTACTCACTAATAAAATTAGTTTGATTGAAAAATTAAACCTACCATACTAAATGTTTAAATTAACTTTAAATTGCTCAAAGTAGTGTCCACTATGCCATTCTTCATATACCTACCTACGTTTAACCTTTTGACCGCCAGCGTACACAGAACGTGACGCCTCGCCTAGCGCCAAGCTATAAATAAATGTATAACGAAATATATACTCAACAGTAGTGATGAGGGTAGCGTCATATCGATGAATGAGAATTATACACGTTATGTTTTATTTATAATTTCACGGATATAAATAAAAACTGATTAAATATTTCCGTATTTGTTTTATTTCACAGTATCCATATTAAGAAAAAACATTAAAAATTATAAAGTATCAAAGAAACAAATACATAACTCAATTAGAGCCATAAGAAATGAGGTAGGTACATCTCTAATTGTTTCACGACGTCATTCTTTGACTTCATTTCAAGACCTTGACGCTCAGAGCACGTTATATTCAATTCTGATTAGGGATGTGGTCTATGATCTTTTTTCTATGTTTGTCTACTCCCGTGTTTTATTAAACTACTTCAGTCAACATTTTTTACCGTTAGGTATCTAAGCGGCAGAACATTTCATTGTACCTATTTATTGTGTATTTCGCCGTTTTTCGAAATGGAAAGTAAGTAGGTATGGATTTAAGTTATAACACACTTGTAGCAGTGTATTTATCACAACACTGTTTAAGCTTTAGTCTCTATTCTTTTCTTTACTCATGTAACGGTAGCGTTTACCTACCCGTCAGGCCGGGCATTCTAATGCTACAGTCCCACGACCCGTTTTCTCACATTCCACACCTTGTAGAATGCTTAAAAGCTCATCCGTATCCAGTTCTTCGTTCATGTCAATAACTTACTTATTTCTTTACTTATTAATAATGAAGCAATCAAAAGTGCAACAAATAGTGCTGCAGACTGCACTATGCCAAAGTGACCTTGACAGCCATACGTCACAGAACGTCTTCTATAGGAGTCCGTGGCGCCCGGGGCACTGACAACCATTGACTTATAGCTGACGACCAATTGTTTTGTAGAGATGGGAATATAATTATCTTGGGAGCTTATTACAAGTCCATGGAGGATGTCTTCGTTTGTGGCTAATCTCCCCGTTTTCCGAGTGTGCCTCTCCCTGACGTTTCTGAAGTCCTTATTACGGGCTTCGAAGCTTCTTCAGATAAGGTACCTAAAATGAATAAATACATACATTTTAAATTCAAAACGCAATCGAGTCAAATATTACATCAAACTATATTTATTTTTTACTTACCGATTGGCAAAACACCAAAGTTGTTACGCGCTTAGCCGAGCGCACAAATGAGTCATCAATCACAATGCAGGTGCTACCGATAACATGCAATAATAACTAAATCTCTACCACAATTACTAGTTATAAGTACCTATGCGCTATTAAAACTATATAATTAACTAAAAAGAAGGACAAAACAGCCAAATGAGACAAAATATATAAGTATTTTGAATTTACATTAAATGGCAAAAAAAAAAATTACAAACATTTTTTTTTACTGAATGATTACTCGCGCTGCCGCGGATGGCCGGCGCATTTTTTTTTTCATGGATAGAGAATGACCCTAGCTATCATATACTCACGTCACACACCCAACATATTAGTACAATTGAAGAAAAAAAATTAAACGTGATTCGCTCCATACAAAAAAATCTAATTAATTTTTTTCAAGACAAACTATCAACTTTAGAAGAAATTTTATAAGAATAAAAGTTGTCAGGAATATCCTTTATAAATTTTTTTTATAAAAAAAAATCGCATCGATATTGGAACTTTGTTGCCCAAGTCCATTAATTTTCAGTATGGGCCCACTGTGCGACGGTCGAAATTCGTCTATTTTCCCTTTGTTTTAAAGTAGTTATCCAATCCAAGTTCATATTTTACTGACCTCAAATTGTTTTCGATAATAATATTTCTAAATATTTCAACGGGTGAAATCAAACAGCGTTACGAGCACAGACATATATATTATATGTCTGTGGTTACGAGGTACCTTTCGCGTCACATCACTGGCCGACTTTATATAAAATCCTTGGTGTTCTGGGGATATTAAAAATGTTCGGAGTTTTTGTTTTTGCCAATTTTAATTAAAATAATTATCTGCATAGGATCATCATCATCTACATAGTTAGATACTCCATATTTGTTATTACCTACGCATTATCATTTTTTAAATGAATATTCCATTATAAATATCTATGTTTTACTTTACGACTTGTTTGCCGTCTGTACTAAACACGTTATTATTCTCACGTATTATCCCGTAAGTTTTAGAAGGTTGTTAAAATGTATTGCGCGCCCGCTTTTTATAACATTCTAGATTTGGTCGGGTTACCACGCATACATATTTTTTTTCGATTATCTTTTTAATTAATTAGTGTACAAGTCTGAAATTTCACATGTATATAATTGAACTGTATTTCTAATTACCACTACTACAGTAAATCGGTGGTCAAATAACTCAGCAGCGCGCCGTGGCCGGACAAACATCTTATATCTCTTTAAATAACGTAGGTATAGGATACTAATGAAACTTCAGTACCATTTAAAGACAGTAATTATCTATACAGGATTACTGGTAATTCGACGTATATCCGTCAGGGGCTGATAAAGGGGGCCAAATGCAACAAATTGAACCCCCCATATGTATGGCCGAAATTCAATAGTATTCGAGATATTTGAATTTTAAGGGTTTTTCGATATTTACCCAAAATTTGACATTTAATTCCAAATAAAAAAAAAACTACACATTTGAATGGGTACCATTAAAAATCATGTTGTAGCTAGCACTTCAATTAAGCTATGGACATAGTTAAAACTACTTAATTTAACAAAATAATTAAAATAATTAACGATATAAGAATAATATCTTACCAATATTTTTATTTTACGCTTCAAAAATGTTGCCTCCTCACAAAAATTTCTATGACATTAATCGTAAAAATAACTAAAAAAACTTGCCTATTCTGTAAGCTTTCCAAAAAGGTATAAGTCAATTTTAAAATACATAATTCGTGGCATGGCATGTGTTTGAAACGGCGCGGGGAGAGAATTTGTATTTGTATGAAATAAAATGCATTCAAAAATGTACGTCAAATTTTATTAAAAATTTTACACATCTTGTTCAAAATGAGCCCCTCTATTACGAATGCAAGTTCGAATTCTTTTCCTAACTTCGGTTTTCGTCACTCTTGATGAAAACGTTGTTCTCATCTGTTGCGCCGCGTTTATTATTCGCTGTCGAAGTTCTTCGACTAAATTTATTGGGGTCACATAAACTAATTCCTTCATATGACCCCAGACGTAAAAATCAAGTGGTGTGATATCAGGGCTTCGTGCTGGCCACGGAATTGGCCCTCCCCTCCCAATCCATCGGTTTGGAAATCTCTCATCTAGCCACTGTCAGACAGTAATCCGGTAATGTGCTGGGCACCCATCATGTTGAAACATGAGGTTGTTTTTTATTTCTTCGGGAACATCCGCCAACAAATCGTCTAGGTTGTTTCTCAAAAACTCCTCGTAATTTTCGCCGTTCAAATTTTGGGGCAAGAAATGAGGGCCCACCAAATAATTATCAACGACACCCATCCATACGTTCAGGGAAAATCTCATTTGCGACGCAGTTTCTTTTAGTTTTTTTGGATTCCTGCCTGCTTTAGGTGCCCAAAAATGTAAGTTATGGTAATTCGTTATACCATCCCGGTCAAACTTTGACTCGTCAGTCCACAAAATATTTCTTAGGAAATGTTCCTGGTCAGCGTCAGCGTTTAACATAAACCGAGAAAATTCGAGTCGCCTGGCAGGATCTCCCTCGTGCAATGTTTGGACAGGTTGATAATGGTACGGGTGTCTACCTGATAGATGTACTACCGACCACACTTTCCACTGGGACATACCGAGCTGTCTTGCAACAATGTTCGTTGAGATGTTTGGGTCATCAATAAAACACTGAAGAATGGTGTCCTCTTCGTCAGCCGTATACCGTCGAGGTCTGCCAGCGTTGAATTGTGCTCTCTGAACAATGCCAGTTTCAGACAATCGTCGATAGGTGCTCCCGAAAACAGTAACGTGGGGAAGTCGACGATCGGGAAAGCGGCGTTGGTATTCTCGCCGAGCCGCAGCCGCGTTTCCATCGGCAAAACCATAACAAAACATAATGTCTGCGTATTCGTTATTAGCATACGAAGCCATGGTATCCGAAATAACAATGATAACAAAAATAATAACAAGAGAAACAAGAATTAACAATAATGATCGATAACAAATTAACGCGATGAGAGATTGGTTAATAGCAAGATAACAACACACGTGCTTGCGCGGCGTAGAGTCGAAACTTACTAAGGAAGGCGACGCGAGCACAGCAGACGCCGTGTGCTCCCCCACCCTCACACCCCGCCCCATCACGAAGAATTCCGCCAGTAAAATCGGTTGTTTTAGCAAGGATCATAAACTAAAACACACATTATTTCTCTCCCCGCGCCGGTTCAAACACATGCCATGCCACGAATTATGTATTTTAAAATTGATTTTTATACCTTTTTGGAAAGCTTACAGAATAGGCAAGTTTTTCTAGTTATTTTTACGATTAATGTTATAGAAATTTTTGTGAGGAGGCAACATTTTTGAAGCGTAAAATAAAAATATTGGTAAGATGTTATTCTTATATCGTTCATTATTTTAATTATTTTGTTAAATTAAGTAGTTTTAACTATGTCCATAGCTTAATTGAAGTGCTAGCTACAACATGATTTTTAATGGTACCCATTCAAATGTGTAGTTTTTTTTTTATTTGGAATTAAATGTCAAATTTTGGGTAAATATCGAAAAACCCTTAAAATTCAAATATCTCGAATACTATTGAATTTCGGCCATACATATGGGGGGTTCAATTTGTTGCATTTGGCCCCCTTTATCAGCCCCTGACGGATATACGTCGAATTACCAGTAATCCTGTATAATAACGTTTAAGTTTAGTCTTCTTCTTCTTTTCGTGTGGTTAGTAAACCAACCTGGTGTCAGAGTTTTATATCCGCCCATGGGCCTCTGACTTGGCTTCACATGCCGTCGAGAAATATCTCTCAGGCATGCCGGTTTCCTCACGATGTTTTCCTTCACCTTTTTTTGAGCAAGTGATAATTATACCTATAATACGCACATGAATCCGAAAAGTCAGAGGTGCGTGCCTTGGGTTCGAACTCGAGACCTACGACTTGTCAATCTGACGGTCACACCACTAGGCTATCACTGCTTATTAGTTTAGTCTTTGGGGCGCATAATGGAAGTGCTAGGACCTATAAAGCATGCGGCTGGTGCGGGTGGGGCCGGATTTGGCGGAGAGCAAGTTTGGTTTTCGCAGGGGGCGCTCCACGGTGGACGCCATCATGCGCGTGCGAGCCCTCACGACGGGGGATGCGGTGGCTCGGGGTGGGGTCGTCTTGGCGGTGTCTCTAGACATCGCCAACGCCTTCAATACCCTGCCCTGGAGTTGCATCAGGGAGGCACTCCGGTATCACCGGATGCCGACCTACCTCAGTCGTGTGGTCGAGGCCTATTTGACGGACAGGGCCATCATCGACCCCGGTCACCAGGGAGAGTGGAACTGGCGAGAGATGTCGTGCGGTGTCCCACAGGGATCGGTCCTGGGGCCGCATCTGTGGGACATCGGATACGACTGGGTGCTGCGCGCCGACCTCCCCAATGGCGTCAGCGTCGTGTGTTACGCTGACGACACGTTGGTCCTGGCGCAGGGAAGGTCGCACCAGGCGGCGGTCGAACTAGCGACACACGGGGTTGCGACAATCGTGGCCAGAATCCGGCAATTGGGACTCGAGGTGGCCTTGCACAAGTCCGAGGCCATGTGTTTTCATGGTCCTCGGAACGCGCCACCGTCGGGTTCCCAAATAACGGTAGGAGGGGTTCACATCGGCGTCAAGTCGACGATGAAGTACTTGGGACTCGTCCTCGACAGTCGGTGGAACTTCGAGGAGCACTTCCGACGTTTGGCTCCCAGACTGGACCGGGCCGGGGCTGCCTTGAAGCGGCTCCTGCCCAATCTAGGGGGTCCAAACGCCTCCCGCCGGAGGCTATACGCGGGGATCGTGCGGTCCATGGCCCTGTACGGGGAACCGGTGTGGGCGCGTTCGTTGAGGCGGCGGCCTGCCCGCCGGTTGAACGCGTCCCAGAGGGTCGCGTGTTAATGATGACAACTCAGGAAAACTATAGCTCTGTCCCAGTCTCTCAGATGATATCTGAAAGCCAGACAATGGATACAATACATCAATGGCTACAGGCTTGGAGCAAATGTAATCCCGTTCCTGATGAAATTAACTTAGACGATTCCTCTGCATTAATTGGGGCAGCAGTAAATGCTTTCACTAAATGGGATTCTACTGCTAAATATGTTGATGATTCTTACAGAAAATTAGTGGAAGGTCAAGAAGCAATGATATAATTTTACATTCGCATTGACACAAGTCATTTCATAAAAAAAATATTTCGTTTATCATGTTTTAGATATACCGACAACAGAGTGTTTTTGTTTAATATAAAGTGCCTCATTGAACTTAAAAATTGAGTCGATTATTTAAAAGCAAAAGAAATTATTTCAGATTTGATTATTGTTTGTTTAAATCCACGAGATGGTATGAATAACGATGGAATCATGACTAGATGTGAAAGCGGCAAAAGCAGACTTAAAAAGTTGAGTGCCTTCGGTGTTAATGACACGGAGATCGAAATAAATGAGAATGACAAATTGAATACAAATGATGAAGATCTAAGTAATTCACTATTTACTGATACTTTAAAATGTAACATTACTAAAAGTGGAAACATAATTTTACCTGGTCAAAAATATCCATCAAGGTAGATAGGACTATGAAAAAATTGAGGCTGAAAAAATTATTATTACTCTTAGTGATCACAATGAATTTGGGAGTCATGAAAACGTATACTACTTCCCAGCATTTATTAATGTCTTATCACGTTTGATGAATCAGTTTCCTTTATGGTCCAATGTGATGAAAAATCTGTACCTACAAGTCTAAAATAGACCGACCTACATCTTCAAATGTGGAATCTTATTTCAGAACCCTAAAAAAACTACTGTTTCAAATCGGAACAAAGTCTCAAAGGTTACGTATAGATGAATTTATTACCAAACACTTTGAATTTTTGACTGGTGAGTTGAAGATCGCGAACAGTAACTTAAATATTAAAAAGAAAAATGAAATAAAAAAAATAAAAACGGTAACCGAACAAAAAGAAAAAGTTAAAAAGGTGTTTGAGTTTCCAGATGATTCTATTTTGTCAGATCATCCAAGTTTGGTAGAGAATTGGTGAGGTCTGGGTATGTTGAGCCGTAAACGTAAAAAACAGACCAGTGAACCAAGAAAGAAGGTGTTTCTGCTTTCGAATGGAGGCAGGTGCAAAACTGGCAAAGAGATTGTTACTACAACAAACACTTGTGCACTGGACTCAGTCTGTCAAGCATTAGCTACAGCATATACTGATGGATCTAGCATAAATCCAACAATACAGGGAAGTGACCATATGCTATGTCAGCTAATAAAAATAATGCGTGACAAGAACAGCGGTGAAGAAGCATATACAATTAGATCATCTATTGCTAAAACATATTTCAAAAACGTTCAAAGAGGAGACGTCACTGAAGTAGATTGTGAATGCAATGTTCTATATATTTTTGATAACATTCTGATTGACTGCTGTCTTTACAGTGCGGATGAAAAATGTCATGTACTATCGAAGAACTTCATATCTAAGCAGTTTGAAAACAAAATCCTGTGAACACGATGACCACATCTGTTACCGCCACGGTTCTATAGCGGCCAAGCGCTGCAAGTAGAAATAGTCCTTACGGTGTATAGATATGAACTTCTTCGATGGTACTAACTTGGGACTGTTCTATATATAAAGTAACCAGGAAACTGTCTGTCTTACGTTTGCACGATAAAAGTGTAGCTGATATTCAAGAAGCTGCAAGTTCACTGATCGACAATATGGATATGACTCGATGCCGTCGACTTTCATGTGATGGTATCTTGTTGTTTGATTTAAAGTTAAGGAATCTCGATCCGATAGTCGTTGTGCCGAAACTTTGACAGCTTGCTCAAGCACCTGAAAAAGCGAGAGCATCCGGACACGGTACGCGGTCAGGTTGTTTCCCCCCTCTGTAGCCCCATAGTATGAGCGCATGACGTTTTCGTTAATGGATCGTGTCCATCTCATGCGCTGCACACTTCCACCGGGACCCTATCAGAGGCCGGTGGGCCTCGAGGTCCTAAACCATCCGGCGGCCGGCGTCCTCCCCGTCGACGAGTAGGTGGTGGCGTCGTGGGCGGGGAGAAATACTCGTCGCTCGAGCTCGACGCAAGGAATCTTATAAGTTTTGAAGTACTGGATGAACTGATGTTTGTACATGAAGCGCCTCCAAGGTTGGTTTTACAGAATTCCGAATATTAACTACTTTCAATCATTGAATTTGTTCCGCCTGCTATTGGTACGATGGGTCATCTTCAAAGAACATTAGTTAAAGGCGTGAAAATGTATGGGAATGTTATGATGATTTAAGTAGTAATAAAAAGGTGGTAACATATTATTGCATTAAGTATATTAAAACATAAATATTAATAAACTGTTGTCACTGTATTTTTTTTTCTACTCTTTATTGTTGTGTTAGACACTCCACATACACACTTGAATTGAAATATTTAGGTGTTTGTTACATTTGAATTTTTGTCACTTAATAGGTACGATGGGCACTTCTATCCATAGGCTAGGCCTAGGCTTCTTCTACTTATTCTTCTATGATTCTTGTAGCAAAAAGAGAATCTACCCTCGGTAATTAATAAATGAATATGGTACACAGGGCTCCACTAAGTCCTTACCCCCCAAAAGACATGTAGGTTCAAATCCGTGATTGGCCGAAGTTGGTTTTTGTATTTTGCAAAAACAGTTTATTATAATTAATGTATTGTTTTAGTGAATAAATAAGTTTATGTTAGTATTTATTTTTTTAAAGTCTGTTTTTATTTTTATTTTTCAATGAAACGTTAATACTTTTATTATTGCGATTATTCGTAACGAATTCAATGTTATAGCAGTGTAACATTTTAAAACTTGAGGGGTTAGCAAACAGTGGCTAGCGCCTATAAGGATACTCCCGAAGGAAGGAAAGCATTGAAATATTATCTTTAAAGGTGTTTATTACATTTGTATGAATTTTTGTCACTAAATACGATAGGCACTTCTTTTTAATAACGTAATTCCTACTTAGCTGTAGGCCCCCTGTACAATACCATAGATTTATCGCCTAATCAAGCATAACTGCAATGTTAAATAAGAGTTTTGCCTTTATTTTTTTGTCAGGCACTAAAAATATTGTTGTTTGTCGATATCTTTATTGCTCTGATAGTTACAGTATTATCGTTGTAAAACATTGAGAGAAGCAAACGGGAAGTAATTAATGGCCACCGTGAATTTCAATAATTCTCTTTAACAAGGCCATTACGACTCGGTGACCGGCTGTCCTGTTATCACATGTATAATTTCAACATGAAAGATGTAAACAATATTTTGTAAGAATATAATTTTTTTAAAAGAGTGTCCGTGGAGTTTCTTGCCCGTTCTTCTCCATAGGAACCTACGCTTTGGAATGGGCAACTAGCTTCATATTTCTAAAAAGTGCCTGTAAATGGTTTAATTGAAATAAATGCTTTGAGTTTGAGTTTATCAGAATTAACGGTCAATCTTATTTTTTTTTTCTTCTACTATACAATGGAATCAATTATTTGTGAATAGGAAGCAAATATAAGCAATAGGGAAGCAATTGTTAGGCATAAATTCAACGTTAAATACGCCTCGTGACCGTTCATCCTGATGGAGACAAATAATTACTAATTAGTTATTAGGAAATAGCATGGGGCAAAAAGAAATTGGAAAATATATTGTAAGTGAAATTTAATGTATTCCTGACGAATTCATCATGGATTATGTATGTACTGCTTGCTAATTCTTACTGTAAGCGCATAAGAGAGTTTAAATTTTTTCTGAATAATGAAGTAGAAGAATTTAAGTAAATCCTCTATATATTTCATGATCCATTACATCCATCCACAAAATAAATTCTAATAGGCCTCTACTTTAAACACTTCAATGCAAAATCTATCTACTCTAAACTAAAGAACAGCAATAAATTCTGCTTTATACAAAATTTTTTGGTTCAATGACTTTATTTAAATGTATGAAAGTTTATGTTTGATGGTGCTTTTCGTATTCACCAACATAAAATTGATGCTGTGCATAAAATACACATTCAATGTTCAATACTTAGAAATAAGATAATATGAGTACCTATTGTTATTACGTAGGTGCAGACTATGATGTGAAAATAGATGTATGTATGGTGGTGTGGTGAGTATGTTCATTGATGTCCTTATATAATCCACTGTCATAAAATGCTTCAAACTATGCTTGTTTTTGTTATTGAAACCTTTGAAATTGGAGATTTTTAATTTTAAAATATATATATATTTTTTATTTTTTTTCAGCTAATCAAAGTACTGGGCCAAATTATCTATACAATTTTGCCATTTTGATGGCAGTTTGTTTATCCCTTTACTGTAGAAGTCTGCCGGACGGGAGGCTATGAAGTCAGCGAAAGCGTTTTGTACTGCCTCTCGGGTGTTGATTTTTTTCCCACTTAAAAAATTGTCTACATTTTGAAAAAACTAGATATCTGTTGGGGCAAGGTCCGGTGAGTTCGGTGGGTGACGGAGAGCTTCCAGCTGTAACTATTGTAGCTTTGCGATGGTCTGTGAAGTGTGAGCTCGCGCGTTGTCGTGGAGAAGCAATGGGGAAGAGCGGTTGACTAGTCTTGGTTGTTGAATTACGAGCTTCTCCATCATAGTTTGCAATTCTTGGCAATAGACATCTGCCGTCACAGTTGTACCATTCGGTAAAAAGCTGTGATGTACAAGTCCGGCACTGGTCCACCAGACAGTCACCATTATCTGTCTATGAGTAATCTTTTTTTTTAGGAAGGTGTTTTTTTTTTGGTACCCGGGTCCACCCACTGAGACGAACGCTTACGGTTGTCGTACAGGATCCACTTTTCATCGCAGGTAACAAAAGGATTAAGAATTCCCTCATTTCTATGCCGATTCAGTAGTGCTATGCATGCATCGACGCAATCTCGCTGTTGGTCGCTTAGTTCGTGAGGCACCCACTTATCTAGCTTTTCTATCTTCCCGATTTGACGCAAGTGCTTTAATGTTGTTTTGACACTAACTCCAAGGCCCGCAGCAAGCTCAGCCGTAGATTGAGTTGGATCCGCTTCCACTATCGCCTTCAATTCGTCGTTGTCGACAATGGTTACCGGCCGACCGCGAGGCTCGTTCTTCAACTCAAAATTTTCAGATTTTAAGCGATTGAACCAATAATGGTGTGTGCAATACACTGTTTGCGTAAACCGTGTTTATGCAAACAGTGTATTGCGCAGCGGTATTTCCACTTAGGAACTCATTTTCGAAAATTGTACGAATTTTCAGTTTATCCATGACGCCAAAAACTACCACAATGTCACAAAAACAAAAAACTATCTAAAATAAATGACTGAATCTGAAATTAAATTAGCACGTCTTTCGAATAAAATTCATTTGAATTTCGAATTGCGCGTCAATCCACAGATAATTAAATCTGAAAATGCTGGTTATAGAATCTCCAATTACATAGGTAAAGACCTATTATTTGTTTTTCCAATGAAGAACAAGCTCCATCGGGTTGCTAAGCTTGTTCTCGCTTGGTTCATGATAAGTTCGATGCAGTACGAGGTATGAATTTGTCTTTCGATAAAATGCCACCAAAATACCTCGTTTCTGAAATATCATAATATATATCTTTAGTTTAGGTTGTAAGCACTTGTAACAGAAGAGAACTTGGTCAGTAGGTCGTCTTATGGGCGGATATTTATGGGTCGTCTTATCGAGCCTAGCGGGAAGGCTCAGTTCGGCCGCCTACGCTGTCAGAAAAGTAAGACAATACACTGACGTTGATACAGCTCGGTTAGTATATTTTAGTTATTTTCATAGCGAAGTCCTACGGTATTCTGCTTTGGGGCAAAGCTGCAGATATTCAAAATATATTTGTCCTCCAAAAACGAGCTATTCGAGCAATTTACCAGCTAGGTGCCAGAGTTTCTCTGAGAGATTTTTTCAAAGATATCGGTATCCTCACAGTGGCATCACAATACATCTTCGCCAACATCTTATATATTAGGCAGAATATACACATATACACTAAAAACAGTGATATTCACAATGTTAATACCAGAAGTAAGGATAAACTACGTGCTCCCTCCCACCGGCTTCATAAGGTTCATAACTCATTTGTTGGGCTTGGTATAACCTTTTATAACAAGCTACCCTCTTGTTTGCTAGATTTGCCTTTTAATGCGTTTAAAACTAAAGTAAAGTCCAACCTTTGTTCAAAGGCATACTATTCTATCAACGACTACTTAAATGATAAGAATAGTTGGTCGCTGTGATTAACTCAAGACAATGTTTAAATGTTCTTTCTCCAGAATTAGTTTACCTACTGACAGGTTTTATGAGTTTATATAAAAGTTTATAATTTTACTTTATATGTACATTTATTTTATTTTTATTTATTGTTGACATAATCTACTCATTACAATGTTTTTTTTTAATGAGGTGTATTACAATATGTGGTTAGCTAGCGACCTCGACAATTATTTATTTTACCTCGATGGTCCTAGTTTATCAATTATAACTTCTAGTTACAGCTCTATGTAAGCGGGCACGCCCTTTATGCCTGGAGGCCTTATTTTCTTTTTTTTAGATAGTGTTTACGTTTAGTTATTTTTATTTCTGCTTGAGTATAGTTCTCGATGTTTTTGGTTGGTATATTGGCGTGTGCTAGCTGTCATATGGCTATTAATTTATAATTTAAATTTTATTTTGCGTAATGTAAATTATCTTATAAATAATTGTATAGAATCATTTTTTTTCCTAACTGAACAGACAGCTGTGCTGCTGGGGAGTTTGTTGCGCCACTTCTTGTTCCCAGCAAAAGCACTAGGAAGTGGTGAAGGGTGGGCGATTTGGGGGACTGTCTTATGTAATTTTGACGTTTGAAAAGTGCTGATTCTCAGCCTAGTTTGAATAAATGACTTTTGAATTTGAATTGAATTTGAATATCTTTCACAATTATTATTATAAATCGACCTAGCTGCTTCGATATTTGATTATTGATTTATCATTGACGGTTTACACAAAAATACATTCACAATTTATCAAAACGATGTTCACTTACATAATTTCATAATAATTATGGAGATTATACGAGTAAATCCCAAAAATATTACAACGACGAATGCAACGAGTACATAGTATCTCTAAGTAGTCTGTGATTGCCTTCTAATGTATCTGACAGAAGAAACAAATTGCTCGTTGATTTTAAACAAACTGACCGCTGTCAAAATGGTTCGGTCGTAATTCGAATAATAGCCTTTTTAGACGCTTATCGTTCACTCTTTAGCGTCTCATTCAGACTGCAGTTGCTATCCAAGATTTTTAGTTACGTAATACGAAAGTCGTAAATTTTTTCAATTTCTAGTTTTAAATGTGAAAATGTGTTGCGTAATTAGATAGCTTACAGTAGCCATGGCTTTCATTTCGACAGTTCAACAGCGTCGTTGAGCAGACAAAATTTATGAAACAATGGATTAGCAGTAGCCTTCAAAATGATTCAAATTGCGATTGGAAGTGTGTTACGCAACTAAGTTGCTGGTCAGGTAGTATTTTAAAATAATAATAAAAAACGGTAAGTTTAGTGTGTAAAAATTATAATGCCTTTGTTTGCATTATTTGCGTAAGAATATCCGTGGTCTAATATAGTTGGCGAGTGAAGGGGTCCCACGGGACCGATGCCTGCCGGGGTTGCGGGAAAGTTCGAAAGGGATACCGTGGCCCCTGGCAACGTAAAGGCAACCGAAGGAACACGGGTGGGTTTTAGTCAGTAAGAGTCTGACACGCCATAAAGTCATTTGATGATTTTCCAACCAAAAAAAAAAAAGGTCTATTACATCACGCCTTGTTTCCCCGAAGGGTTGGGCAGAGGTGTACCTGTAGTACACCCACATTTCTCCAGTTATGTTTTTTAAGTCCCATGTAATAGGGGGCGAGCCTATTGCCATCAACCGGGCACAATTCCAGACTCCGGGCTTCTACTGAGAAATTCCTGTTGGAAAAACCCAATAATACTTAGCCCGACTTGGGAATCGAACCCAGGACCTCATGCTCAGCAGTAGCGCTTGCGACCACTAGACCAAAGAGACAGTCAAAAGGTCTATTATAGTAAAGAAACTCACAAATTGTTACTAATTCCTAACAATCTATGGACTGTAACGTCTGAAATAAATTATTTTTATTTATTTCAGCGTTATTCAATTGTTCTTTTTCATAATTGCCAACTTCTGTCAAAAATATGTAGAAAAGTAAATTATAATTAAATGAATAGAAAAAGGAACATATATTTTTTTAAGTCCCGGTTGGTCTCCGTCGGCGTCGGTCATCTGTTTTTAGTCTTGTTTTAAAAATTGTGATTGATGTGTACATTGAGGAGTGCACCTAACTACCTAGTGAATTATGTAAATCTCGAGGATGCAGCGGCGGAGTGAAGTTACTAAATATTCGGCTTTCATTCGACTCGTGCCGATCGGAAAACTCCGGTAGTAAATAGTAGATTGTTTGCCTAGGGAGCAAACAACTATTTTTAGGGCGAGAGTGTTTTTTTGAATCCAGAGTGGAGCGAAGGATTCTAGAGTAAATCTAAAGAAATTCTAAAGTAGAATCCTGAACGCAGCGAGGGATTCAAAGTACGTCACTTGAGCTTAAAATAGTGTTGCTCCAGAGGTGAACACTCTACTTTTCATCACCCTCTATGAGAAAAAAAAAGTGTACGGTCCTACCCTCACCCATGACGGAAAAAATTTAAATGATCGTATCGTAATATCGTCATCTTGGATTTACGTTTTGACCTCACTATCGGCTTTAGAACCCACGAAAACTATGAAAATGACACCCATGACGAAAAATTTGAAAATTTTCACAGTCGCCATCTTGGATTTACATTTTGACCTCACCATCAGCTTAAAGTGAATCTTTGCGTTAAGCTCGTGAACGGGTGCTGCTTGTGGTGACTGGTCGTCTTGCTGATCATGGTTTTGTTATTGTTATTAGTAATTAACTGTTTATTTATTTTACCTCGATGGTCCTAGTTTATCAATTATAACTCTAGTTACAGCTATATGTAAGCGGGCACGCCCTTTATGCCTGGAGGCTTTATTTTCTTTTTTAGATATTCTTTACGTTTAGTTATTTTTATTTCTGCTTGAGTATAGATCTCGATGTTTTTGGTTGGTATATTGGCGTGTGCTAGCTGTCATATGGCTAATAATTTACAATTTAATGTTTTGTGTTGTGTTATGTAAATTATTTTGCATAAGTACTTATTGTATAGAATCATTTTATTTTTCCTAATTGAACAGACAGCTGTGCTGCTGGGGAGTTTGTTGCGCCACTTCTTCTTCCCTGCGAAAGCACTAGGAAGTGGTGAAGGGTGGGCGTTTTGTGGGACTGTCTTATGTAACTTTGACGTTCGAAAAGTGCTGATTCTCAGCCTAATTTGAATAAATGACTTTTGAATTTTGAATTTTTGAATTTTGGCTTTAGAACCCTAGGAAAACTATGAAAACGACACCCATGACAAAAAATTTGAAAATTTCCGTAGCCGTCACCTTGGATTTACGTGTTGACCTCACTATCGGCTTTAGAACCCTCGAAAAGTATGAAAACGACACCCATGACAGAAAATTTTCACAGCCGCCATCTTGGATTTTCATTTTGACCTCACTATCGGCTTTGGCGCCCTCGAAAACTATGAAAACGACACCAATGATGAAAAATTGGAAAATTTTCGTCATATGTCGTTGCCGCCATCTTGGATTTTCATTTTGACCAGGCTTGTCAAAGTGTGAATAATAATTCACACTTTCTCTCTCTTTCTTGCCAGCATGTTACTTGTTCATACAATGTTCGTGATTGATCTCCTTGGTGATTGGAACTTTTTCTAACAATATCCAAATTCGAAATTCAAACCTACTTTGCTCCCTAGGGATCAAAGTGCTATTTTGGTCCCTGTTTACGAAGAACAAATTAGCTCTTTTTGAATAGATGTGTTGAAAATAAAATTTAAATTAACTTTAGATAAACTTTTTGATAAGCTCTTCATATTTATATATTTCTGTGAAGGTGCTGAATGTCTCAGTGTTGCAAAGGTTTGATTGGTGCTGTAGTGATGTGGACACGATGCCTCTCAGGTAGTAGCGCACTATGCCCCGTTCAACCTCTGGGAAGGACAGTCCGCCCCCACTGTCACCTTTGCAGACTGCCACCGTACCTGGTATGGGAAATAAAGGCATTTTAATTTTAGTTGTTCCGTGCGTAAGCCGGTGTAAGCCCAGGTTCGCACGTTTTAAGACGTCGATTTTATATCGCGCACTGGATTTTCAACTCTCGGTGTTGAGCCGAGCATTGAGAATCCAACAGACCATCCCAGCGCCTCAAAGCGTTGAAAATCCAGTGCGCGATAAAAAATCGCCCGTGAGTACGAGGGCTTTTGGACTTTTAATCGTATACAGTATCTTGACAGTTTAAAGCAAAATAATGCTACAATACAAAAACGAATATTGTTAGAGGGCGTGGCTGCGTTCTCGCCTTGTATAGATTGGAAATATCCAATCTATACAAGGCGAGAACGCAGCCACGCTCGCGTATACATTGTAATACTATTTTTAAATCTGTGTGATTACAATGTATACACGAATATTTTGTACTGCTAATTTTGTTTGTAACGTGTACGCGTGCATTCTGGTTAGGTTAGAATTGAGACCAACCGCGCGCGAGCAGAGCGAGCGCTACATCCAAGTTGCTCGCAGCCAGGCAGGCTTTTTAGTATTAGTGCAAGGGGTCTGTGGGTCATCTTAGGGGCTGTGCATTACGTCGCAAACAAGTTGGATACCCGTTCACAAGTTGTCGCCATCTATACACGATTAGTCCGTAAGCATACTGGCACTGTTTAATATGGAATATGGTAGTTAATTAGGTCACTGCGAAGTATACGCGAGTATTTGCGTACTACTCTTGTATATATTGGAAGACCATAATAAAAAAGGGATTTCCAATTTATACGCGATTAGTTTCACACCCTTGCGTTCTGGCCTTCTGACGCTGTTGGAGTAGTGAACGAATTTGCTTGTGGAATTTGATTAAATCTCATAAAATGTGTTTGTTCTAATACACGGGGAGGTCCAAAAGTTCGTGGAATGGAGGGGATGGAGTGGGGATAGTGGCGCTCGCTTAGTGTCATACTAATTGAGTACTCATAATTAGTATATAAATTGAGTTTCAGCCCTGTTGCGTCATTCGTTTACGAACACTCGTCTGCTAAACAAGTCAATCCGGAAGAAAAATGAAACTATGGAGAAAATTGAACACCGTGTTGTGATAAAATTCCTTACCAAGCAAGGGAAGAACGCTCTGGCCATTTTTAATGAAATGGAAACCGTTTATGGGGAACAGTGCCCTAGTAAATCAATGATTTACAAGTGGTACGGTCTTTTTAAACATGGTCGGGAGTCGATTGAAGACGACCCCCGCTCTGGAAGGCCAGTTGAGACCACCACATCAGACATCGTCGAAAAAGTAGAAACAATTATACTGGAGGACACCCGTTTGAAGAAAAAACAGTTATCTGCATTAGTTGGAGTATCAGATACCACCATTTTGCGATTCCTACATGACCACCTGGGTATGACAAAAGTCAGTGCAAGATGGGTACCGAGAATGCTCACGCCACCTCAAAAACCGCAGCGCATCGAAGCGTCAAAACATTTTTTGGAGTTGTGTGGAGACGAACCTGCACAGATTTTGGAGCGGATTGTTACCGGAGATGAAACATGGGTTCATCACTTTGAGCCTGAGTCCAAACAAGAGTCCATGCAATGGCATAAAAAGGGGACACCACCGCCAAAGAAATTAAAAGTGTCAGATAATAATAACATTTTATGACACCTATTTTTTGCTTTACCATCATATTAATTAAAACCGGTCAATAGCGAGTAGGACTCGCGCACCGAGAGTTCCGTACAGGCGGACAGTACCTAGACCGGGGTTACTTTGATCAATATTAAACTTTGAAAGGTTCATATCTTTAAAATTTGTAGGTGTAAAAAAATACTAAATAAATCTAGTGATCGGTTTTTTTATTACTCTCGATTCCTGTAATAATAAGTGAAAAAAATTGGCTTGATTTTGAGAAAAAAAAATTAAACTGCCTGATCAAAGTTATACGTAGGATGGGGTTACTTTGATACCCCTTATTTTATTGCGTAATTACAAAGTAATTATTGCGTAATTGCAAAGTAATTACGCAATTAAATAAACCCAATTACAATGCCAATACAATTTAAATATAATTACCCAATTATAATGCTAATACAATTTAAAAAATAAAAATCTATCAACGAGAAAAATAAATATTGTCGCATGGGGTAACTTTGATCTAACAATTGATTTGATTGTTTGAATGACAATATATTTACCTTTTTCAATTAAAATGATTAGTGGATTCCTAGCGTGTCCTCAGGAAAGGATTAAACAGTTGTTCAGTGTTCATAACTCAGAAAAAAAACTACCTACATAATTGCGTTTCGTTTTTTTTTTTTTTAACTAGGGCATCTCGTAGCTCACCTCTGAGGTGATGACTACTTAACCGGTCAATCCTGCGGCTGCCTTAAGCTACTAACTTAAAGCCTCCAGCCAGGGGCAAAACTATTCTAAATTAAAACTAGGCGAACGCTCGCTAAGGGCACCCCCTGTGGGGTACGGACCTCGGCTTAGGGCGTCGCTGGGGGGAGGACAGCAAATTGGGACAGGCTGGATCAAAGATGATTCATTATTATTAATCGGGGAATTTAAGACTACATTTCTCAGCAAAACGCGGGCTGGCGCTTCTGCGAGCAAGGGTCGGTGGGGAGTGTTATTTACTCGGGCGGGTCGCGATCGCGGAGGACCTCGGCGGCGAGGTCGGAATGCGGGTCGGTGTCTGTGTTTCTTGTGCACTGTACTTGTGGCCCTATTGCTCTCCTGGAGGAGGGTTATGGGGTCGTCTGGGTCGGTAAGGATTTGCCTTGGGCGGCGGGTCTGGCTGATTCTACTCGTGACATAATTGGCGGCCTCGACCACCAGAGGGTTGCGGTGTTTGGCGGCGGACTCAAAGAAACGCTTGGAATTGCGTTTGAGAAATTGGTGGATTGTGGGGATCTTTAGGTCGAGATGGAGGATCTCGTTCCTAATGTACCAGGGGGCACCGGTGATTTTCCGGAGAAATCTATTTTGGAGCGTTTGCATCCTATGAATATGGCGGGGTTTTGCGTGTGCAAATACGGCTCCCGCATAGGTCATGATGGGACGAACGCACGCCGTGTACGTACGCAATTTGCACTTAAGTGACATTTTGCTACGTGCATTCAGGACAGAGTGGAGTCTACCGAGGACGAAAGCGGCTCGCGAGCGGACCTGCTTTATGTGCTCACTGAAGGTGAGATGCTGATCTAGGACGACACCTAGGTATTTGGCTCGCTTCTCCCAAGGGATAGGCTTGCCGAACATGGTGATGGGTCGGGGGGGTTTGAACCTTTTTCGCGGTTTCCTAAAGAGAACCGCTTGGCTTTTATCCGGGTTGACTTCGATCCTCCACTTTCTAAACCAGGTGCCGAGCATGTCGACTGAGGTCTGGAGAGTGTGGGCTATCGAGTCAGTGCTGGTACCCTTGTAGTAAATGGCCGTATCGTCTGCGAACAGAGCCAACTGCGCCCTTTTACTCTTTGGGATATCGCTGGTGAAAAGCGTGAAGATTAGGGGGGAGAGCACAGAGCCTTGAGGGACTCCTGCGCGGATAGGACGAGGGGAGGATATCGCTCCTTCGATACGGTAGCGGAAGGTGCGGTTTGACAAAAAATCCCGTAAGATGAGCACGAGACGATCCGGCACACCGAGTTTGTAGAGCTTATAATAATAAGCCGTTGTGCCAGACTTTGTCGAACGCTTTCGCTATATCGAAGAATATTGCACCGGTTATTAAGCCGCGCTGGAAGCCCGCGCATATGCTTTCAATAATCCGGTGGGCCTGATGCACGCTAGAGTGCTGGGTTCGGAACCCAAACTGTTCGTTGGGAATGAGGCCCTTGGTTTCGGCATAATCTCTGAGGCGCTTATAAATAAGCCTCTCGTAGACTTTGCCGAGTACCTTGAGCAAACTGATGGGGTGCGTTTCGTTTTAAGTAATTCACGATTTTATATGAAATGGAAGTTTCTATCAAAGTTACCCCGCGATTCAAAGTAACCCCGGTTTACCGGTACTTTACTATTATATCTTTATTGTTAATTTACAAATCTAAGCCATAACTGCTTATGGTGACTGAAAAACTTTGCAGCCACTCCACATTGCAAACTGTTCATATTAATTAATAACCTAAATAGTTCTGTGCCCAGAAAAAACTACAAGCAGTTTTAGGTGAGCGCCATCTCTTGACCGATAGTGGTACTAATGCAATTTTTATTGATGATTTCTGTACAAGTGTGCTATTTAGAGACATCGTTTTATTTTTCCTGTAATCTTAATTATTATAAACTTCTATCACATAACATAATTTCAGACTTTTCTGTATGCAAACTGGAGATTAGGGGGGAACACATTTTTTTTTTAAATTTTTCGTCAAACGTTGAAAACTATGAGTTCTAAAAAAATAATCAAACATGTTTGAGAATGTGCAAATAGTGCTCTTTCATATGATAACCCCCATATGATAACCCACTTCGAATTTTCAAGAACCCCGTCCAATCCTCGTTGCAAAAAAAAATTTATTTCTTTCTTATTTGCAAAATAGTTGGGCAAACGTCATCTAAAACTATTTCAAGTTGACAGCATTAGTAGTTCTTGAGACATCCAGCTGTGACAGACAGACTGACAGACAGACTGAGTCGCGCCATAAGGGTTCCTTTTTACCATTTTGGTACGGAACTCTAAAAAATAAGTCATTTTTTAGAGTTCCGTACCGAAAAGGTAAAGATAAAACGCATTTAATTTGAGGAGTGGGGGCTCGCTATGTCTCAAGTACGTATAAAATGTACATACAAGTGACGTCATGCTGTTTCAACCGACTTCAAAAAAGGAGATTGTCAATTAGTTTTTTTTTTTTTGTATGTTTGTTACGTGATTACTCCGCCAATTATGAATTTATTTTGATGATTATTTTTGTGCTTGGTAGGGCATACTTCAGAAGTGGTCCCATATAAATTTGGTCAAGATCTGATGAGGAGTTTGTGAGTTAGCTTCAATAATACGTATTTTTCCCACCTAGTATAATTATAAGGACGATGTTCTAATAGTTCCTGTCACTGTAATTTACATAGCAGTAGGTATTCAAATTTTTCTGGGGGGTTTATGTAGGTACCACAACTAAAAAGTGAAAAATAAAAGCTTTTTTACTAAAAATAAAACCGACTCCCAAAAAAAAAACACTACATAGTGAAAAATAACTTTGATTTCGGAAGGCGGTGTATCTGGTTTTGTATTTTCGTTTTTTTGCCAACGACTTTCGAAAATAAAGTTATTTTTCACTACGTAGTGTTTTTTTTTAATAATACGACAGACGGACAGAAAAGTTTTGTCATCATCCCTATTGGAACCGTGTAACTAGCTTCTGACGTTTCATATGTGCCCATCTAAGATTAGGCTTAGGAAACAAAATATTTTGAATTTCGATTTTTGAATTTCATAACTTACCGTTATTATAACCGGCGCATATCTTGTCCTCGGGGATTTGCTCCTCTGGCATATTATATTTGCACTCATCAATGGGAACAAACGGTAGGTTCACCACCTTCAGAAGTGGAGAAACTGTCCCGTTTTTGTCTGTCAAACCCCAGCCCGCGACCTGCAAGTATTATATTGGATGCATTCATCAAGCACTGCAGTTACGACAATCTATACTTTAGTAAATTATAATTATAACATGTTGTCGTTTTTAATTTATGTTAAATACTTATTTTATTATTATTTAATAATATCATAAATAAAAAATGCAATTTTTATATTTTGTTGACACAGCAAATTTTTCTGTATCAAAGTAAACGCAACCATAAGTATTAAAAACTGCATTGCAAAAATCATAATAGAACGTGGTTACAAAAATGTCTTACGATGGTGCAAAAAAGTAGCATTCTATTTTTCTTAATTTGAATAAAACCACAATTTATAGTATCTACTATAAATTGTGGTCAAGTGTTATAATATTGGATGCATTCATCAAGCACTGCAGTTACGACAATCTATACTTTAATAAATTATAATTATAACATGTTGTCGTTTTTAATTTATGTTATATACTTATTTTATTATTATTTAATAATATCATAAATAAAAAATGCAATTTTTATATTTTGTTGACACAGCAATTTTTTCTGTATCAAAGTAAACGCAACCATAAGTATTAAAAACTGCATTGCAAAAATCATAATAGAACTTGGTTGCAAAAATGTCTTACGATGGTGCAAAAAAGTAGCATTCTATTTTTCTTAATTTTAATAAAACCACAATTTATAGTATCTACTATAAATTGTGGTTTAATAATGCATCTACATTATTTACAATTTTGTTTATGGATTCTAAGATAATACTTATGTATAAGCACTTGAGTGAGATACATGAGACTAAATATAGTCTCATGTTGGAGCGAATACAAAATAATTTTGTTAGATTTTTATACTTGAGGCTCTATGGAGTATAATATCCTTTTACCCGCATACCTATGTATCCAACCTTGTTTATATTAGGCATGGTTGGATACAATGAGCTGAGAGTAAGGCGTGAGTTCGCACTTGTCTCGTATTTATTTATTAGAGGCAAGATACATAACGCCAACATAATTGAATTAAATTTAATTAGAGTTGGTGTGTTTGAGTGTGCCCGACAGGTATGTGTGGCGGCGACGGCGGCCTTAGCTGCTGGCTGTACCTTGTGGCCGCACTAATCTGGTTAATGAGGCGCCCCCTTAGAGCATTAAATTTATGCTCTATTGTATATTGTCATATTGTCCCTGACTCGGGCGCTTCGCACCCGTAACCTTGTAGCGGAGGAAATAGACATTTATGCTTGTGGACGGAGTGAATTCACAAGATTAAAGATAGTGCAATCCACGACGACGCACTCCACGCCGCTCGGCTCCGTACTAAAGTACGAGTGGGGCGAGTCGTCGTGGATTGCATTATCTGTAACATTGTATGTAATAAGTTTTAGAAAATAAGTTCTTATTATTAAGTTTGCTTCACTATTGCATTGGGTTGTACCTGTAATAATAGTTGTAAGCGAGTATATAAATAAATAAAATATATGTCTAGTTTAAGGCCCTATTTTGTAAATATTTATGTAAATCAGTTATTTGAATAAACAATTATTATTATTATTATTTGAATGTGTTTGACATTTCTCGGGACCCTGGGGTCCCGGACCTTAAGAAGGTGTACGAGGGGGCGAAGCCAACTCGCAGAGGCCAGTTAGATGTTTTTAATTAAATGAGGCACCAACCGACGATTATCCCTGTATTCACTATGCAAGTACACCCAATGACAACCCCCGATGGTTTATGACTATTGCAGGATATGTAAACAAAGATATTGAACTATGGGTTTGGATGGCTTTAAGTTGACTGGTGACCTGGAACTATGGAAGGACTATGTCCCCTGCCTGATCAATGTTTTATACCTATGTACACGGATAAAATGGCAGGGTGTGACTTGCACACTCAATAATGGGCCGCCGAAAAATGTCGCTAGCACATAATGACATAGCGACAAGGAGGCAACATGTCATGAGGTGCTTGAGGAGTGGAGAGGTACTCCACGGGTTTCAGAACTATCCCAGAGCCCAGAAGATGGTCAAGATCCCTACGAGCACTTACTGGAATACTTCCTTCCTCCGAGCACGTTTGCTCTTTCGAATCTCCACTCAAGCCGGCCAATTAAGGCAAGAGTGAGGTGGGAGCTCTGTTCCTCGTTAGTGTTCACTCCAGCCGGCCAATAAAGGTAAGCCAGAGATGAGGAAGCTTTCTCCCGGGAGATAGGATCCGTGGGGTCGCTACTGCCCAACAGCTTGCCACATGCTGCCCTGCGGGTTTCTATATCTTTCTTGGTCTGGCTCCTCATCCCAGACCTGTTCCAGCAAAGTAAACTCTAGACCCAGAGCTTGGAGCGCGCAAGCTCCGCCACGACGTCAACGTCATACGGCGGTGGGGTTATTATTATTATTTCGTTTCTTTCTTATATACCTAATTACATTTTTAAATATTTCTTATACACATTATAACATAACATAACATCACGCCTTGTTTCCCCGAAGGGTTGGGCAGAGGTGTACCTGTAGCAGGTACACCCTCATTTCGCCAGTTATGTTTAAGTCCCATGTAATAGGGGGCCAGCCTGTTGCCATCAATAGGAGCACAAATCCAGACTTCGGCGTGCTACTGAGAAATTTCAGATAGAATAACCCAATAACACTTTGCCCGACCCGGGAATCGAACCCAATACCTCGTGCTCAGCAGTAGCGCTTGCGACCACTAGACCAACGAGGCAGTCAACACACTACACACACGTCACGTCTTACACTACAAATATATTGAAAAAAAAAAATTAAAAAAATTGAGATCCGTCGGTGTCGGGAGCATAGTCCAAGCTACCGGTGGTTAGGGCTGCAGAGACAGGAACCTCCTCACAATGCGAGCCGTATCGAGGAATACTTCCTCCTGAATCAGGCCCTTGATCCAACCGCCTAACGAGAGCCTCGAGAGATGTTGGTCGAGGCTTTCGGCCATCAGGCCATTGGCTGTTACGACAGTGGGCACAATGATAGCAGTGTTCACATTCCACATATCAACCACCTCGTGTGCTAAGTCGAGATATTTTATTTGTTTCTCTTTCTCAGCTTTCACGAGGTTCTCGTCATGTAGAATGGTAACATCGACTATCATTGCGCGACGCGCTGATCGATCTATCACCACTATGCCAAGCTTATTTGCTACATTAGTCCAGTCAGTAATGATAGACCGATGTCCATGTTACGTTGTACCGGGACAACGTGACATGGTCATTTTCGAGAACTGGGTCGGGCACATATTTATAATATGGTACCTCAGAGTCCACAAGCTTATGTTTCAAGTTGCTGGTGAATAATCCGGGCCACTTAGTTATGCCTGTGCAAGTACTCGCCGTTAGCCAGACGCGAATAACCAGAGATAATATTATGTCTAATGGACTCACCCGGAAGATGACATGCCCGAAATACGTCAACCGTACCGTCCTTCATAATATGTCTCCGTTAGTTATTCATCAAGATAACTTCGTCCATAATTGCACAGACGAAACCTTCAGTTTCACCGAAAAGGTCACCGAAATGTAGCCAGGATACGGACTCTAAGAAATATACACCGAGCTCATGAAGGGCCCAATAGAAGCGCTCGTGAAGCTCCTTGCTTTGCCATACCTCCTTGCGGTCATCTGTAGTAAGTACTACAGGTTTGCGCCAATTCTCTTTAGCCTAGGAGAGCGGGCTGAGTCCCTTGTCCACTGCGACTAAATCACGGTGCATATCCACTTCGGGTTTTAAGAAATATTCCTCAAGTATTTCTGCACACCTCGCGGTTGTGGAGGATCTTCACATTTAAAAATCATCGACCCACGCACTTCCGCGGGATGTATAGTCTCATCATCTATGAACGTGGGTGATGCATCTGGTTTGCGGTCAGGAGTGTACGTACCCTCCTGTCCAGGACATCGAGTTCGGTCCGAGTCCAATTGAGTATGCCGAAAGAGTACATCAAAACCGGCATGACCCAACCTTCAAAGTCACGCACCTTATTTCTGCCCGAAAGAAGACTAATTAATACCTTCCTCAGGCGACCAAAGAAGCGCTTCTTCAACGATTGCTTCATGTCAGCAACGTTGACGCCTAACGCTTCCAATATAACCAAATACTTATCGTTTTTGGCAAAATAGAGGGATCTAAGGTGTATGGAGTCCGTGAGTTGAGTTCCCTTCGATTCTATAATCTCCCCTCGCTTTACATGCATTACTCTGTACATTTGTCCACACCAAATTCCAATCTGGTGGCGCTACTGAATGTTTCCGTAACCTTCAGTAGCTCCATCAGTCGCAATTTGTTGGGGGCAAAGAGTTTCAAGTCATCCATGTAGAGGAGGTGAGATATGACCTGACCACCTCTCCTCAACCGATAGCCTAGACCTGAACCCTCCAGCAGTGTGCTTAGACAATTCAGGGCTAAGAACCAAAGTGGACTCAAACTGTCGCCCTGGAATATTCCTCGTTTAATCCATACAGGCTCATCATTCCCCGGGATCAGTCGACATCCTGGATAGCGAAGGACCGTCCTCCATTGCCCCATACATCAGGTAGTTGCACAGAGTTGCATCTACTTTATAAAACTCCAGCACCCTCATGAGCCATGTATATGGCATGGAGTCATAGGCCTTCTTATAATCTATCCAACATGTCGACAGAGATCCTTTTGGGAATGACGTTAGCTAATGGACATATCAATGAGGAGTAGCACCTTAGTACTACGGGACCCGTTCCTGCATCCATTTTGAGAGGCAGACATGATGGAGTTGGTGTCTATATGTTTGTTAATTTTAGCTCTCAATATAGATGTAAGAACTTTATAGACCGTCAGTAAACATGTAGGCCAGGTAGCTAGGCCTATAATTTTTGCGCTCTGCGGTGCTACCAGATTTATGAAGTAGGTGGGTAACTACTGTGGCTAAGAATTGGGGTAGCAGTCTGGTGCTGAACCACCAAGCGAGCGTGCGACCTTATAAACCATTTTATTTAGAAGTTGTGCAGCCCGTCCGGCCCTGGGTACTTCCAGTTAGGCTACGGATGGACTGAACGAGCTGTATTGCTTGAGGGCAGATAGTAATAGCCCCCATTTCTGATATTGGATCGCAGGTTCGCTTGAAGTCGATGCAATCTTTAACACGGGTCTTTCTTTCTTTCTATAGTACTGAGAACTGCTATGAGTCCCTAAAGACGCCCGCCTCACAAAGCGCATCACTCTAGGGCGAGTATTGCCCTCCCTGAAGCAGATTAGTTTGGTGATGAGCGCTCTGGTCTCACCAATACGGCGCTCAATTCTGCACTGCCAAGCTAGCACGGCTGGTTTCGGTCGTGTAGCTCTAGAGTCATTAGCAAATTTGACGTGGGCTACACGACATACCGCTACAGCCGCGCAGTACATAATTGAATGAGTATCAGTGAGGTCTTCGCAGTCATCAAAATAGTTTGACAACAGTGAATCCAGGACCGCCACCAGCGCCCTATTTTTGTTATGTTTGGGCAAACGAGGTAAGCGTGGTCTAAGTTCGGGCGACATGAACCGATATTCCTGAATCGTACCGTCCAAAGCACTCCTCAATTCCTCATTGCACCGGATACCTACTTACGTTTGTAGCCCTGTCATCAACACTACTACTAGACTACATATTACTGTACTATGGTGGTACTATATATTATTATTATTTCCTTTATTTCATATATATACTCGTACAGTCAGCTGCAGAGAAATGTCACCCCCTAGCAATGTATCAATACATTGCTAGGGGGTGATATTTCTCTGCAGCTGTCCGTACATATAATTTACATTTTTAAATATTTTAATAAAAACAAAAAATATGACATTTAAATATTTATGAAATAGAAGCTCACCGGTATCGGGAAGAGGGTAAAAGTTACCGGTGGTGAGGGCTCCTGAGAGAGGAATCTCTTAACGATACGCGCCGTGTCCAGAAGTACCACTTTCTGGATCAAGCCCTTGATTCAGCTGCCTAAAGAGAGCCTCCTCAGGTGTTGGTTATGGCGAGGGTCTTGGCTATTATGCCATTGACCATCACGACTATGACAATGACTGCTGCATCCATATCCCACATATCGACAACCTCGCGAACCAGGTCCAAATACTTAATCTGCTTATCTTTTTCAGCGTTCTCGTCATGAAGGACCGCTATATCAAAAATCATTGTGCGGCGCTCTAATCGATCTATCACCACTATGTCTGGCTTATTGGCAACAATAGTCCTGTAAGTAATGATAGATCGTTTCCAATACAACGTGATATTGCTATTTTCGAGAACTGGGTGGGGCACATACCTATAGTACGGTACTTCCGATTCCACAAGACTGTATTTCAGAGCAGTTGCTGGTGAACAATCTTGGGGACAAGGTATTGTGCCTATGCAATTAGCCGGCCAAAAAAGGCAAGAATGAGGTGGGAGCTCTGTTCCTCGTCGGTGTTCACTACAACCGGTCAATAAGGGCAAGCCACAGATGAGGAACAAGGTTTTTCCCGGGAGATAAGGTCCGCGGGGTCACTACTGACTGCCCAACAGCTCGCCACATGCTGCCCTGCGGTTTTCTGTATCTCTCTTGGTCTGGCTCCTCATCTTAGATCTGTTTCGGCAAAGTAAACTCTACCGGCACAGATCTAAAGTTCGGAGCGCGCAAGCCCCACCACGACGTCATCGTAGAGATACGACGGTATTATTATACGGGGACCCCATGGTCCTGAGATTGTAAACACTTATATTAATATACCAATAATATTAGTAATATAATCCTACATATCAGGGGTTAATCTGTCGCGCGCGCAATTAGCAGACACAATAGAATTTTATTGTTATCTGTCTCCAATATGAGACACCAGTATTATAAAGGTTAAAGTATGAAATTGCCGATTTGTACTGAACAATTTAATCTCGTTTTTTTTTTTAATTTGACATATTTATTTAATCAAAATAATTACCATTATTATCTATACATTGCTGCCATCTAATATGAAGGTCATTTATGCCTTTGCGATAGAACTCTCGTGACCTAGATTCGACAAACTGTGTGAAAGCATTTTGTACTGCCTCCGAGAAGAAAACTTTTTATCAAGTAGAAAATTGTCCAAATCACGAAAAAAATGGTAGTCTGTTGGAGCAAGGCCTGGCGAATACGGAGGGTGACGAATGGTTTCTAATTGCAGTTCCTGTAGAGTTAAAACGGTTTCTCGTGCTGTATGAGGTCTCGCGTTATCATGGAGCAATAATAGTGAAGATCGATTAATGAGTCGGGGCTGTTTCACTGCTAGTTTTGCTATCATTGTTCGGAGTTCGGCACAGTAGACATCTGCCGTTATTGCTTGACCAGGTCGGAGAAAGCAATAGTGAATAACACCATGCTGAGACCACCAAACAGTTACCATTACCTTTTTATTGGTAAGCTTTGCTTTAAGACACTGTTGCGGCGTTTGACCTGGGGTCAACCATTGCATTTTTCGCTTACGGTTATCTTAAAGAATCCAATTTTCATCATATCAAAATTCGATCCAATATTCCTTTATTTCTGTATCGATTCAACAACACAAGTTTCAACACGCGTTTCTTTCTACAGATCAGTCAAATCATGAGGCACCTATATCTCATTTTTTTATTTTTATTGATTTGATGCAAATGAGTCAATATTGTTGGTAAGGTAACGTTAAACCATGCCGCTAATTCCTGGGTAGTTTGGCTCGGATCGGCTTCCACCAACTCTTTCAATTCATTGTTATTCACCTGTGTGGGGCGGTCTTCCACGTGGTTCGTTCTTCAAATCAAAGTTTCTATCACGAAAGCGTTTAAACCAAAATCACACGGTACGTTCATTACCAGTCTCCTTTAGTCTTCGCAATATGTGGCAATATTTATAAACTCTATTTCCAAAAAACTTCTTTCGTCATGTCACCTTTATGCAAATGATTTACAAATGTATAAAAAAAACTACCCTTTCGGATTTGGCTGATGCAATTAATAGCATAAACAAGGATTTGGATTCAATTTGCGAGTGGAGTGAGGCACATGGGTTACAGGTCAATCTATCGAAGACTCAGGTCATTGTTGTTGGCAGCTCAAGGATGATCTCCAAGATCAACTGTACGCAACTTTTCCAAGTTCAATTTAACGAAACTGCCATTCCAATAAGCGAAAAGGTTAAGAATATTGGAGTTTGGATCGACAAACATATTTCTTGGGGTCCCCAGCTACAGGACGTAAGCCGCAAAATGTTTGCATCTGGTAAGTCCCTGAGACGATTGCGGAACTTTCTTCCAAGTGCCACTAAGACTGCGCTTGCACAATCCCTTTTACTTCCCAACCTTGACTACGCTGATGTCAGTTATCTCGATCTCACTGAGGCACAACTAGATAAACTTGAGCGACTTCAAAACTTTTGTATGAGATTTATATTTGGTCTGCGCCAATATGATCACATTTCTGAATTTCTTATAAAGCTCTAGTGGCTTCCCATACAACGTCGCCGGAATTCTCATATCTTATTTCAGCTCTACAGTATTCTGTTTAATCCGATCCCCCTCTTATCTTAAAGAACGTTTCAAGTTCCTACATGACACACATAATAGATATCTGAGATCATCGGAAAACTTGCCGATGCATTCCACCAGCTTTTATGACAAATCTTTTACAGTTCAAGTAGTACGGTTAGGAAATGCGTTACTCGTGTCAATCTTTGCGTGCTTAATCTTTGTCCACTTTTAAAACTCTGGTATAAAAACTCTTCCTCTATCCGTAGACATCATCATTACATATAGTTCCTTGCTCTTGTTTCATATTTATAATTTTATATAAGTATATCTATGTATATATATTTAAATGAATAAGTTTATGCTTTATGTATGTATGTATTTATTGTATATGTAGGTAGATGGTACACCGCTGACTACCTGCAGTATTGTCTCTCCTGTTACCTTTAATCCATCCAAAGGTTGTCTGTAAAAGATCACTTTAAGCGATAAGACCGCCCATTGTGTCACCCTATATAAAATTTCTAAATTTATGTCTGTAATTTTTATGGTGTACAATAAAGAGTATTCTATCTATCTATCTATCACCTCTCCAAACGCAACATTGATATTGCGAGCTGTTTCTGCCGCGTTAGTTGCGCGTCGGAACTCGTAACCCAAAATTACTTGAATTTTCGAAGTATCCATCTATCTTGTCTCAGCTGTATAAAAAAAAAACAATTGAAAGTCGATAATCGAATGTTGCACATTTTTTAAAAGAAGAACTTCATTGAAAAAGGTTTCACTCAATAATCTCAAACCATGAAGGTTCTATGTCAATTCGAAGTACCTATTACAATAAAACGGCAATTTCATACTTTAACCCCTATTATTATAAAACAAAGCCCCCCCCCGCGTCTATCTGTCTGTCTGTCTGAACGCGATAAACTCAAAAACTGACGAATAGATTTTCAAACGGACTGCACTAATGGATAGAGTGATTCATAAGAAAAGAAAAAATGAAGAAAAGAAAAAATAATGAAGGTTTTGTTTAAATTGGCTGAAATATGACGATTATTGTTAAATTATTAAGATTATTTTAAAAAAAAACGTTGCCCCACACTAGGAATTTCTCCTGTATCGTGGGTGCGTTTACAAACATTTAAACTCACATACACAACCAGCCAGACCCGGAACAAATACTTGTAGGTCAAACAAATATTTGTTCCGTGCGGGAATCGTCACGTCACGCCGAGCCGAACTCTCGCCGAGTTCCATAACTCCCTTGCGGAGTTGAGAGTCGTCGTCGTCGGGTTCTGTTCCCTCCCCGTGCTCGTCCTCGGGGACTTCAATGCCAAGAATGTGGCTTGGGGTTCCCGGTATACGGACACACGGGGCAGGATGGTGGTGGACTGGGCGCTGGAGACCTGGGCCTGGTCGTCCTAAACCGGGGTTCTGTCCCCACGTGTGTGCAGATGCGGGGTGAATCAGTGGTGGACATCTCGGTCGCCAGCCCAGCTCTGTCGTCGCGTGTCATTGACTGGCGCGTCGTGGAGGGCGTGGAGACATATTCCGATCACCGGTAAATCCGGTTTGACGTCTTCGCCCAGACCTCGAGCGCGCCGGTCCGACAGGCCCCGAGTGGTCTGCGGTGGGCGCTGAAGCAGCTGGACCGGGAGCTCTCCCGGAAGCCTCGATCGTGCAGGCCTGGGTGTCATCGCCGGACAGGCCTGCCGACATCAACGACGAGGCGGTGTGGTTCCGGGAGGCCATGTCCGAAATATGTGACGTGGCAATGCCCCGGGTCCAGCCCTCGTGCCACGTGCCTCGCGCCAGGTGTACTGGTGGTCGCGACAGCTGACGACACTGCGCAATGCGTGCGTTGCTGCGCGACGCCGGTACACCAGGCACCGCAGGCTCCGTATTCCACCTCCGGATATGGAAGCCATTCAGGCGGAGCTGTACGAGGGGTACAGAGCGGCGAAGACCGCCCTCCAAGCAGAGATCCTGTGGGCCAGGGGACTGGCCCGCGAGGAGTCGCTGGAGACTCTGAATAGAGACCCGTGGGGACGCCCATACCAGATGGTGTGGGAGAAACTTCGCCCATGGGCTCCCCCGCTGACGCAGAGTCTCCGGCCGCAGCTTGTGGGGGACGTGGTGAGCGCTCTGTTCCCTTCGAGAGGGTAACATGCCTCACCACCCATGGCTCCACCTACTGCGGTGCCCGATGCGGACCACACCACCAACGACGACGACAAAGCTCCGAAGGTGACCGAGGTGGAGATGAGGGTGGTGGTACGTAGGCTGAATGCCAGAAATACTGCCCCAGGACCCGACGGTTTACCTTGGAAAGCCTGGGTCCTGGCCTCAGAAGCTCTCGGTCCTCGACTAAGGGGGCTCCTAAGCGCATGTATGGAGAGGGGCCAGTTCCCGCTTCGTTGGAAGACGGGGAAACTGGTCCACATTAAGAAGCCGGGGCGCCCTGCGGACTATCCGTCCGCTTACCGGCCCATCGTGCTGCTCGTCGAGGTGGGCAAGCTCTTTGAAAGAATCATTGCAGACCGCCTCGTTGGGCGGCTGGTGCGGGTGGGGCCGGATTTGGCGGAGAGCCAGTTCGGTTTCCGCAGAGGGCGCTCCACGGTGGACGCCATCATGCGCATGCGAGCCCTCACGACGGGGGATGCGGTGGCTCGGGGTGGGGGGGTCGTCTTGGCGGTGTCTCTAGACATCGCCAACACCTTCAATACCCATGCATCAGGGAGGCACTCCAGTATTACCGGATGTAGGTCGGCATCCGGTAATACCGGAGTCGTGTGATCGAGGCCTATTTGACGGACAGGGCCTATCTACCCCGGTCACCAGGGAGAATGGAACCGGCGAGAGATTTATTTATTTATTATTAGGCTCTTCAACAATGAGTACACTATTACTTTACATTTTGTACGTTGCAAACTTAAGTCTAAGCGCCTCATTACTTAAAGAAAAGCACAGCATGCACTACATTATGCGCAGATAATAACACAGTAAAATAATTAAAACAATTAATTCATAGTTTAGATAAAACTGAAAAATAAATTATTAAAAGCTAAATTGATTACAATAAATTATACAATGTGGATCTGGACTTATGACATTAAATTAAAACAAGCACAGTACTAGTCCATAGAAACATTTTAAAAGACGAAGATTAGTAGTTAATGGAAAATTGAAAAATTGCAATTTTCAAACAAAATAAATAGCAGAATCAACTGCATAAAAAGTAAACACGCTTTATCTACGAAAAGTCACTAACCTGTTGCGCGGCCCGATGCGGGTCGCGGCGCCTGCGCTGCGGTGCGGGGCGTAGGTGGACGTGGGTAGGTACTTTAGTCGGAGAACAACAAATTAGCGGCATAAACTCACTAAGTTGCGCGTTGTTAATTAAAAGATCACTGATTGAATAATTAATCACATAATATCACATCACAATCAGAATTTACATCAATAGTCAAATTTTTTAATTTTCAAGGTTTCCACCGTTGTTCATTATGCACAAGCGACATCGATACCTAATTAACTAACACTGAACAATAAGTCACACTAAATCGTCTTTAATCACAAATAACAACTATTTTTTTTTCACAAAATCACGACAATGCGCGCGCGGCTCGTCTCGTACTATACAAAGTAGCGGTGTGCGCTCCTCAAAGGGAGCCGCTGCACTGACGACAGACGACACTGACCGAGTCCCGAGACTTTTTGCCGAAAAAATTCCGCTCACACACACACTCGCAATTGTCTATGCACCACTAATGCATAATTTGCGTAAGTAATATTTCTTTTTCTTTCTAATTGTAGTATTATTTTGTGGGACTGGGCGGGGCGCGTCAGAGTGGAATCGTATGACACCTTTCTCTGTCTCTCAAGCATATTGAGACGTAGAGGATAGAATCGTACGTTTTGCACAGGTTCTTGACCTTACAATGTTTACCTATTATTACGGACTCAGATCTACATCATGTTGAAAAATAAGAAAATGAAAAATAATTTCCTGTGGCTAAAGTATTCATTGGATTTGATTGATTTTTTGTATACGGGTAAAGAACATGACACTCTTTACGTGGTTTTAAGAAATGTCAAGCGTCCTGCTCCACGTAGTATAGATTAAATTAAATTAAATTAAATAAGATTGTTTTTTTTTAGATAACGATTAGGTTGAAATTTTATTTTAGACTAGAGATACCCTTTAAATGGCAAGCGCGGCTTTTTTTAGAGCAGGCACTGATGAGTGAAAGAGGTCAATGTCCACTTCGTGCTCTTTGTATATACATTCTAGAAAGTGGACAGTATTGCCTCAAGTTGGTATGACATCTTGGCATGCAGAAAAGCCTCCTATTAGAACTTCTTGGCAGATTACGGGGCACATGGAATAACACCCTACTGAGCAAATCGGGACAGTTCAGAGAGCCTGTTACTAACTTCTTAAGGAAAACCAAATCTAGAATATTCCTGCGTTTCTCTAGCGACACCATGTTAAAATACTTCAGTCTGTCTTGGTACGAGTTGAGCTTTTTGCACTTATTACTGTAAAAGGTGAGATGCCATAAGAACCGTTTCTGCAGCCGTTCAATGCGCTTGATGTGGACCTTATACTCAGGTGACCAGACCACACTGCAGTACTCGAGGTGGCTTCTAACTAGCGAGTTGTACATATTTTTTTTATGTTAGGTTTTTTGAAGTTTTTACACTCTCTCATAACAAAGCCAAGCATCTTTGATGTTTTTAATATAATTTTGTCAATATGTTCGACAAAACTTAGCTTTTTATTGAACTGAACGCCTAGGTCTCGAATAGTATCGACTTCCTCAAGCTGCTCACCATTCAATCTGTAAACTGACTGTATGATATTCTTTTTTTGTTGTGAACTTGATATGATGGCATTTTCTCACATTCAAAGACATTTTGTTATGCTCACACCACTTAGTCAGCCGGTCTAAGTCGCTTTGGAACAATACCGAGTCCGCAGGATTTTTTATAATCTTTATGGCTTTGAGGTCATCAGCAAATAGGAATATATTCGAGTTCGAGAAGCATTTATGAATATCATTTATAAAAAGAATGAAAACATGCGGACCTAAATGAGATCCCTGAGGGATTCCCGACGTTGCCCTGTAAGAATCTGAAGAGCAGCCATTCACTACAACCTTTAGCATCCGTCCAGACAAATATGATTGGAACCAACCTAAGAGGGGGTCCGAAACGCCATACATGTTAAGTTTCTTGACGAGTATACCATGGTCTACTGTGTCAAAGGCCTTGCTGAAGTCGGTGTAGACTGCATCAACCTGAACTCGGGCATCAACCGCTTCAACAATGCTTTCAACATAAGTCACCAAATTGGTAGCTGTCGATTTTCCCTTCATAAATCCATATTGGCTATCTATTATTAGCTGTGATAAATGTCGAGATAGCACAGGGCATATGAGGGCTTCAAATACCTTTGCAACTATGGAGAGAATAGCGATGGGTCTGTAATTGCTCACATCGGACTGATCCCCGGTTTTGAAAATAGGCAAAATTTTCGTTTCCTTCCAAATGGTCGGAAAAGTACCTCGAAGCAGAGAATAATTAAATATAACACTTAATGGCAGTGAAAGAACATTCGCCAGCCTATTTAAAAGCAAAGCAGGTATATTATCAGGGCCGGCTCCTTTGTTAACGTCAATTTTTTTTAATTCTCTGCGGATCTGGTCTTGTGATATTGTCATTAGTCCTAACGTGCTATTGCTTATACATTCCTCAATATCGCCTGCGCCCGCATGCACACCATTCCCGTCACTACTATATACCCTAGCGAAATGGGATGCAAAATAGTTACTCATTAATATTTTCAGAGGTGTTTATACCATCTGTCATGGAACTGGGGTAGTTACTGCTGCCACCTCTCTTAATTTTTAAGTAACTCCAGAAATATTTTGGGTTTGAATCAGTTTTCAATTTGGTTCTATTTTTACAATTCTGTGGCTTTTTTAAATGGGTAAACGAGAGCTCTACTTACGTACTTTCTAAAATAGATGTGGGCATCTATTTTAGAAAGTACATCCACAGGTGCACTTACCGTAACAAGATCCAAATTGGTCAAGACTAAATCAAGAATTCTGCCATTTTGATTAAATAAATAATTATATTGTCTTAACTTGTATAGTAAGAGAAAATCCCAAAGAGTCTGTTCTAAGCCTGTACAATTTTTTTGAGGAGCTCTTATCACATCAGCACCTGTCCCAAGCCAGTTAATAGTTTTTATATTAAAGTCACCAGTAATCAAGCATTCATTGGCATGTTCCAAGACATTGTTTGTATTATCAACAAAATGCTCCAGTACTCTGGGCTGTATCGGCGACGGCAAGTATACAGTACATAGATATATCACCCTAGCTTTTTTACCCCCTTTAAGTGACAACTTGACCCAGAGATCATCGCAAGAACTTTCGAATTTTATCAGTCTCTGTGATTCAAATTTTGTAGAAACAGCGATAAGGACTCCACCACCGTCGGTTTTATTATTCAAAACATTATTGGATCTATCTCGCCTATAGATAGCGTAACGTCCATCCATGATCTCTGAGTCAAAGATACCAGAGATGTCGTGCGATGTTCCACAGGGATCGGTCCCGGGGCCGCATCTGTGGCACATCGGATACGACTAGGTGCTGCGCGCCGACCTCCCCAGTGGCGTCAGCGTCGTTTGTTACGCTGACGACACGTTGGTCCTGGCGCAGGGGAGGTCGCACCAGGCGGCGGCCGAACTAGCGACACACTGGGTTGCGACAATCGTGGCCAGAATCCGGCAGTTGGGACTCGAGGTGGCCTTGCACAAGTCCGAGACCATGTGTTTTCATGGTCCTCGGAACGCGCCACCGTCGGGTTCCCAAATAACGGTAGGAGGGGTTCACATCGGCGTCGAGTCGATGATGAAGTACCTAGGACTCGTCCTCGACAGTCGGTGGAACTTCGTGGAGCGCTTCCGATGTTTGGCTCCCAGACTGGAGCGGACCGGGGCTGCCTTGAAGCGGCTCCTGCCCAATCTAGGCAAACGCCAAACGCCTCCTGCCGGAGGCAGCGGGGGTCGTGCGATCCATGGCCCTTTACGGGGCAACGGTGTGGGCGCGTTCGTTGAGGCGGCGGCCAGCCCGCCGGTTGAATGCGTCCCAGAGGGTCATGGCCACCCGGCTGGTCCGGGGATACCGCACGGTCTCCGGTGAGGCGGCGAGCCTCCTTGCCGGATTGCCGCCATGGGATCTGGAGGCAAAAGTCCTCGCGCTTATTTGGGAGTGCCGGGGCTTGACTCCGATGCCGCGAGAAATCGCCGCACAGCGTACAGAGCTTCGACGGGATCTCATGGCGTCATAGAGAGTGCGATTGTCGCAACCCAGTGTTGGGCAAGCCACTATTGCAGCGATAAGTCCCCTCTTTGAGGAGTGGCTAGAGAGGCGCCACGGCGTCCTCACCTTCCGCCTGATGCAGGTCCTCACCGGACACGGCTGTTTCGGGAGGTTCCTGTTCGGCATCAGGCGGGAGGAAACGCCCGGGTGTCATCACTGCGTATCACCCGGAGGACACGGTGGAGCATACGGTGGAGGTCTGCCCGTCTTGGGCAGAGCACCGCCGTACTCTTCGTGGAGGCGATCGGTGGTGGGGATCTCTCGCGTCCGGCCCTGGTCCAGGCCATGGTACGGAGCGAGAGGGCATGGGAGGCCGTCACCTTCTTCTGCAAAGCAGTAATGCTCGCGAAGGAGGAGGCGGAACGCGTGAGGGAGAGGCAAAATTCGCGCCCTCACGCCCCTAGCCGCCGCAGGAAGAGACGCCCTGGGCGTCGGGAATCGATCGTGGATTCCCGGCCACCGTAGGCGCAGACTTGCGGACGGTGAGCAACGAGTAGCTCGCCGTCCGGTAAGGACCAAGCCCGGGACGACGGCGCGTTGTGTTCCACGCGCGCCTCCAAGAGATGTCAGCGAGTGAAGGGGTCCGATGAGACCATTGCCTGCCGGGGTTGCTGGGAAAGTCCGAAAAGGATACCGTGGCCCCCTTATGAGACATACATACTATAATAAACTACCGGAAAAGTTTTTGAATATATTCAAGTGACATTTCACAAAACAATTGCAGAAATGTTTACCAACAACTGCCTCCTGACAAGGTGATTATTATTATTGGCGCTAACGCCAAAAGATAGATAGATAAATAATTATTTCTTTGTCTTTGCTTCGTTTTTTACCTTCCCGAATTTCCCCTTCTTCAGCTGTAGCATATTGAAATCTCTTTTGAAATCCAAACACACTGTCATGTCTGTTATCGGCGTCTCCAGGATCAAGATCGCTATGTCATTTGTGAAGTCTCCGTGGTGTCCTACGTAGTGGTCCGGGATCTCGATGGACTTTAACTGTAGAAGTAAAAGTTATATTTTTTACACCACCTGCTCGATAATATCAAATTATATGTCATGCAAACCTAACCTAATTCGAATTCACAACACTTGATTTTGAAGTGTTTTGATAGATGTGTGTTGAGTGAGAATGTTTAGTTAATGTGTATGTATGTCTGTGTGTGTGTGTTATGCAATGTGGGAGAAGCCCACATCACTCCCCCCAGATATCTGGTTAGGGGCGATAATAATCCGGGAATCGAACTTGTCGACCGCTACGTGTTGTTTTGGGAAATAAGGTTGACGTAGATTTTTATCTATGGTAATGCCATAATATTGTCAATGTCTAGTTTCTTAATATTTAAGCTAATTTCTTTAAGTAGAACAAAGCCTTAATTTCCAAAAGGCTTTGCGTTTTCTTTATATCAATTTATTCTACTTAAAAATAATGTAATGTAAACGCTATTCAATAACAATTATTTTCGCTGATGTCTAACAGAAAAAACATCTGACATACTGGAAAAGAATCAAGACTCAAAATTTACAATGGCTGTTCGTCCAACGAAATATTTAAAATCCAGATAAGTTTGGTGCTGATCCGAGTGATGCTGGCGCAGAGCTCCATTGGGGTCACTGGTATAATACGTTTAAAAATTTTATTTCCGAAGAGGTACCAGATTCTTCTCCAGAGTTGAAACTGAAGCTACTAGTAAATTACTTAGCGCCAACAGTTTTCGCACTAAAAAAACAAAACCTATGAAAAACAGAAAAATCCTATGAGAAAAACCGTATCTTGGCACGTCATATTATATCTACCAGACTTCAAAAACCAGATGAATCTATTTCCGATTACATTCGTGCGTTAAAGCTGCTAGCTCAAGACTGTGATTTTCGTGCCGTATCCGCTGAAGAATATCGGGCTTAAGTTCTCAAAAAATCCGCCAAAGACTTTTGGAGAATATGACATTGACATTCGATGAAGCTATAAATCAAACATTGACGTTTGAGAGCGCTGAAAAGAGTTCCCTATCCTTTTCAACTCCAAACACAAACTCATTGCTGAATGCAATCACTTCCCAAAGGAGTATTAATATCAGTGAATCTCAAGTAGAACAACAAAAAGAGATCCAAAATCGTTTAGCTGCTTCTACTTCCCGTTTTTATGGACAAAAGAAACGACGATGCTTCTTTTGTGGCGGGAACGTCCATCAACGGACAAAATGCCCTGCATTCCATGCGACGTATCAACTTTGCTCAAGAAAGGGTCACTTTGCTAACGTATGTCGTAGCAGTAGCGTTGGTGACTCGACGGCAAATGCGATTTTTGAAGAGACATCATTAAACACTGCAACCATAATCGCAGCCTCTCCGGGAAGCCTTAAAAAGGCCACTGTCCCTGTTTCAATTAATAACTACACTGCAGACGCTCTTGTGGATACTGGCAGCTCAGTGAGCTTTATTGATAAAGGCTTAGCAGAGACATTGGGTCTAAAGAAACATCATTGCAACCAGACGGTCACTTTAGCGTCGTTGAGTTATACTTCTATTGTAGAAGGTTCGTGCGTTGCAACGATTAAAGTTAATAAACACGTTTACAAACAGAAGAATTTGTTGATCGTGAACAACTTATGCGCTGATATTATCATCGGTCACGATATTTTGAAAACACATTCATCAGTTGTCCTGAATTTTGGTGGTAAAGACGGACCTTTGAACATAACATGAAACGTCATGGAAGCTGCTGTGCCCCCTGCTTCGATATTTACAAATCTTTCACCCTTTATAAAGCCCATTGCAGTTAAATCTCGAAGATATAATGAGAAAGATGAATTATTCGTAAAACAAGAAATAACAAAGCTACTACAGGATGGTGTCATCAAACCTAGCACTTCGCCATGGAGGGCTCAAACTTTAGTCACAGGAGGGGGCCATCATCGGAAACGCCTAGTGATTGATTATTCGAGGACGATCAATAGATTTACTGAGATCGATGCTTATCCATTACCTAAAATTGAATTTATCATTTCGAAGGTATCAAAATATAAATACTTTAGTCAAATCGATCTAAAAAGTGCGTACCACCAGGTCCCTATATTAAAAAAAGAACAAAAGTACACCGCTTTTGAAGCTTGTGGTAAGCTATACAAATTCACACGTATTCCATTTGGCGTCACTAACGGGGTAGCCGCGTTTCAGCGTACTTTAGAATTTATTATTGAAAATGAAAATTTAGAAGGAACCTTCGCGTACCTTGATGACGTCACTGTTTGTGGAGGAACAAAAGAAGAACACGATAGAAACCTGCGTGATTTCTTACAGGCGGCTGAGAAATATAAACTTACCTTAAATAAGGATAAATGTACTTTCTGCACAGAGAAAATTATTAATCTCTTAGGTCACACAATAAGCGACCAGACAATCAGACCAGATAAAACAAGGGTTAAACCTTTATTAGATTTACCGGTTCCAAAAGATGCGAAGTCCCTCAAAAAGGTTTTGGGGTTATTTGCTCACTATAGTCCATGGGTTAAGAATTTCTCACATAAAATAAGGCCTATGATTGACGTAAATAGGTTTCCACTAACTAAGGAAACGATTTTTCATTTCAACGCTCTTAAAACTGAATTAGCAGAGTCAAGTCTTAACACGATTGATCATAATGCTACATTCGAAACAGACGCCTCGGAATTTGCAATCGGGGCTATTTTATCACAAAATGAACGACCTGTAGCCTATTTTTCACGTTTTATCTGCGCCTGAATGACGTCATTCATCAATTGAAAAAGAAGCTTGCACCATCGTAGCAGCACTCCGTAAATGGCGACATCTACTTTCTGGGAAGCACTGATCAACAGTCTGTTGCTTTTATGCTCTCTCATCACACAAGTAAAATAAAAAATGAAAAAATAGAAAGATGGAGACTCGAACTTTCTTGTTTTAAATATGACGTCGTATACAGGCCCGGAAAACTCAATTTGGCGGCGGACGCTCTATCTCGCGTTTGTGCTCACATAAATACAAATAATTTAGCTAATCTGCACAACGCTCTGGTATCACGAGAATGACACACTGGGTTAGAACCAAAAATTGGCCATATTCTGTCAATTATATTAAAGTTGTAACGTCATCATGTAAAATATGTGCTGAAATTAAGCCACGATTTAATAAAAACCAAGGAAGTCTTATAAAAGCAACAGCCCCTTTTGAACGCCTGAGCATTGATTTTAAGGGACCAATACCAACAAATACAAAGAATAAATATATATTAACCATAATTGATGAATATTCAAGATTTCCGTTTCCTTACCCCTGTCTAGACGTGTCAGCAGAGTCTGTAATAAACAGCTTTAAGAATCTTTTCTTTATGTTTGGAACACCACTTTTTGTTCATTCCGATAGAGGATCTGCGTTTATGTCAGAACGGGTCCAACAATTCTTGCTGTCTCTGGGAATTGCTTGCAGCCGGACTACTCCCTATAACCCGCAAGGAAACGGACAGGTGGAGCGCCTGAATGGCACTTTATGGAGGACTGTACAACTTTTTCTTAAATCAAAAAACTTGGATGTAGCTTACTGGGAGGAGGTTCTTCATGAGTCACTCCATGCAATTCGGTCATTGTTGTGTACATCCACGAACACCACTCCACATGAACGGTTATTCTACCACCCCCGACAGTCAATGAATGGCCAATCAATCCCGTCATGGCTTTCGACCTCTAGTACCGTCCTCTTGAAAAAGAATGTTCGACAGACAAAATATGACCCTCTTGTAGAGGAGGTCGAGCTTTTACAAGCTAATCCTGCATATTCATTTATAAGATAGGGTCGCCTGACGGTAGGGAATCTACCGTTTCAAATAATCAATTAGCTCCTTTACCTAATGACGAAGACAGTATCTGTGATGAAGCACCTACAGGAATAGAAGCTACTCAGTGAGAGTCTGAAACTCCTCCAGAATCTGAGGTTGCTCAAAGCCAACTAGAGGTGGCCCGGGAGGAACCTGACATAGACGAGAGGCGCCACTCAAGCAGGTCCCGGAAACCTGCTATAACCTAACCTGCTAACCTAACCTGCTGGCTACTTGAGAGACTATATTTGCGGGATATAAAAACCCTGCTGGGAAGAATGACCTAGATTTTTATCTATGGTAATGCCATAATATTGTCAATGTGTCTTAGTCTAGTTTCTAAATATTTAAGCTAATTTCTTTAAGTAGAATAAAGCCTTAATTTCCAAAAGGCTTTGCGTTTTCTTTATATCAAAGGTTGATGGTTTCGGGGTAGTTAGTACTGGTAGTAGTGGTTTTGGTTTGTTTGCTTGTCGTTGATAGCGTGTACGTGGAGATAAGTTGGGTTGATCTGTGAGTCTTGTGTTTTTCTCGACGCGGTCTTCGTCTTGCTCATCAGTAAGCACGAAGGCGGGTTTTAATCGATCAATTGTGACAGTCACTGGTTTCCCTTTGATCAACAGTTTGTATACTTTGTCGTTGTTGTCTATCACATTGTGCGGGCCTGTGTAGGCGTCTTCACGTAGTAAAACGTGTTCTGCGGTGCTCTTTGAACACAAATACCCTGTGCTTGACGTGACGGGATGCTGGGACAAGTTTCAGCTTCTCGGCGAATGACCGTAAGCGCGCGGTAAAATCTGTCAAGTCTGATGTTCCATAAGCGCGAAGAATTCACCCGGTAGTCTTAGTGGTTCGCCATACAGCATTTCCACGGAAGTGGTTTGTGGGTCCTAATGAGGATGCCTAGTAACGCCAATGGTAGTATCTCTGCCCAGTTGTTATCTGCGTGGCATGTAATGGAGCCTTTTAACTGCCTATGAAAGCGTTCGACCAATCCATTGCAGGCCGGTGATAGGTGGTTGTGCGCTTGTGTTGGAATCCTGTAGTTTTTGCCAAATATTGGAACAGCGCGGACTCGAACTGACGGCCGCGATCTGTTACAATATCTGTTGGCACGCCAAATCTGGATATACACCCTGAGATTAGCGCTCTTGCTACCGTTTCTGCTGTTATGTCCAGGATCGGCATGACTTCCGGCCACCATGTGAAGCGGTCTGTGGCTGTTAGGCAGTACTTGTTTCCGTGTGAAACTGGTAGTGGACCTATTAGGTCGATATGTACGTACCCGAATCGGGCGCAGGGTAAATCGAAAGTGCCTAATGGTGCAGACACGTGTCGACTAACCTTCGCACGTTGACACGGCAGGCATGTTCTGGCCCACTTCCTGCAGTCTTTCCGTATTCCTGGCCAAATAAAGAGTATATAGAGAGAATAAAGAGTGGAGACTTGTGAATACCTGCTGCCGGAATGCTTTTCTTACGAAAGGTCTTGGTATTGCTGTACTTACATCTCAATATATTGATTTTTGACTCCGTGGGCAGTCCATCTTTCGTAGACGAAGGGATGTGTCCCCTGTTAGGTACTGGGCCAGTTCTTGGTCGTTGTCTTGGGCTATACTGAGGGTGGTCAGACAAATTGGTATACTCAGTTCCTCTACACGGGATAGGGTGTCAGCCTAGACGTTATCTTTGCCGGAAATATGCTTAATGTCCGTCGTGAACTGGGCGATATAGTCCAAATGTTGGAATTGTCTAGGTGAGCAGCTATGCTTCCGCTCGTGGAAGGCATAACTGATCGGTTTACCACCGTGTAGACGGTGAAATGCCTGGCCTCGAGCATGTACCGAAAGTATTTAATTGCTTCATAGATCGCGAGAAGCTCACGATTATACGGTGAGTACTTGGTCTGGCACGGACTCAGCTTCCTGGAAAAGAATGCAAGTGACTCCCATCCGCCATTGTGTTGCTGTTGTAATACTGCGCCAATAGCCGTGTCTGATGCGTCCGTCACCAATGCTAGTTTGGCTTGGCAGTTCGGATGGGCCAAAAGAGCTGCATTGGTGAGACTATCTTTGGTTTCCTGGAATGCCTTTAGAGCGTCCCCGGAGAGATTGATGGGTGTGGGGCCTTTGACTGCCCCTGTGAGAAGGGCATTCAGGGGTCCTTGAGAAAAATGCTCAAAAATTCTCTCAATATTTTTTAAACAATTTAAAGGCACTTTTGAATTTTCAATGGAGTCGGTCAGTCAGAAAGATGAAGCTAGTTGCCCATTCCAAAGCGTAGTAGGTACCTATGGAGAAGAACGGGCAAGAAATTCCATAAACTGGGTGACAGTCAATGATATTATATGTAAAAAGAGGTAGATAGGAAACGTCCCGCAAGTGGCACGTCAAAAGTTGGCTAACTAGCCACATTTTCTTCGTTTTGTCTCTTTTTCGCTCCCGATAATTACGACATGCCCTCCTACTTCCACGTGGCATATAATAGTGTGACATAGTGCCGTTTTTGAAGATAGAATGTCAGCTAGGTAACCTATCTACGTCTTTTTACTTCTAATATCATTGGTGACAGTTTCTTACAAGTCTAGTTTTCATAGCTTTGTTGGGGATACATCTTGCTTGTTTCTAAAGATGGCAATAATAATTTCTAACTCATTTTCAAGAAATCTGCATGGTTTTGCGTAACTTTCGCTAAAGGAAAAACCGGTCAAGAGCGAGTCGGACCGAGGGTTCCGTACCATCATAATTATATAAATATTTTGGATGTGTTACTTTACGCACAGTCCTTCAAAAGTAGGATAGATGGAAAGGCGGACAGGTTGATGGGTGGACAGGCGGAGAGTACTTAACTAATCTATCTTTATTGTTAATTTAAAAATCTTAGCCACCACTGTTTATGGTGATTGAAAAACGTTTCAGCCACTCCACATTGCAAACTGTTTATATAAATAAATAACCGGGAGCCTATTAGGAGCTTCATTCATATAGGTACCTAAATAGTTCTGTGCCCAGAAAAACTACAACTGTGTAACCTGCGAGTAGGTAGCAAGGAAGTGACTATGTACCTACTATAAAGCAGACATTTGCTGGGTACGTCTTTCATTGATTTGAATGTACCCTGGCGGCTCACAGTATGTCATGTTCACTCAAATGTGGTGCCTGGTGGTGGCGTGTGTGTTGGATCGTTAAGTTGCCTTCAAAATGATTGAGCTAAACGGTGCTGATCCATGCGTCATGTTCGTGAACAGGCGCCGTCAGTGGGTACTGGTCATCTCTTGTCTGCCACGGCTTACTTTTTTATTTTTGAACTGTTTTTATCTTTTATTACGGACGCTTTTTACGTGCACGTCTTTCTACATTGTTCTCACATGTAAAATTCCAACATGAATGAGTCTATACCTACTCCTTTTAATAATAATTTATGGTATGAGCACAAAAACAAAAAACATATTGTTTTTTGTTTTTGTGTGTTATTATAACGAAGTTAAAAGGAAAATTATCACAGCTAAAGAAAGAAAGAAGAAAATGAAAGAAAGTACATTTATTTAGCGCAGACTAATAAGCATACAATATAATTATACAGCAGATAAAAAAATAAGCTAAGTAGGCTTTACAGGTTAACGAGTAATACTAGAAGAAAAGAAAGAAAGAAAATATGTTTATTCTGCACAAACGAAACGCACATTATAACAAAAGAAAATAAAATAAAAATTATACAAAAATACAAAGGTAGCCAAAAGCCTCGTATTCAACCAGAAAAAAAAAAAAAAAAACGTTTTGAAATGTTGTTCATTGGTTGATGTCAAGGCCTCGGACCAAAGAAAATATTGCGTAATTACTGTTGCGACATTACATAATCTGTGGTTGCGACATTGTCAAATGACAACAAAAACATAACAAAAACAAAATGCCGATTACAGAGTTACATAAATTTGTAATAAATAATATGAGAAATTAAACTGTGCGTCGTATCTGTGCAAGAACAGGTCATTGCTCAGCGAAATGCTGTGACTTCGGGCCAACCTAACGTCAACAGCGCTGGTTTTCAGCAATTACCTATGGAATGACATAATGACGTCCCCCTGTGTGATGTAATTTATCGGGTAAGTACTCCTTTTCACTGAATTATGTGTGATTCAACCGAACGTAGTGTATGTACATGTAATAACATTAAAAATATACCTTTAACTGTAAATGTGCGTAACATAAATTTATGAAACAATAATATTAATACATAAACTAAGACATTAAAACAATGAGAATATAAAATAAGTACCAAATTACTAATTAAACGATGTGTACAGCGTGGTGTGTTTTCCTCTTCATTCTTGTTTTAGCAATTATAATAATTATGTTAATTCACTAACAATCCATAAATTAAATTAAGCCTACATTTATACACCATAGATTCCTAGTTGCACTATGGGAATTGCGATTTGTCACACGATGGCGTGGCGGCCATTTGCATAGCGGTAGGCAATGTAGGTGTAATAATGTGTATACTCGTAATCGACCAACTGCAAATTTAAAGGGATAGATTCATCCCAACTACCCTTCATTGTGCGTGGTCCGACACGCAGGGCCTCAAGTCTGCTATTGCAATAGTGTCAGAATGGTCTATCATTGATTTCATAATTGTTGATTTTGACAAGTTTGGTAATCTACTAACATATTGGCGTCATTATGACTTTCCAATGGTCAGCCACTGACACTCCATTGAAAGAAATGGCATCTATTGGTAATCTCGTACATAATGACAAATGAACGACTGACTTAGGCGGTAATCTGCTAAACTTTTGACAGTTCCTTTAATCAGTGACCTACCATAAGAACGTCATTGTGCAGTCATTTCTTTTAATTCGTTACGAGTATCGTGTTTGTGGAATACAATGATCAACCAATGATCAACCATTATGAATTTAGCAGATTACGAACTTTTAGCAAAATGACAATGGGATCGTGTTGGAATGACGAATTTATAAAAATAGCAGACTTGGGCCCCTGCTACTTTTTATATACAGGGTGTTTGGTGCATTGTGTGCCAAATTGAAATAGTCGACTGAATGGGTCATCTACTATCCTTTCAGACCTGTGGTTCTTTTTTTATCGACTTTTTATTTTTTATAAAAAAATACCCAAATTTTACATTCAAATTTAAAAAATAAAATAAAACTTAGACTATGAATTTGAATTTTATTTAGATGTGTATCATTTTAGATTACTTTAAAATACAAAATTAACCAAAAGCGACCGGGATCTTCCGACCCCCTCAAAAATTCTCTAGCCTACGAGTATCCTCTTGCTAATGATGTGCCACATGCCATAAAAATCTTTTATCAACTTTGTGAATTCCCTCTCGCTGGTCATTTGATATATAATGGGTATGGAATGGGTACAGTTTGGAAAAATGCGTTTTTTTATGTTTGTAAAGATTCAGAAAAATATAATCAGAGAGAATCTTAGAGTGCAATTTGGTAACTCTGTCTCCATCATTTCTACTGGACTGCTGCTTTATTGTGGCTATAGATATAGGTTACTAGGTATGTGTTTAATGTATCTTCGTTTCTTTGATGTAAGCTATTTGGATAAATGTTATTATAGACTGTTAAGCTGTCTCACTGCTTGGTACCACCTATGTGAAATTTTTGTTAGTATCTACATACATCTAGGTATTTGTTACAGAATTGAATCGGTGCATGTAACTCGGTCTTGCTGCCATCGATCAAATTAAAATATTATGCTCTTTTGCTGTTTATTATTAAAACATACAATGCTGGCTTGATATCTTGTTGCAAAATTAACCATTTCAATGGCGGATAATTTGGTTATTTATTATCAAAATTGTCGTGGGATCCGCACCAAACTGCACATTTTTATACATTAATATTTTATCAAATTGCTACGACATTATAATACTCACAGAAAACTGGTTAACACCTGAAATATTTGATTGTGAGTTCATTGATTCTCGTTACGCAGTACATAGGAGCGATCGAGACAGTACGGCCACAAATAAAAAAGACGGAGGAGGCGTCCTGGTGGCTGTATTGAAATCATTCAAATTCATAATATTTTATTTCTCATAAACCTACAAGGGCACTTATGAAACGTCAGAAGCTAGGTGCACGGTTCCAATTGGTCGTTTCCTATGGAGAAGAGCCGGCAAGAAACTCCACGGTTACTCTTTTAAAAGTAAATGGTATTTACAATATTTTCAAGTTACAGTGTTTATATGTATGAGAGGACACTGTAGGCCTATCAACAAGTACCAGGTACTTAGCAAGATACAAAATGATCGACAGATCTACAAGTCGGTTATGCCTACAACGTTCTCACATTCACAAAATATAACAGAAGAGAATTTATGTAAAAAAAAAAAAAAAAAAAAATTAAAAACCTATTTAAACCAAATGACATGACTGCCACTAAAGCTGTAACAAATCTAATTTAATAAAATCAATCAAATCATTGCGCTCAGTAAGAATGGTTCCTCGGTTTGCTCTAGAAGCTGACTTGGAGCATATCCTCCTTAGATTTCCTAGCTCGACTAGAGGGAAGAACCAAATTATCGGGGCGGCCTACATACCACCTAAAAACCCTGAATCCATTTATGTTCAATATTTTGATCTCCTACAACCTTTACTTGACGACATTAGCGTAGAGCAGTTTTATCTCTTTGGCGATTACAACTTACCTAATATTGACTGGATTACCTTTAATAATAATAATAATGGATCAGTATCGGGGCTGGTTTGTAGTGGAAATTCCTCTATTTGTGGACATCTTAGTGTATTTATGTCTTTCCTTAATGCTCATCAGTACAACACTGTCAAGAATTCGAGTGGGAAATTATTAGACCTGGCCACCTGTAACAACGAATGCTCTGTCTTCCCCCCATCAACTATTTTCTGCAACTTGACAATCATCACCCGCCATTCTGTTTATTAATACCATTTAAACTCCCCCATACAATCATGATTCGAAAGTCTTTGAAAAAGTTCAACTATTATAAAGCTAATGAGAAGATACGAGTAAATGAGGAATTAAGTGGAATTAATTGGAATGAGCGGATTGGGTTGGAAAACTCCGTAGATGTAGCAGTCAATAATTTTTATAATATAATTTTTAGAATAATTAAATCTTACGTCTCACTCGTCAATTCTAAATCCTTGAAATTTTCAATCTGGTTTTCACCATCGCTAATACATATTTACAAAAACAAGGCATAGTCCTGGGTTAAATGGAAGGTGTATCACAATATTTCTGATTATGAACTGTTTTCACTTTACAGATCTAGATTCCATATTGAATGCAATTCCCAGTACACTAAATACATGGAATCTGTTGAAGACGGCATTCGCAGTTATGTTACTCATGGACTTACATTGCTAATCAGAAGTCTTCTTCTGACATGAAATACAAAGACCTCAGTACCAATGACCCTGAAGAAATTTGTAACTTCTTTTTTGATTTCTTTAATTCAGTTTATGAAAAATCTTTCATGGGAGGTGCTTCATCCAGTGGGAATTCTGAGCGCAATTCCCTTATTAGTAAGATAGAGCTAAGCACGAATGAAATATTAAGGGTGCTCAAATCCTTAGACTCATCTAAGGGTCCGGGACCTGACAGTCTTCCAGTCACGTTTCTCAAAGCTACTGCTAAAAATATTTGCACTCCAATACATATTTTGTTTAATAGCACATCCCTGGCACAAGGAATTTTCCCCGAGGTATGGAAGAGTGCGAATATAACACCAATCTATAAATCGGGCTCGAAGCAGGGTGTTGAGAACTATCGTCCTATATCCATTATGTCAGCCCTGCCGAAGCTTTTTGAGAGATTAGTCCACGATAAAGTATATCCTGTTCTTCATTACAGTATAATCCAACAGCAACACGGATTCATAAAGAAACGATCGACTACCACAAATTTGGTGGCATTTGTGGATTATTTGTTTAACAATATGGATTCTCGTGTTCAAGTGGATGCCATTTACACTGACTTTCGAAAGGCATTCGACAAGGTTGATCATGAGTTGCTACTGAATAAAATTTCGTTTAAACCGTTAAACGAAAAAAACGGTATACGTGGTGATTTACTCCGATGGTTCTCTTCATATGTCACGAACAGAACTCAAAGGGTTGTAGTCAACGGTTTTAGATCTGCTACAACTATTAGTGTAACTTCCGGTGTACCTCAGGGTTCTATTCTGGGACCCCTTTTATTTGTTTTATTTATAAACGACATTGACTCTTGTTTTCCAAATTCTAAAATATTGCTCTATCAAAATCTATCTATCTGCTTGATCTCAAAATTTATAGGTCTATCAAAAATTTGTAAGACAGCAGAATATTACAGGAAGATCAAGATCGCTTCAGTGAATATTGCAGGTACAATAAGTTGCAACTGAGTCTGTCTAAATGCTGTTGTATCAGTTTCACGAAGAATAAGAATGTTCTCAAGCACCCTTATTCTTTAGCTAATACTGAAACTAACAAGGGTGAAATCTTGGTATTCTCCTCGACGATAAACTTCACCTTGATGCACACATTAACAAAGTTGTAAATAATGCCTATCGGATGTATGGTTTTGTGATGAGAACTGCGAAGGAGTTTGTGCGCCCCTCTACCTATTTATATCTCTATAAGTCTCTGATCAGATCAGAGCTCGAGTACGCAGTGCCAGTGTGGAATCCTTTTTACAACAAGTATTCGGAACGTATTTTTGAGGTTCAAAGAAAGTTCCCGAAAGCCATGCATTATCGTTGCTACCACACAGTTTTATCTTATGATTATGAAGATTTGCTTAAGAAGTACAAATTACTTGGTCTAAAATCAAAACGCACTCTCCTAGAGACGGTATTCTTATTTGATGTAGCAATGTATATGACTGTATTGATATTCGTTATAGAATAAGTTACATAGTTCCTAGAACGACAGTATGCCGCGGGGTGCGCGCTCGGACATTGTTTGCTGTTACCTCTTGTCGTAGTAACGCAGGTATGAGGGCACCTCTGCGTCGAAAAAACAATAATTACAGCAAGCAATTCGATCATATCGATATGTTTGCTCTTTCTGCAGGTAGATTCAAAAAAGAAAATAATAAAGCTTCCGAAAAACAAATTAACTTCCAACGATCTGCAGTTGACGGTAATACCAACAAAGCTATGTTAAAATAAACTTCCGAAAAAAATAATGAGTTTCCGATAACATTATGCATTTATGCATTTATTTTAGCACATATTATGTTGTGCTAAAATAATCGTTTTCATAAGCTCTCTATAGAAACCAGCCTAATTTCTACTATTGGTTATACAATAACTTTTTTAACTCTCAATTTTAATGAAAATAACTACCTACAGATAGTGCAATCTACGACGACGCGCCCCTCTCCGCGATTACTGTACTGTAAGCTGTACTACTAGTACGGAGCGGAGTGGAGTGGGGCGCGTCGTCGTGGATTGCACATCTATACCTACGTTTTTAACGAATATTGTTTGTTCGATGTATTTTTCTATGGAATTTTATTTCAACGAAAATGTAAAAATAGACTTAAACGTAAAAATAGGTTAGGTTAGGTTAGAACTGCGACCCCGTCAGAAATGTTAATGAGTGATTATTCCGAACCTGACCAGAAAATCCTAACCCGTAGACGGTCGACATCAGGGGCACCCCGAGTTTCGGTTTGGTTAGGTTCCTTTAAACCCTGTACACAGAAATAGGAGTCCTGCGTAGCGGGGCTCCGTCGACTTATGATGCAAGAGCGAGCGAATGAGAATACAAATACCTAATGTCATGATTTCTTGTTTATAGTACTATGTTCTGGAATTTTATTTATTTCAATTGGCAACACAACCAACCGCCATGCCGTTGGAATAGTATCATGGTGGGGTGAAATAGAGACTAGTCTCACGCTTACAGTTGCTCGGTCAGTTGGTAGAGAGCGGTCGACCTAGTAAGACGTTCTAAATAACGGACTAAAATTGTAAAATGATATTATAGTATATACAATGTGGAGCAGGACGATTGACATTCCATAAAACCACATAAAGAGTGTCATGTTCTTTACCCGTATACAAAAAATCAATCAAATCCAATGAATACTTTAGCCACAGGAAATTATTTTTCATTTTCTTATTTTTCTACATGATGTAGATCTGAGTCCGTAATAATAGGTAAACATTGTAAGGTCAAGAACCTGTGCAAAACGTACGATTCTATCCTCTACGTCTCAATATGCTTGAGAGACAGAGAAAGGTGTCATACGATTCCACTCTGACGCGCCCCGCCCAGTCCCACAAAATAATACTACAATTAGAAAGAAAAAGAAAGAAATATTACTTACGCAAATTATGCATTAGTGGTGCATAGACAATTGCGAGTGTGTGTGTGAGCGGAATTTTTTCGGCAAAAAGTCTCGGGACTCGGTCCAGTCAGGCGGCGCCCTTTGAGGAGCGCACACCTACTTACGGCTACTTTTTTTATCACGAGACGAGCCGCGCGCGCATTGTTGTGATTTTGTGAAAAAAATTAGTTGTTATTTGTGATTAGTAGATTAGTAGTGTGACTTATTGTTCAGTGTTAGTTTAATATTAGTTAATTAGGTATCGATGTCGCTTGTGCATAATGAACAACGGTAGAAACCTTGAAAATTTATAAATTTGACTATTGATGTAAATTCTGATTGTGATGTGATATTATGTGATTAATTATTCAATCAGTGATCTTTTAATTAACAACGCGCAACTTAGTGAGTTTATGCCGCTAATTTGTTGTTCTCCGACTAAACTACCTACCCACGTCCACGTACGCCCCGCACCGCCGCGCAGGCGCCGCCCCCCGCCGCGACCCGCATCGGGCCGCGCAACGGGTTAGTGACTTTTCGTAGATAAAGCGTGTTTACTTTTTATGCAGTTGATTCTGCTATTTATTATGTTTGAAAATTGCAATTTTTCAATTTTCCATTAACTACTAATCTTCGTCTTTTAAAATGTTTCTATGGACTAGTGCTATGCTCGTTTTAATTTAATGTCGTAAGTCCAGATCCACATTGTATATATATACAATCTATTAGTATAAAGAGTGGTTTTATTATACTAATGTTACGTCAGCAAATTCTATATAGATTTTTCGGAATTAACAGTATTTTATTCGGTCGTTTCTTTATTTGTATTCGCATAAGTTGTCGGAAAATTAGTATTTAACCTTTATAATACTGGTGTCTCATATTGGAGACAGATAACAATAAAATTCTATTGTGTCTGCTAATTGCGCGCGCGACAGATTAAAGCAGCAAATTTAATATTTTGAGTATGATCATATATATTTTTTTTTCGGGTCTTAGAGATAAGATAAGATAGATAAGATAAGTCTTTATTTGCCTTAAACATGGTATAATGGTGTTACAGTCTAATTTAAATACAATGTCCACATGTTTAGCTATACAGAATATGTATCAATTGCATGCAAAAACAATTATGATGTCAAAATAACAGTGAGTAGTAATTATATAATTCAAATTAATAGATAATATATTATAAATGTATGTCAAAGAAATCCTTAATGTCATAGAAATTATGTCCATTCAGCCATTTATACAGCTTGTTTTTAAATGAATTAGCATTGTTTATACATTTTAGTTCTTTAGGGATTTTGTTGTATATGCGTACACACATAACGAGGCAGCTTTTCGCATACTTGGCTGATTTAGGATTATCCTTTGTTACAAGTCTGTGTGGATCCCTTGTTGGACGAGTGATTACTTCATATGCTTTTTTGAACATTCCCTTATTACTGTAGACAAAGTTACAAATTGCGTATATGTAAAGCGCAGGAAGTGGTAACAAACCTAACTTCTTAAAAAATGGCTGGCAAGATTCGTCAGGACGAAGTCCGCAAATGGCCCTGACGCACTTCTTTTGTGCAATGAATGCTCTGTCTTTATCCGTACTGTTCCCCCATATAATAAGTCCGTAACTTAAAATTGATTCAATATATGCATGGTATGTAGTAATTGCCGTTTTTACGTTTGTTACGTTCTTTACTTGTCTGAGGGCGTAAGTAAATTTATTAATTCTATTGCATAAATCATCCAGATGTACTTTCCAATTTAAGTCTTGATCTATGAGTACACCCAAGAATTTGGTTTGCGTTACTTCTTTTAGTCTGTCAATATTAAGTTTAAAATTGTATTTGGCATGTTTTGATTTATTAAATTGTATGTAATTTGATTTATCTAAATTAATTTTTAACTTATTAATCTGTAGCCATTGTAAAATTTTGTCTATAGTATTATTAATTTCAATTTCATGATCAGATATTGATTTTTTATCAGATGTCACGATAATTGAAATGTCATCTGCGAATAATATAAAAGTATGATTAGTCACCAGTGGTATGTCATTTACATATAATAAAAATAATATGGGACCTAGTACACTTCCTTGAGGGACGCCACATTTATTTACCCTAGAGTTTGAACAGTAGGAAGTAAGTAAGTTTTCATTTACTTTGTCTATAACGACGTATTGTTTACGATCACTTATATAAGACGAAATCCACTGCAATGCAACTCCTCTTATTCCCAGGATTTCCAACTTTCTCAATAATACGTCATGCGCTACAAAGTCAAAAGCTTGTGACAGGTCAAAAAATAGACCTGTTGTTAGTTTATTATTGTTTAGGTTACTCAGGATATTGCTCACAAGAGTAAATATTGCTTGTGTGGTTGACTTGTGCTTTTGGAATCCAAACTGTTCATCTGATATAATATTAAATTTGCTACAAAAGTCGACAAGTCTCTTGAGCATACATTTCTCGAAAACCTTTGACAGTATGGGAATAAGTGTAATCGGGCGATAGTTTTTGACGTCATTTTTATCGTGTTTTTTGTACAGTGGCTTCACGACTGATAATTTTAGGGCATCAGGAAAAGTACCTGACGAAAACGAGAGGTTAATTAAATATGTCAAAATAGGAATCAATTTTGTACTGCATGCTTTAACTGTGTTTGTGTTTATTCCATCATAACCTTCAGAGTTAGTGTTGTTTAACGCCATTACTTCCTTTTTAACTTCATCTTCACTCATGGAGCTAAGAAAGATGGAGTTAGAAATTGACATATAATTAGTGGCATTATAATAGTGTTGATTTTTGGTTGTCAAGGTATTAGTTGAGTCAATAAAATAATTATTGAAAGCATTCGCTATGTCAGTGGGATTTGTCAGTAATTGCTTATCTAATTTTATTTCAGAAATATTATTAATACATGAACTCGCATTCCCAAATTCATGATTAACAACCGACCACGTGGCTCTGCATTTGTTTTTACTATTTTTAATAAAATTTATGTTAGAATTCATTTTTGATTTAAAAATACACTTTTTCAATATGTTTGAATATTGTTTATATCTTATTTTGTATGATAATGTTTTATTCTTGTAATAGTGATATCTCAAAAATCGTTTAGTTTTGCAACTATTTCTAAGACCCTTACTTATCCATTTTGGCTTAAATGTATTCGAGTTTTTAATCTTTATTTTTATTTTTGGGAAGCATAAATTATATATTAAACATAAAAAATCATGGAATAGATTGAAGGCGTTATTTGGGTCAGTTTCTAAGTGGACATCTGACCATGATATATTTGTGAGACATTCTTTGAATTTTTTTATATTTTCATAGCAGTAATCTTTCCTATAAATGAAGTATGATTTACACTTTGAACTTTGCTCTTTTACCGGAAATTCTAACAGTTGTGCTGTGTCATGGTCAGATAAGTGAAGAGGCAAGACGTTAGAAGATGTAGGGTCACTTGTTCTACAGTGGCTCACTTTTTTTCCGAGGCGTATTTTTTAACACCTATTTAAGTTAGGTTATCGAAATTCGGAATGAATATAGTGGAACTAATGTGCTTTTAAAATGTACAGTCATTTTTTAATAAATGTAAGACAGAATGTAAATATTGTACCTTTTAAAAAAAAACATAAATGAGCCACTGTGTACCATAGGTTTGGCACACTGGCTCACCCCAGAGTACACAGTGGACCGTAGTGGTACACAGTGGATAGTTTGTACTAATCACAAGTAATAAAACAAATAATACGATAGTTATTCATTATTTATTAGGCAATATGTCAACATGTATTAATATAGAAATAATTTTAAACTTTTTCTAATAAATTTTAATGTAAAAATCTTCGAAAACTTAACATCGAGCATACATATGGTCGATGTTTCATCCAGGTTAAAGATACGAGTTCCATCGTTAAAAGCGGGAAACCTCTGCAATAAACTTTCTAGATTTTTATAAAAAATCTCCACATTAATTCGGTTGAAGGCCGTGGCTCTTGCAAGACTGCATGGCTCGGGCTTTCGTAAACTGAGGTCTTTGTGCCTTTACCTGAATTTCCTGAACCATTCCTTTCCAGCTATTTTATTGTTCACCCAGTTATCAGGCATCTTTATATTATTTTTTTCCGCCATTTGGTAGGCTACTCTCCTGCATTCTTTTTCCGACAACCCGTAAAATATTGAGGAACAATATTTATAATATTCTTTAAGGCTTTCTTTTTGTTTATTATCAAAAACTTTTCTTACTTCATAATTAGGGATTAAGCGCATTGTTTCCATAGACCCAAAACTTTTAAATTGATTAAAATAACGCCAAGGTATATTGAAGATCTTAGAAGCTTTCCTAACACTCATTCCGCCCTGAATGCTATGAAGAGCTTGCTTCATACTTTCTTCCGAATGATTCCCGATGGTGCGAGGCTTTTCTGGACGAGGCATTCTGTAATAAGAATATGTTTTTGAATTTAATTAATTACCAAAACATTGCAACATACATACTTTCAGTACTGATTTGAGAATCTGTATTTTAATCAAAATATTACAAAAAAAACCAGTTTAGTACACAGTGGCTCATGATCCACTGTGCACTTACGTGATCTGAGCCGATGTGGACGTTGCCGACATTTTGAATACAAACTACCACAAAAAAAAAGCTAACCTATATTTCGAGAGGAATAGAACAGGAAAACATTCTTAAATAAGTACAAACTACAATGGAAATGTAAAAATATTCAAATACCATACTAGACACGTGTTGGAACAAAAGAAAACTTACCTTATTTTTTATTTTTTTTGTCACTTAAACAAAATTTTCTTTGCACACAAACACCACGCGTCGTACGCGCTTCCCGACTGGTTTCGACGAGTTCATGTACCAACGGCTACATTGTGTGAAAGAGACAGATATATATCTCTGGTAGTTTCTTAGATTCTTGAACTGAGCCACTGTTTCTGGTATAACCACTGTAGAACAAGTGACCTAGTCTTGATGTTACTTAATATGTGGTCTATACAAGAGTCTTTGCGAGTGGGGACATTAATGTGAAGTTGCAACTTGTACGTATTACATAGATCTGTTAGATAGGTAGTGACTTTCCCAGGTTTCAGAGTGTTTATATTAAAGTCACCAGCAATAACTACTTTTACCCTTGACCCATATTTTTTGAGTAGTTCACACATCAATAGGTCCAAATTATTCAGGAATACGTTAGGGTCAGACGTTGGTGTTCTATAAACACACACTATTAATAATTTATGCAATGGAATTTCAATGCCACAGGCCTCAAAAGACTTAAGCTTTGAATATTTTTTAACGCAAGTAAGCTCATTATAAGTAATGCCCTGTTTTGCCAGTATACATGTTCCCCCTCTCTGTTGGTCTCTACTAAACGCAGTAGCCAATGTAAAGTTATTTATTTTGAGAAATTTTTCGTTTCCGGCACGCATAAAAGTTTCAGAAAAACATAAAATATCGGGTTCATTATTCGCGTCCCGTAATTCTAGCAACGTTAGTTCTAAAATTTCTTTTTTAGATAAAATGCTAGCTATATTTTGGTGCAATATTTTAAAGGTCTGTGACTTACGACAGTTTTTCACGAAAAAGCTTATTCCTGTCTACAATCTTAAAATAGTAAGGTATAGTACCCATTTTTGTAGTAATAGGGTTGTCAATAACTGGTCCATTTGTGGCATCGTGTACAGACTGTTTTTTTGAAAAGTAATATGGGATTGTTCCTTTTTGATAGACTTCACATTTATTGGCAGATTTTTTGTGATTCGGTTGGTTACGCAATATTAATTTCTTTAGTGCTTTAACATTTAAATATTTTTTCTCATAGTCGTCATAGTCAATAACATAATTAATCAATTTACAGGTATTAAACAATTTGTAATTGGAATCAACATAATTTGAATTTTTGTATTCATTGCAAATATTGCGTATAGTTTGGTTTAGGTCATTTACATTTATATACATATTCTTCAGTAGACTCAGAACTACCACATCATTATTAATAAATAGATTGAGGAGTTGCCGAAGTTGAGAAGACAAAATCTTTATGTCATAGTCATTTTCACCCACACAAACTATGAGCTTGTCGTTAGGCGACAACTTAATATTTTGACAGCTTTTAACGACGTCACTAGTAAGCGCGTGTGGTTTTGTGTCAGACGTGATGGTATAACTTACGTAAGGTGTATCCACTCTTGATCGTATCAATGCAGATGAAAGTCCAACGCATTGTTGTGTGCCAAAAATATATATTTTGTTCACACAATCTTCCTTTTTATCATCCAGTGAAAAGTTTTTTCCCTGTTGGTGTTCTTTCTTATCTTTTGCCTTTACTATCTTTTGGAGATTTAGAATTTGTTCCTTAAGGTTTGTTATTTCATTTCCAGCTTGTTTTAACTGGTCTTCCAGATCTGCGATGTCTTTTTGTAGGTTCGAGATATTACAATAGAGTAGTGTTTTCGTGTTAGTTTTACATGTAGTCCCATATCTAGGTGGTGTTGAGAAGGCTAGCATATCTGAGTGCAAGAAAGAGCATGTATGCACATTTCTTGCATCTACTGAATCCACACTGCTGTTTTCTCTCTGTGGTGGTAGGCTTAGGAATCCTTTCAAAGTTACATTATCCTTGAGTAATTTATCATTTTGCGTACGAAGTTCGTTGTTTTGGAGTATGACATTCGCAAGTTCATTTTGAGAACTACTTAGTTGCGTCTGGAGTAGCTCTATTGTTTCCTTAAATTCTTGGGCATGGATATGGTCAATTTCTGTATAATCCATACTTCTTGACAATGTTTTATCGGTGAACGCACCCTCATCAAATGTGTGATCTATTGTAAGTACATGTGAGTCGTATGTTTCGGAGATAGTGCTTTTTGGAGTAGAGCAGGGCGTAGCCTCCTCCGGGGCGTTAGAAATAGCAGCAACGCATGATTTAGGAGACGAGCGCTTTTTCCTCGTTGTCACGTTGGATGCAACAGAGCTGGGTGTGTTCTGCTGTTTTGCCTTCTTGGTGCATGTTTTGCATTCCCATCTGAATTTTTTCCTCTCTTCAAAATTTTTTAACCGGTACACTTTTTCAGGATAACCAGCACAATCAAATTCATAGTGGTTTTTACATATGGTGCATAACAAGGTGCTTCTGTGTTCAACTTGATTTTTGCATTTGTGACATGTAACTAGTAATGGCTCCTTATGGCCACTATTATTAACAGTTTTTGTTCTCGAACCCATTGTCTTTTTGAGATGGTTTCAGTTCAATAAAATTACTACCAATTACAATTTTTTTTTTGTATGGTCACACCAACTGACAGTTTTACGCCCTCTGGCGGCGAGTAGTGTCTACTGTTTAGTTACTCTACGCACCACTTGGGGCCGTATTGGCACTAGTTGTCATACATTTATAAGAGTCCAAAGTCCAATATTTTAAATCTATTGATAAACGGTATTATAGTGTTTTGTATTTTAAGTAATTCACCTAAAAATATTATAACACTGCACTCAATGTAATTATTTAGCCGTCCTGTTTGGCGTAAAGATATTGTTTTGCTATCACGTACACAGAATTGTTGTTAATATACCGTTTTGTACTGAAATGTTATTGTTCTCAGTCGTCGTATTTGCTATTACAGTTGTCGTTAATTATCACCAATGATGTCACTTATTATTCGTAGTTCTAACACTCCATCTAACCACTTTTTAAACTATTTAGAACACAATAACAATTATTTCTTTAATTATAAATATGCCGCTAATGTAAACAGTATGAGTGTTGCCACCTCACCCATTACTCTCCTCCTCTCCTCACTTATTACTACCCATTCAAAAATATATTAACCAAAACATTTAGTCACTAGTAATTTTAATTAAGATTTGTATGATGTGGTTTTGTTTCTTTTATTTTACTATTTAGCACAAAAAAAAATGTTTTCATAACTTAAATTATTGTAGTTTGTAGGTTTTAGTTTATAGCATTTTATGTGTATTCCGTGGAAAATATTGTTGGTTACACATTTGGCCGTATTTTTTTTGATTTTCTTCCAAAAAAATGTAATGTGTCTGTTTGATTTCCCTAATAAATAAATTAAAAAAAAAATCGCTAGAACTGAGATTCAAAATTATGATTAAAAAAAAAATGCTTAAATGATTCCTGACAAACCAATTAAATCTGTTATCTCACTCTTATCAGGTAAAATCTGTCTCGTATCTATTCGTGGGTTTTACTTGAAATAAAAATAATAAAATTGCATTTTTAACAATAATTTCATAATTTTTACAAATCCTGCTGAAATTGTTGGCGTCTGTTGTGAATGCAGTCCCAAAATCTGTTTCGTATTTTGTCAGTTGTTGTACGAAGTCGTATTTCCTCCTTAATTGTATTGAAAGCCGTTTCTATGCGTTGGATTAGTTCCTCCCTAGTTGGAACCTTCGTGGAGTATACCAGCTGTTTGGCACGTCCCTATACATAAAAGTCTAACGGAGTTAGGTCTGGGGAATTTGGTGGCTATGCAATAGGGCCATCGCGCCCAATCCACGTATTGGGGAACACATTGTCGAGATAATACCTTACAGACAAACGCCAATGCGCAGGACAGCCGTCATTCTGTAATACTATTAAGTCAATAATATCAAAAGTTAATAAAACGTAACAAAAACCAACAAAACTCAACGAAAACAAAGTAACAAAATGAAAGAAGAGTACTCGTACTGTGAACTACCACACACATAAGGTAGCAGATGTCTCGACTAAAAAATTGACGGGGTCGGCTTCAGTTCGTGCTTTGTTGAAACAGGTTTACACTATGCAAGAAAGAGATAGAAGATAGATTTTACTTCACATGAGTGAGAAAACAAATTTTACCTGTTTCTCAAGTAACCGTTACGTAAAAAGATTTTATTCATTTGAATTTGGAATTTATAGTCTTAAGTGACTCGATTCACAATTCCAGCGAATTCACAAAGTTGTTAAAAGATTTTTATGGCATGTGGCTCATTAGCAAGAGGATAGACTAGAGAATTTTTGAGGGAGTCGTAAGATCCCGGTCGCTTTTGGTTTTTTATTTGTAGCTATGTAAATAGCCATACTCCGAAACTTTGCGAGTAAACTCAATGATTAATGTCAGTAATTTTGTATTTAAAAGTAATCTAAAACAATACACTTCTAAATAAAATTAAAATTCAGAGTCTAAGCCATAAACTTAAAAAAAAAATTGAATGTATTTGGGTCTTTTTTTTATAAAACAATATAAAATCGATTAAAAAAATCCACAGTGCGTGAGAGGTGTTAAGGGGTCTGAAATAATAGCAGATGACCCCTTTAGTCGACCATTTCAATTTGGCACACGATGCACCAAACACCCTGTATTTTTTTTAAAAATTGCTCTTCTGATGGGGACCGCAACCGCAAACACCCAATCACGATGACAGATCACAGCGACTATAGCCGGCCGCACCGCACTTAGTGTATGAAAATTCGTTGCGCTGCGGCCAGTTGCGGCTGTGATGTGCGCTTAGCTTTAATCTTACCTCAGATTTATGTGCATCCTCGTCATCATTATGGTCCCATTCCCTGAACAGCTTACCGGCGGCCACTGTGTAGTTGGAGGCAAGTAGCTTCCCATTCTTACCTCTTTCCACAAAGCAGTGGGCAGCTAGAAATGTACGATCAATATCATCATCTGTGTGCAGCCGTTGCACAGTTATTGTACCTCAGATAGCGCAACCCACCAGCAACCTTACTGTAACGAGAATAAAGATCTATGTGGTGTTAACAGTGACGCAACATCAGAGGTAAAATAACTGTGAAAGAACTGTAGCTTTGCCAATAGTTTGACCGAGACCGCTGTAGCGCACCTTAGGAATTCAATAAAGTTCTATGTGGTGTGTACAGTGACGCAACATCAGAGGTAAAATAACTGAAAGAACTGTAGCTTTGCCTATAGTTTGACCGAGACCGCTGTAGCGCGCCTTAGGAATTCAATAAAGATCTATGTGGGTATTCAATAAAGATCTAAGTACAGTGACGCAACATCAGAGGTAAAAGAACTCGGGGGGGTCTGGGTCGCTCCAACGCGAATGTATACGTACATCCGTGGTGGGGCGACCCAGACTGCCAGTCACTTCTTATCCTGCAACCGAGCGGATGGGGAGGTTGCGGATAGCCCAGCTCCGGCTCCCCTAGGGAATCCCGGACAAAGAGAAGTTCCCGAAAGCCAAATCCCAAGCTTAGGGTAGCCCATTATATCCCTTCCCATGAACCCTTTAACTAACTAAGCCAGATTTAGGATCAATGGCATATGTATGGGTAGGGAGGGCTACCCATACATATCCCATCGATCCTAAATCCCTAGGCGAACTCACAGGCCTAGGGTGACTCCCCAAGGAACCCTCAATCCACAAAATGTTCCATTCCTTTACCCTCGTCGGTCCCAGAGGAAGGGCCGGCTGCTGTTTTAGCGCCCACATCACAGGCTGCGATTAACGCACCCACTAAACCAAGCTCGGCATTCCGACGCGGCTGGCCGTAGCAATCTGCTTTCCCCACCCCGGCAGAGAGCTGTCTAAGGTAGAGGCCGACCACATTAAAACGGACCTAGAAAACCTAGTGATGGACACAGACTTGTCGAAACCACTCCCGGCCTTCCGCGGTTACCCATGGATAGCGGAAGGCACAGTGGAGATGTGGTGTGAAGACGACAACGCTCTGACCTGGTTGACCCAGAATGTGCCCAAAATTAGACTCCCAGACCCTGACCAGAACCTTACCGTATTGAAACAGACCCGTGTCCGTGCCTCGCTTTTCATCCCTCGTTACAGAGGTGACGTGGCAAAGCTCTAAATTGTTCTGACCCGTCAGAATACTTGGTATGACATTATACAATATTATACAATTATTCGCTTTTAAATCAAGTTAGTTACTTATGACCAAGAAAGACAGAACTGTAGAAAATCTAACCAAAACTGTGCCCATGAAAAAACCTTCCTGAATAGAACCAAAAATGACAGCACCAATGAAGCACTATTTGTGAAAACTGCAAAAGGCAAAACGTAGAAAGAAAAAGATATAAAATGCAACTATCGCGGACAAACAGGACATCGAGTAAGACAGTGTTGGAAATGGATTGCTGACGGAAGGAAACTCAAAGAGGCTACCACACTCAACGTAACCCTACAAGGCTTAGCCATAGAAAACACTCAAGTGGCCAGATAATGTCACGAATAAAGGTTTTTTCACACAGTGACAGCACCCAATGGTCAAACCATAGAAAAAAAAAGGAAACATCCGTGCTGGGGCTGATATTTGTGGAAGACGACAGCAAATTGTACTCAAAGTTGTATCATCATCATCATTTCAGCCATAGGACGTCCACTGCTGAATATAGGCCTCCCCCAATGATTTCCAAATCGGCCGGTTGGAAGCGACCTGCATCCAGCGGCTTCCTGCGACCTTTATTAGGTCGTCTGCGCTTGCCGGTATGTGGCCTCCATTCCAGAACCTTTCTACCAAGTTGTATGATACGCCCCAAATATAAAAATAAATCTTTTTTTTGTTCTTGCTGCACACGATCACGCGTACAACACGAGCTTCGAGTCGCCGCCATACAAGTGTACACTGAAAGTTAATGGAATCATTAAGTTAATAGGAACAAGACAGAGAAATGGCGAACTTTACAAGCTGAATATTGATTGCCTGTCGCCGAAACCTGAAGTTAACGCGCAATGACTAATCCTCTACAAGTTTATCACGAGAGACTTGCTATCAGAATAAGAGACACGTGATGACAGATCCTAGGCAAAAGTTTGGTACAAGAATAAGAGCAACTCAACCAGGTGAGCTGATCCATACCGACGTATGTGCATATTCAATACAAAAACTTAGGTATTTCTTAATGTTCAAAGATGACTTTACTCGCTATCGTTGCTAGCGTTAACTGAAGTCAAAGCGGCAGGTCACAATGTAAAAAAAAACTTGAGCGATAACGGAGGGGAATTCGATAATGAACAATTTAGAAAAACACTGTATGAACATGACATAAACAGAGACTGACACTGACGAACAAGCTGGCTGCGTTGAAAGAGAGAATAGGACAGAAGTAGAAGCGGCGCGAGCAATGATGCATTTTCATGAAGAGATACCTCAAGGTCTTTGGGCAGAGCTCATTAACACCGCAGCGTACGTCCTAAACCGTACTGGCTCGTCAAGTGTACAAGGAAAATCTCCCTATGAGTTATGTTTTGGAAAGAAACCAGGTATCAAACACCTGAGAATCATTGGTTCCCAATACTACTTCCACATTCCTAAATCAAACCGCAAGGAGCTAGACAAAAAAGCTCAAAAATGAATATTAATTGGCTACGATGGAGATGAAGCATACCAGATTTGGGATAAAACCAAATTATTGAGATCTAGAGATGGCACGTTTGAAGAGATACCGTTACTTGGATACCATAGCAAGAAAGACGCCTCGAAAGATCCTCAACCTTCAACCTCAACAAACAGAATATATCAATACGGGCTACCAGATCTTCAACAAGAGAGATTATAGGAAATCATGATAGTTTTTTGTTTTTTTGTTTTAAGCCTTGCCCCACTCTAGGTGTTTCTCCTGTATTGTGGGTGCAAAAAGTCCAACATCTACAAATGATACGACTTCGAAATCGCACTTTAATGGTATTAATGTGCAGAAAGTCTATCTAGAGCGAGATGCACAAGAGGAGCATGATGTTCCAGCAGGGAAAAATCTAATCAACACAGAAGAGTCTGAACAGTTTCATGATACTGTCCAATCTGCCTAGCCTTTTCCCAACTATATTGGGTTCGGCTTCCTGTCTAACCGGATGCAGCTGAATACTAGTATTTTACACGGAGCGACTGCCTATCTGACCTCCACAACCCAGTAACTGGGTAATACGATACCCCTTGGTAAGACTGGTTATCAGATTTTTGGGCTTCTGACGACCCGTAACGACTGTCAAAGATCCACGAATGACAGCCGGGACTAACGGCTTAACGTGCTTCAACGAGGAGTCTCGGTATGTAAAGATGGTCACCCATCCACAGACCAACCCCGGCAAGCATAGCTTAACCTGATGGATCGACCCGTGCGGCAGTTATTACTTAGCCACGAGTTCCTCCTCCTTAGTTTCATGACACTGTAGAATCTAAAAGTGAGGAAGTGGAAAATAATGGAGACCTCTCTCAAGCTGAAATTGAACGCGAAAGTCAATTGACTCTTAGAGACAGGACTAATCTCAGAACTCCAAGTCGCTACAACATGACATTGAGTATACCTACTGATAAACCTACAACTTTTAAAGCGGCTATGTCTAGATCAGATCGGGAAAAATGCCAATAGGCCATAAACAGTGATTTTTTTCGTGAAAGGAGAATGAGACCTGGGAACTGATCAAATCACCAAAAGGCAAAAAGGATATTCAATATCAAGACTAACCCTGACGGGACTCTAGACAAATATAAAGCCAGATTAGTGATCAAGGGACAATTATTCTCAAAAGGAAGGAGTAAACTTTTTTGAGACGTTTAGCCCTGTAGCAAAGAGCAGTCCTATAAAAGGAGTTCTAAGTGTTGCTGCTAAGGAAAAGATGTCTCTGGCCCAATTTGATGTAACAACCGCCTTCTTTAATGGAAACTTAGACGAGGACATTTATATGAAGTTTCCAGAAGGCCACACAGACGCATGTGATCCAAAACTTGTTTTTAAACTGAAAACGAGTGTTTATGGATTAAAACAGGTGCCACGCTGCTGGAATCGCTTTATTACAGACTTCATCATAGAAATTGGTTTAAAACAGAGCAAAGCAGACCCTTGTCTCTCCTTATGAAGAAGAGGAAAAAGTAAGATTGTTTTAGCTGTTTATGTCGACGATGAGTTTTTGCTTCAACAAGCGACAAAAAAACGAGAACCTGCTTGGAAGAGCTGAAAAGCGGTTTAAAATAACTGTTAAATCAGCTAGCTATTTTTTGGGCATGGAAATAGAGAAGAAGTCAGACGGTTCAATTTCTCTTAATCAGTAAAAAAAAAACCTGTTATTGTATGGAATTTTGCGAGTTATGTCAGAGTGGTTGGTGGTTCCTCAGTTTGAGCGTAGTCTAGGGGAGGAACTGCATGTTCTTCAGCTTAGCCTTAACCTCGTGTTTGCTTAGCCTTGCAATTTATGTTGTCTTATTAATTTTTTTGTAAGAAAGAGAGCTCAGCACGTACAGCTGTTTTCTGGCGAAGGTTGTTCGATGACTAAGGGTTGGGCAAACTATTCTTTGACCGCGTTTATTTGAGTCTGGGGTGTCACTATTAAAAGTTTGAGCTCGGTGTAAAGTTGATAAGTTGGATAGCGAAAGGGCTTTTGCATCATAACCTTAAGTACTGCCTTTTGCGCACGCTCCAACTCGAGGAACTTAGTTTTGGCTGATCCACCCCAAGCTAGAATACAATAGTCGATGATGACCCTAAAAACATTTTTAGAGTCTCTAAGTCCGCAGAATGCCTTAGTGACTTAAAGAGGTGAACTGTTTTCCTGACCTTACTGGCAAATCAATCTGCCTAGCCTTTTCCCAACTATATTGGGGTCGGCTTCCAGTCTAACTGGATGCAGCTGAATACCAGTATTTTACATGAAGCGACTGCCTGTCTGACCTCCACAACCCAGTAACTGGGTAATACGATACCCCTTGGTAAGACTGGTTGTCAGACTTTCGGGCTTCTGACGACCAGTAACGACTGTCAAAGATCCACGAATGACAGCCGGGACCAAACGGCTTAACGTGCTTTCCGAGGCACGGAGGAATCTCTGTATGTAAAGGTGGTCACCCATCCACAGACCAACGCCGGCAAGCGTAGCTTAACCTGATGGATCGACCCGTGCGGCAGTTATTACTTAGCCACGATCTCCTCATCTCCTGACCTTACTGGCAGTTGACTCTATATGCTTGTTCCATTTCAGTCCATCATCGATCATCATGTCCAGATATTTGATAGATGTTACTAAGGGGAGCGCTAGGCAAGAGCAGGTCGAGGTGTCCAGACTAGTGTGAGCTCTAATTGAGTATGTGTTTGGTGGTTTCGTTCTAGCATGAATAGAAAAAGGGATGTAGTTGGTTTTTTGTAGGTTCAGAGTAAGAAGATTTTTGTGAAATCATATCATGAAAATTCTTCAGCTTTATTTTTCACTTCAGCCCAGCTCCTCTCATGCACCACACGGTGACTCTTGAATCACAGTTTTGCTAGAACAAACGAGGTTCAGAGCATGGTCTACTACCATTCTATTGCATCAAATATGTAATTAAAACAAACTAAACTAGGCGTTCTCAAATACGAGTAAGTCTTATGTTGCTCAAACGTGTTCAAACATTAACCGTTACATTAAACCGTTACGTTACAAAGTACTCATTGCGGTAGCAATATGGCATTCAAAAGAGTTATGAGGAGTCCACGGGGACTACAAGGATGTCCAGCCAATGCGGGCCGAAATGCAAATAAATCATTAGCCAATCACATGTGAACACGCGAAGTATCGGTCCGCCCATTTCTTTTGTTGACTGCCGCCCGCGCCACCCGGGCAGCTAGCCAGTCTACCGAAATCTCTCGAGCGGGTGACGCATGTGCATCCGATGTACTTACGTCACAGGCATAAATCGCGCGTTTTTTTTGTGAAAATGAGTTCTAACTATTGGAATGTGGAAAATTGGAATCAATGTTGTCTTGGTGCACACGGAGCTAACTCGGTTTTGTGGTATAAGTTTTGTTTTTGTCTTGTTCCTGTAATTGCCCAATAAATAAACAATACCTAATAATCTCACGTTAGATACAATATGTACCCGTACCTAGTACCTACAGGAAAGAATGAAAGCCATGTCTGATAGTACCTACCGTAAGTTCGCACCTAGAACGAAATGATAAAATTATTAGAGGCTAACCTCGCCGCGCCGTGCATAGCCAGAAAATACCTACTAAAGTTTACCATAGCCAAGCCATAAAAATCTGTTTTAAAGTAACCAGTTATCAGTGATAAAATACCTCCCGAAGTAAATTTTTAACTTTGGTATTTTCTAGTAAGACGTACAAAAATAAGTGCTTACAAAATTTCGTTTATGGAGGTACATTTCCCTGTAGAATTGTAGATAATGCTGTCCCGTGCGGGAGCGAGCCGCACGCGGTGCTAACGGCTCTTAAGTAATAATGTTCTGTGATCGCGATGCATTATTAGACAACAGCTTCGATGTTCGGAAATAAAGTGTAACTAGTACCCAATTTATTTTTTAGGTCCTTGACGCAGCTTAAATCATTTAACGACACACATCCTACTCACAAACACACACTAAGAAGTTCCGAAAATAACTAAAATCATGACATGAAAATCACGAAGCACACTAGCACCCTTAAGAAAGTAAGTTTAAAACTCTTCGGCGCATAATAATGAAATAGGAGAAAGCTAAACTCATGTAATAATAAGTTGTGCTGTGCTTCATAATAATTGTCGGTACCGATGGCGCAGTTTCTGAGCGAAAGGCTGCTGCGTTACGTGTCGCGAATTCAATTCCCCCACAGAAAGATGCAGGTGAGATTTGAATTTGTAAACGCACCCACATTAGCTGTACTAGCGTGGGGAACGTTTTAAAAAAGAATAATAATAAAGTCGCTCTGCGAGTTGGCTTCGGCCCCTCGTACGCCTTTCAAAATTCCGGGCCCCTGGGCTTTTTTTTGTCAGATATGTGCACTAGCGTGGAAACATGATTATCGCTAATAATAATCTCAATTGTATTTGCTAGCGAAACTTTGACTTTTAAAATGCCTAATGAATGACGCGTCTGCTGTATCCTTGTATCATGCCCTGCTGGCTGACTGCTGATACGCTTTCTGTCGTAGTAACAGCACGATAGCGGAGCACGCGGCGACATGTGACTCCGGCGCATCGGTTATTCGGTTCCTTTGAGTGCGCCGCGGCGGCGCGCGGCCCGCGTGCGTTTAGATGTTTAGTAAAGTACCTAAACTGCGATGGCCGCGCGTGAACTTTGGCGAAACAGCTGATTGGGAGTAGGTACTGAATTGAATTCACATAGCAGTTTCATGTTAAAATAAATGACTTACTAGTTTTAAATTATATTCACATTCATTTTAAATTATGTTGATTGTTTGTTAAATGTTGTTTAATAATAATAATATAAACTTTATTATCAGGCTTCAAAGGCCCATAGCGTGTTAGTATTACAAATTACTTAAATCTATGTTAGTATAACAATTACGCACACACACAATCATGTGGGCCTCCTACTATCTCACCGTTTGTTATCTAATAACATTCGTATAATTAATTGTGGTGGGTTTGCTGTTTGTGTGCGTGTGTGTTTTGAGTTTGAAACCTAGTTTAGAGCAACGTTTAAATTAAACTTGTAGGTACTTACCTACGTGTACTTTAAAGAGGTGATGGTGTGGTGGTGGTGAGGTGGTGGTGAGGTGGTGGTGGTGGGGGGGATGTGACGCATGTTTCCCGCAACCTTTTCTAAATTATTTTTTGTGTAAGCTCTTTTTTGCGTCATGTTTACCGCAAATAAACGTATTTTCATTTCTTTTCTTTTTTCTTTTCTAGGTGCTCCAAGTGTTCACCGCCTCTCTGTACATACAACTCAACACGGGCGGCGCACGTGTGTGCTGAGGCTCGCTGCCGCATCTACTCTGAGATGCGAGCGCCGCGCCGCAGTGTCGTTGTTGTAAGTAGTTACGATAATCCCGACTTTTTTAACTTTCTTTTTTTGTGTTTTTTCAAAAACCAATGACTATTTTTTTTTTTGGATGCTATGAAATGGTAGTAGACCATAGTCTGAACAACGTTTGTTCTAGCTAAGCTGTGATTCAAATGTCACCGTGTTTATTGGCTGTATTGTCGCGGCATATGTAAATATATTAGCGGATGGCAGAGTAAGGGTGCACAAGTCATTGATGTAGATAAGGAAGAACGTTGGGCCGATGACACTGCCCTGCGGGACTCTATATGACATTATCTCATCAGCACTGATATGTGATTCTATCTTCACGCAGATTTTGCGGTCCTTCAGGTAACTCTTGAAGAGATCATGAACAATGCCTCGTATGCCGATGCTATGCAGCTTGGATAGAAGGGTGGGAACAGAAACCGTGTCAAAAGCTTTTGTTAAGTCAAGGAATAGACCCATGCATTTATGTTGCATGTCCAATTTCCTGGCCACAAGTTCAGTAAGGTCTAGCACTGCGTCTTCTGTAGGTACTCCTTTTTTGAAGCCGTACTGATTTTTAGCTATTATGTTGAATTTCTGTACGTAGTTGACAAGTTGTTTATTGATCATTTTCTCCATTATCTTTGACATAACAGGGAGTATAGCAATGGGTCTATAATTATCTACACAATCTCTGTTTCCACTCTTATGTATTGGGTGGATTACGGCTTTTTTCCACGTATGATATTTGTGGCCATAGAACAGTTAACTGTGTGAGTAATAAGTAGTACGAATTAGTTTGACGGGAATACCATCCCAGCCAGTGGAACAGTCTTGCTTTAGGCTTGAAATAATTGAGTCCACTTCAGCATTATCCACTTCGAGAAGAACAAAGGAGCCAGAAGGACACGTGCTTGGGGAGAGATGTGATGGGGAACGTTGGGCTGCGATATTTATCATGGATGCCAACATTTCACCGATGTTTGCAAAGTAGTTACAGCCTCGGTCAGCTGCATCGCGTTTATCAGAGAGGGGGGGGTCTTATTGGTGTGTGTGAATTCTTTGATTTTATTCCACAGTCTTTTTGGGTCAAGTTTATCACGATGGCGAATGCACCGTAGTAACCTGGGTTTAATCCAGGGTTGAATATTTCTGTCTTTCTTCGGGATGGTTACTATGTATTTTTGTGTGGCTAATTATAGCGGTGTTCAATAATTCAGTAAGTGTGTCAGACGCTATGTTAGGCTCATTAGTTCTCAGTACTTCCGATAAATCTTGGGATTCGATGTAGTTCGTTAAATTTGTCTAGTACATTTTTTGTATTTTGCAGGGCGGGACCGATCTTCCGGAGAGCTCTACGTTATTAATAGTTTGTAGAATTGGGAGGTGGTAGAATGTATTACAGATGGCATGTTAGAAGTATGCAAAGTCCCTGCGACTCGTCAGCTTGCTGACATGCTAATGAAGCCCCTTTATGGACCCAGGATTCTGGAACTCTGCAAGATGGCAGGCATTCAAAACAGAGCCGGATGTTAAGGCTTAGAGCCTTCTTACTAATTCTAATCTATGCCTATCATAGATTGTTGTTCGTGGAGTTGTACAAAACAACCGACGATTGTTATCTAGTAAAATATATATTTAGCTGATGGCAAATATTGTTTTTTTTTATTAAGATTCCTTATTCACACTAAAGTTTCCACAACTTGAATAATCTTCTGGGTTAGACATACTACTAACACCGAAAACGCTAATTATCTGTAAACCTATTTAGTTCATTTTTCACAACGAAAAAAGTTGTTAGTCACACTCGTCACTTACACAATAAACTGACTCCGCAAATTACTGCAATGACATGCAAAAATACGTCCGCTTAGTCTCGCGTATATGTATAGTCTAATGATATGAACAGGATCAGCCCATCTCAACTGCGTTCAAGAACTGTCAGAGTCATCATTGGGTACTTTAGAATTCGCCCTCGGTGTGTACGGTCAGCAACGAAAGTTGGTTGACTGCTATTGTTACCCGACTACGGTAAAGCCAAAGAAGGGTTATGATTTTAATAGGCTATTTATGTACATGTATGTTCATCTGTTCCTTTATAACTGACAACTACTAGACCTAACCAACTCACCAGAAATAACAATCGTTTCAGAAACAAGGGATCCTCCGCAGATCTGCTCGAAGTTGTCCCTACCATTTTTCTTATAGATAGCGACGTGCCACGGCAGTTCTCCTGCGACCGCTCGATTACCGCCGAAAATCAGGGGGTCCATTTTCGAATATACGCGCCCACAATCTGAAAAGAAGCAAATAGCTTTGAGAACTAATACGTAAACCAAGACTAACGTAGAACGTAGTCTTTAAGCCTTGCACAGTTATCTTAGCTCTGACAGCAGCTACCCAACCACAACCTTATTGTAACGAGATTATTGATTATTGTGATTTTCAGATGCAAATCAGAGGTAGAATAACTGTGCAAGGACTGTACTGTGTCAAGCGACAGATAGTTGGAAGTATAGATCCTATTCAGAAGTAACAGTTTAAAAAAATAAAAAAACTTACGTGAGCTTAAGCTACTAACTTAAAGTCTCCAGCCAGGGCATAGTTCTAATTATAAACTAGGCGACTGCTCGCTTAGGACACCCCCTGTGTGGTACGACCCTTGGCTTAGGGCGTCACTGGGGGAGGACAGCAAGACGGGATATGCGACGGTTACAAGTATCTTTTGGCGCCTGAATAACATTGACGGGGTTGTTGCTACACATTTGAGAAATTCTCACAGAAATAGTATTTACAAGACAAGATGGCGGCGTTAGTTCCGATTTCGGCCACGTGCCAAAAGATCCTTGTGGAGCTGTATGGCCGGACGTCAGTCCATCAACGACTTCGGTCCGGATACGCGCCATTTCCAACTTGAATCTTGAAATCCTTTACAGTGATTGGTTGTATGAATGTTGACATCTATAGTTTAGTATACAGGGTGGCACATTTATATCGGTCAGTATGGGAAAATCTGAAACAATAAGACATACGAAGATCTCTTGTTAGGAACCATGTCATCATTTTAGTAACAAGAAAAACTGAATTCATTTTAAAAAAAAAGCTTGTTCTTAGCTCGGGAATCGAACCCGAACGTTTTGAAAAATAAAACTTACACTATTTCTATTTAGATATCGATTGTGTAGGTCTTACGCAGTAAATTTTACTACAAAACATGATGTCTAAAGTGAATAAAATGTATTGTTTTCATATCCTTTAAAAAATTGATTGGGACCGAGGGCGGCCCTATCAAATGGCCATCGAGGTCGCATTATTTAACCTAACTAGACTATTATTTTCTTGTGGGGTTACGTTAAGGGTGAAGTGTACAAAACAAGCTACGACACCATAGAAGACCTAAAAGCAGCCATATTGTCCATTTAAACGCAAATTCACTACCTGAAGATTCAAAATGCAATAGTAAGATCGTTACTTAAACGATTTGAATGATGTATTGAAAAAAATGGTGGTCATTTCGAAAACTTACTAAAATAAATTAAAGGATATGAAAACAATGCATTTTATTCATTTTAGACATCATGTTTCATAGTAACATTTACTGCTTAAGACCAACACAATCGATATCTAAATAGAAATAGTGTTAGTTTTATTTTTCAAAACGCCCAGGTTTGGTTCCCGAGCTGAGTACAAGTTTTTTTTTAAATGTATCAATGCAGTTTTTCTTGTTACTAAAATCGATGACATGGTTCCTAAGAAGAGATCTTCGTATGTCTTATAGTTTCAGACTTTCCCATACTGACCGATCTAAATGTGCCACTCTGTATACTTCAATACAATTTCTGTGGCAATTTCACAAATGTTTACCACCGATGTTTACCAACAACGCCTCCCTGTTAAATGTCTTTCTGGCCAGACACCCTTGTAGCCTGTCTACGCTTATAGAAACTCTATAAACAATCGATAAGTAAGCGGTCGAAGGTTGAAGAACCTCCTTAGCCGGGATTTAGTTGATGGACATAATCAGGTACTCCCTGATTGCTTGCTATGAGTGGCAAATAATCAGAGGTGGTGGTGGAGGAACTGATTTAAGAATCATAATAAAAATTTGTTTTGGTCATACCTCGGTCGCATTTAATCATATGGTTCCATTTTCCATTGCTTTCACATGTCATAAAACGGTCATCTCTCGAGCTATAATTAGGTGCGTTACATTCGGGCTTGACGATTGTCCCCGAGGGCTCGGACTGATTGCAGATGCGGTAACCAGTCACAGTGGTCCCGGGGATCTGGCAGTTATAGTGGGCAGAGTCATCGCGATCCAGCCTGCAGAATGCTGGGAAAGAGAAAATTGTGGTAAGTAAGTATTAAAATAAATAATAAGATGACGGGTTTTATTCATGAATTTGGTGGATTATAAGGCTGCCTATTTACCTTTGCGCTTAACTGCGTAGCGATGGATGTGTATCATAATATCATACAATAGGATCGTTTGATTTTCAAAGCGTAGCTTGGCTTAACTCTGGCGGAAAAGAGTTCAATGAAGCTAAGTTTTTTTCATACACCCCAAGCGCAAGTTCATAGCACATTTGCACACTTCGCTACACCACTTAACCCTGGTGGAAATATACACAAAGTTTCTTAGCTTAGCTTCATAGTTTAGTTTACCTATCGTGGTATAGTAATCTTATTCTAGGTGCATCGTCTTCACTTATAATTATATAATTAATTTATACAAGATATTGTGAAAATATTTTAAAAGAGTAACGGTGGAGTTTCTTGCCCATTCTTCTCCATACGAAAACGAATTTTTGGAATGGGCGACTAGAATCAATTATTATATATTTTTTTGTAAATTTTGACGTTCATAAGTGCCTTTTTGTGCCTAATTGAAATAAATTATTTGACTTTGACTTAGCTACCTCGCTCAACTCTAATGGAATGGCAACTGTTATATTTTTTGTGAGGGGGCCTTGCCGACGTTCTCGTCTGATGAAAAGCGACTGGATGAGGTCTACGATGGAACGAGCGAGCCATGAAGATGCCTGTTTACCCTGATATAATGGCTGACAGGACGAACGGAGTTTTCACAACAACAAGCTCACCAAAACAAATATTCGTTGTGTTACATATATCGGCTCGTGTTTAACCACCATTGAAGTACTTTTTTTTTCTGTATTTTCATATTATTTGTTATTTTTTACCTAAGTGTGCTGTCGTTGGTTGTGCTATTTCTTTTGTGTGCACAAAAAATGGTTTATATTTATATCTATCTATTTCATTGGTGATTTGTGTTTGTAATACATTACTTTTGAGAAGCGTTTCTAGTGATCATCATCATCACTATCAGCCTGCAACAGTCCACTTCTGGACATCAGCCTCTTCAATCGCATACCATTCATCTCGATTCTCGGTAAGCCACCTTGCGAAGATCGTGGCGCAACCTAGCCTGAACTTTCTAGGTCAGGGATCCCCCACAGGTGGGGCGCATCTGCGCCGCCGTATTTTATAAGATACAAGATATTAACTTTGCCTTGTCTGTATATCCTCGAAACTGTAATGTTTGCTAAAGCGAATCCCAAATTATTTCCACGCTTACAGGACGCTGTCCCACGTAATAGACGGGATATGAGCATAATTCGCGTATATCCTGCTAAAACTGCACTCATGCGCAAAAGTATCATCTGCATGGCTCCAGCTATATTTAACAAGCTAGGTACCTAAGCGTTGGAAGGAGCTAAATATCAATGCGTTCAAACGTCAGTTGATAATGTTTTTATCACAAAAAGCTTTATAAAGGGTGTCATCAAAATATTCAAGGTGTGATAGGTAAGGAATTAGAATTGGAGCTGTTCATGAACTGGTTATATTGATAAGATAAGATAAGTCATTTATTTGTAAACATGAGTATACAATAGAAGGCATGCAGGTTGTTCATAAACAAGAAAGATCCGTCATGTTCGGCCTTTGTGGCATACAAATAAAATAAATCAGAAAAGTCATTCAACAAAGCTAAAAACATTATAAAATTTTCACACAACCTAAAAATTAAATTTAAACAATAAATTACAGATTTTAATGAAATTGTCCTATATTCTAATTATAAAATGTCAAAATTATATGCCAGTAAATATTTGTTAAAATTCATAATATTACACTTTCTCATTTAATGATTCTAAAATACTGTAGTATGCTTTCCCAACTAGATATAATTTTAGCTGCTTTTTTAATATATGTGTGATATCCTATGTGTAACTGAACATTAATTAAAAGTCCACCAGTTCATGTTCAGCTTTAACAACCACCAGGTTGCCAGCTCATTCAGCAGAGTTATGATACGTGGTGGCTCTCTAATAATTGTTCGTAAAAATATGAAATTTAAAGAACGTAAGGATATTGTGAGCCTCTCTTAGTTTAGCGAGTAATTGAAATAGCTTGCATTGAGCTTGAGCAGTTCATTGTAATGAGCGTGTATAGGCCCCCGTGTGCTTCATATTATGATATTTTTGAGAAATATATGGAAGAAGTATTATTAAAGACTTGTAACAGTAATAAAACAGTATTTGTCTGTGGAGATTTCAACATTAATATACTGGAAAAATCTGCTATAATAAATAAATTTATAACTTTATTAAAGTCATATAATTTGTACAATACATTCTTTGAGCCGACTAGAATAACTGCCACTAGTGCTACATTTATTGCAATATTTTTACAAACTTAAGACCTTCTAGCCATCTAATTATAAATGAGTTGGACTCTGATCACTGTGGCCAGTTAGTCACTTTCCCTCAGAAAACAGTCAGAGCTCAAAGAAAACTTGTGAGTTTTGTTCCTGTAAATAAAAGTCGCTTAGGACAATTTAAAAATATTTTAATAGAAAAACTACCGGGTTTGCCTTATTACAACGACCCGGATCGAGATGATACTTCACTATTTAATCTCATCAATTGTGAGTTCAGGAAGGTTTTCACCTCAAAAACATTGCCTGTTTGTGACCGCGTTATATTTAGTGATTGGGCAACACTAGGCATTCACAAAAGTAGGGAAAGTTTATTTGAATTGTATCATGAAAAAACATACAGAGTTGATATGACAGAGGGGCATTAAATTACACTACGTATACTATAGTTGTTGTGTTTAGTATTAATTCAATACGGTATAAAAATAAAAAGCATCAAAAATGAGTTTTTTTTTTTCAAACAAACTAAATAGCTTACAAATCAGAGTAAAACGCAACCACCCTGTGTAAATAAATTTAACTGACCTTAGATATCTAGGTAACAAAGCGGCAACGGCGCGCACACGCCGGAGCGCGGCGTGTGTTATCACGTGTCAAGGCGGGTGATAGGCTTTTATGATAGGTTTTGAAGTAAGTACGCACACAAAAACAATCACAACAAAAACACAACATTTTTTAATTATCTATGTGTCCTCCATTCACATGAATGCACAAATTATACCGACGGAGAAAATTGTTATTTATTTTTCTAATTAAATCACTGTTCGTTGCTAAGCACTTTAATTTGTAAAATGCTAAAATAATCCTATTTTTTAGTTCATCAATTGTATTTTAATTACACTCACACACAACCAAAGTTTAATTACGTGTCCTATCACAACAAAAAACAGTCAATCACAAAAAAAAACACTAAAACTAAATAATAATAATCCGATGTCCTGTCACAATAAAAAAAGAGATATTGTCTTAAACTTATTTAGTGTCCTATCACAATAACAAAACAAAATCACAATTGTCTGCGCGCGTGTTCGGCAAAACAAAAGAGCCGCAGGAGCTTCCGTGTTACGTAACATACGTTCCGAAAGGATACGATACGATCGAGCAAGGATCTAGGATGCAATAACAACACACTGACCTATTTCTATTTCTTTTACGCGCGGGATGTTTTGCTTTGATTGTCACTCGTAATTGAAGTGCAAGTGTGTGTATTTATTGCTTCCTTGTTTGCTTTGCCATCTTTTTAGCGAAACATATTTGGTTGTACTTGTGACTTACGTCAGAGCGGCAACAACGCATCGTAGGTTTATACTCCGATTTATCGTTTTAAGGTGGATGACCGCGTATAGACATAATCAGCTGTTAGGAAAGATACATCGTGTTCAAACGGGGCAAAAACTTAATAAATAATTTGCGACTAAACTACTGCTCCTATTTAATTGATTTTTGGTACAGAGCTTGAAAATGGTACCTAGTATAGGCAGTTTAAAGGAAAGCCCCTCTGTCGTATCAACTTTGTATAACCATGATGAAACTTTCAAAGAATTTGTTAAAAAATATTAGTTCGTCAGCAAAAGCCATGCACATTAATCTGTCGCGCGCGCAATTAGCAGACACAATAGAATTTTATTGTTATCTGTCTCCAATATGAGACACCAGTATTATAAAGGTTAAAAATAAAATAATATCTTCTGGAAAAAATACTAATGATACAGATGAGGACACTTTGTTAACGAACTCACCGATAGGCATCACAACCAGCCTACGTGACATTTTTGATGACGAAGATGACCAAACTACCAAATTAAAATATCAATTAGAAGAATTAACTCTTGAACTCAATAGTGCCCACAACGAAATAGAATCCTTAACTCTAGAAAATACGAAGCTTAACCACCTTAACCAGGAGCTACAAAAGCAGAATTCTCTGTATAAAACAGTGGCATGCTCCTCTGCTAAGATAAAGCTACAAACACCAAAAATTAAGAAAAAATCTGAAAAAATCAACCAGTGTGTGAGAAAAAACACAGAAAAGTCTAGTGAATGTGAAGGATACACCACTAGAGTTATGAAATCTACATTGCCAACCAGTGTTCAAAATCATCAACAGTTGGATAACTCGATCACAGATGGCGTTATCCACAGTACTGGCAATAAAATAAGAAAGACTGAAGCACAACTGACACAACTATAAACAGTAAACCAAACGTAACTAGAATGAGTAAAATGTATTTTAAGTAGCAATAAAAATAATAAAATGTTAGAAATTGCAGAAGACATATTCCCTAACTATGTAATCTGCCACTACCTGACACCCAACTGTGGGGTTAAGTACCTTATCTCTGACTTGAATCTCAAATTAAAGGACTACAATATGAATGACTACTGCTTGATATTTGTCGGGGAAGAAGACTCGTCGGACAAAGAACTAAGTCGAATTAACTATCAGTATTCGTGAAACGCTGTCAAAATTACAGCACACAAATATTATATTATGTGCTCCTACGTTCAAACTAAATGATTACTCTACAATGTTTAATTCGAGAATTGATACATTTAACAGTTTAATCTATTTGGATGCTTGTTCATATAATTATGCTTACTTGTTTGACTCTAATTATTATCTCGATTATGGTTTTAGTATGTTTACTAAGAGTAGGACTTCTGTAAATAATCGCGGTATGGCCAGCATATTGCATAATATAAGATTAATGATTAATGAATTTACGCTGTATAGTGACTTAAATTCGTGTAATGCTTCTGATAAACTGATAGATTTGCCTCACACTGAAAACAGCAATGTTACTGATGAAAATGAACAGTTTTTCTTTAATAGATATATCAACATATTGCATCAAAATATAGCAGGTTTGATAAATAAATCAGATAATCAGGTTGTATGTCTAGAGGAGCTATCTATTAAAAAGATAAATGTTAATATCTTGTGTATTACGGAACACTTTATCATGGAAGGGTATCAAAATGTATTGTTTTTACCTAACTATAATTTTGCTGCACATTATTGTAGAACAGAACAAAAAAGGGGTGGTGCATGTATCCTTGTTATAAATGGGCTACAATGGAAATAATTTATTGCCAAAAGTAGCAAAGTTATCAACTCCAGGCATATTTGAGTGCTGTGGCGTGGAACTGACTAGTTATAAGATAATAATGTGTATATATAGAATCCCGAACTCAAATAATTTAAATTATTGCTTCGACAAATTTGAATTGCTCTTGCAGGAAATTTTACGTACATGCTGTAAAAAAATTGAATTGTTATCTGCGGAGATTTTAACATTGATGTACTTAAGCAAAATAGAGCAACTTTGAATGTCTCCTAATGAGTTACAATATGGAACTTGCTTTAAAACAAGCAACCCGCATGGCCAGTTTATCGTGCATTGACAACTTTGCGCTAGTACTAGAATGGGCATTATCGGATTATACAGCACAGCTGCTTCAGTGTTCAGGACAAAAAATATATGATAATATAATATAATATATGATAAAATATATAATATATGTTGCATTAAGTATTGGTACGCAACTAGAAGGGACTATAGTTTGGAAAATATAGTCGAATTTAAAAACTATCTAATGAATCTTACCTTTTCAGAACTATGTGACACGGATGACCCAAACGTAGCTTATAATACGATCTGTGTTTTCAATTAAAAGTGGTTAGAATAAATACAATTAGAAGAACTAAGTGTTTTTCAAAAGGGATCAAACTATGCAGTAAAAATAAAAGAAAACTCCTATGGCCGTTTAGACTTCATCGTAATAATATTAATAAAATCAGATTATACAATTATTCTAAAATGTACAAACAAAAATATCCGTTTAACACAAAAAGCACAAAAGAATTACGATATAAGAACATCTAAAAACAAATCGAAAACTGCGTGGCAAATTATAAATCGTGCAAAGTATAACGTGCCTAAATCTACCATAAATAAAATTAAAATGGGTGGGTGCGTCATAACTCATCACAAGACTATTGCACAAGCATTTAATGATTTTTTTAATGACAAAATACTACCAAATTGGATGTCGACTGCAGACCTATGGCGTGTACATTAGTTCTCAATAACAAAACTATGTTTACGGCCCCTACTATACCAGACGATATTAAAAAGATAATAATGTCCTTGAATAATATAAGCAGTGTAGGATATGACGGTATTGCTACTTACATATTAAAACATGTTGCGGATGAAATCTGCGGTCACTTGAGTTATGTTATCAATCTCAGTATTAGCGCAGGCGTTTACCCTGATGCTCTAAAAATGTATATCGTCAAGCCACTATTTAAAAAAGCAGATAGGGATTTAATGGAGACCTATCGGCCTATATTACTAATTCCTATAATTTCTAAAATATTTGAGAAATACATTTACAAGGAACTAAATTCATTTATAGAAAGACATAATATTATATTCGAGGAACAGAAAGGATTTAGAATAGGTAATACTATTAATATGGCCATTTATGATTTTTTATATAATGTTGTATTTAACGTGGATAAGAGGAAACCGGTCTGTGGCGTATTTTGTGACATGACGCAAGCCTTTGACTATGTGCATTATGGTACACTCTTAAATAAACTTGAAGCATATGGAATTAGAGGAAATATCAACAATCTAATTAATCTTACCTGCATAACCGAACTCAAATACCAAATATAAGCCACATTAATATGAAAAGTAAACATGAAATTGTATTTCAATCCTCAGACCGTATAGTTTCGTTTGGTGTGCCACAGGGGAGTGTTCTAGGACCTCCTTTATTTATATTGTACATTAATGATCTACCGAAAGGTATCCCTCAACCTCTGACACTATTTGCAGATGATAGCACCATAACGATACCTTGTAAAAGTGTTGATACTTATGAAAGTGATATAAATGATTCTATAAATCTAATGGTAAAATGGCTAGATAACAATTCAAACTCAAACTCAAAGCATTTATTTCAATTAAATCCTTTACAGGCACTTTTGAATTGTAAAAGAGTCAGTTAGTCAGAAAGTTGAAGCTAGTTGCCCATTCCAAAACGTAGATCTCTATGGAGAAGAACGGGCAAGAAACTCCAAGGACACTCTTTTAAATATAGAAATTACAAAGTCCTGGGTGCATTACTCTTGTTGATTCTATATGTGAGAACAATGTAAAAAAAAAAATATAAATCAAAAACTATTAAAAATAAGCCCTGGCAGATAAGAGATGACCAGTCTCAACTGACGGCGCCCGTTCACGAACATGACGCGTGGATCAGCACCATCCAGCTCAACCATTTTGTAGGGAACCGAATGATCCAACACACTCGCCACCATCAGCGAGACATTTAAGTGAGCATGACATTCTCTCAACTACCGCAGGGTAGTTGAGAGAATGTCATGCTCACTTAAATGTCTTTCAAGTCAAAATACAACACAGTAAACGACTCCATGGTACTCACATTTACAAAAATTGAAAATAAAAATGCGTCTAAGTTATACAAAACTATAGTTTGCAATGTATTTGTAACCTTTAAAGAATTTTACCACCAAAAGAAAGAAAATCAATATTATCTATTGGAGTATTCAATAATTAAAATATGGCTAAATAAAAAAATAAAAAATAAACATTATGTTCGTAGTCAGAAAAAAAAAAAAATGGGAAGCAACTCTACCATTTTTTTTTTAAACTAGTGAGCCCAAGTGTCTGTGGAACAGGACCAGCATTTAGCCAAGCATTTTTATTTACGATATAATCGTCCAACTTATAGTATGCAACAATAACTTAAAAATTAACCCTAAAACTAAATTAATACATTTTAGTTAACGGATCAATAGCAAGAGTAACTTAAATATACACTACGATAACCAGCCTATAGAAAAGGTAGAAACAAGAAAAAATTTAGGGCTCCATATTGACAAAAAAACTGAATTGGAAAACACATATCGAAATCTTGTGCAAGAAAATCAGTAAATCTGCTTATGTCTATAATAAGTGTGGAGGCATTACTTAAAGCCTACTATGGTTTAACAGAATCTCATTTACGCAATAGTGTTATTTTTTGGGGCAACTCAACAGAAAAAGACACGGTGTTCAAGGCTCAAAAGAGATGTGTTCGCTCAATATTTAAAATGAAACCTACTGATAGTTGCGTGCCTTACTTTAAAAAATATAAAATACTTACTTTTCCATGTCTGTACATTTTAGGAGTAGCTGTTTTTGTCAAAAAAAAACCACACCAATTTAAACGATTAGATGAAGTAGTCCCACGTAATAGGCGTGACATTATGAGGATATGCTTTATGCTCTCATACTGCGAGAACAACCCTCATGCGCAAAAGTGTCTTCTGTATGGCTCCTAGCATATTTAATAAACTACCTAAAAGTTGGAGAGAACTGCCCTTGTCACTTTTCAAAAATATGCTGATGAATTTTTTAGTTAATAAAGTGTATTACAATTACAATGTCATAGATTTTTTAAATGAAAAGGACTTTTCTATTCCGACTTCTAAAGAATAACGATTGAATGAAGTGAATCAATCAATTTTGAATTATTCTATTTGACTGCATAATAATGAATATTCTGGACATAATTTAGTTTATTTTCACTATAATATTATACCTATAATATTTTGACATCAATTATTATTTATTTGTTTTGTATTTTGTAATTAAACTATATGTAAAATACAATTAAATGTAATCTTCTATACCTACAAAATTTGTACGCCGTTATTGGCAAAACATGGACGCACACAACGTGCGGTCCATGGCCCTGTACGGGGCACCGGTGTGGGCGCATTCGTTGAGGCGGCGGCCTGCCCGCCGGTTGAACGCGTCCCAGAGGGTCATGGCCACCCGGCTGGTCCGGGGATACCGCACGGTCTCCGGTGAGGCGGCGAGCCTCCTTGCCGGATTGCCGCCATGGGATCTGGAGGCAAAAGTCCTCGCGCATATTTGGGAGTGGCGCGAGGAGGCGAAACGCCGGGGCTTGGCTCCGATGCCGCGAGAAATCGCGGCACAGCGGACAGAGCTCCGACGGGATCTCATGGCAGCATGGAGAGTGCGATTGTCGCAACCCAGTGCTGGGCACGCCACTATTGCGGCGATAAGTCCCCTCTTTGAGGAGTGGCTGGAGAGGCGCCACGGCGTCCTCACCTTCCGCCTGACGCAGGTCCTCACCGGACACGGCTGTTTCGGGAGGTACCTGTTTCGGATAAGGCGGGACGAAACGCCCGGGTGTCATCACTGCGTGGATCGCCCGGAGGACACGGTGGAGCATACGGTGGAGGTATGCCCGGCTTGGGCAGAGCACCCCGTGTCCTCGTGGAGGCGATCGGTGGCGGGGATCTCTCGCGTCCGGCCCTGGTCCAGGCCATGGTACGGAGCGAGAGGGCATGGGAGGCCGTCACCTCCTTCTGCGAAGCAGTAATGCTCGCGAAGGAGGAGGCGGAGCGCGTGAGGGAGAGGCAAATTTCGCGCCCTCACGCCCCTAGCCGCCGCAGGAGGAGACGCCCCGGGCGTCGGGAATCGATCGCGGATTCCCGGCCACCGTAGGCGCGGGCTTGCGGACGGTGAACAATGGGTAGCTCGCCGTCCGGTAAGGACCAAGCCCGGGTCGACGGCGCGTTGTGTTCCACGCGCGCCTTTAAGAGATGTCAGCGAGTGAAGGGGTCCGATGAGACCATTGCCTGCCGGGGTTGCGGGAAAGTCCGAAAGGGATACCGTGGCCCCCTGGCATTGCACAGGCAAGAGAAGGAACACGGGTGGGTTTTAGTCAGTAAGAGTCTGACACGCCACTGATGATTTCCCACCCAAAAAAAAAAAAAATGGACGCACACAACATCTATTATTCAATACCTTGCCAACGCATGTTTAACAAATAAATTATCTTTATCACGTCCGTTATCTTACCTTCTTTCAGATATCATTTCGGGGACAATAAAGTGAATTATGCGTTCTTACTACTATTATTTATAAATGCTGTAACGTATTACTGTGTTTTGTCCCAAATAAATAAAATATATATAAAATACTCACGAACACACTTTTGTATGGGTTTAAGCCATTTCCCGCCCTGGCAGTATGACACGGCATCACCAACCACTCCGTATCCCTGGTCACAAGTGATATTCAAGTTCACGTACTCGAAGCTCTGGCCAGGGGAGGCGGACGGATGGTTGGTCTCCACATAGGTACCGTGCTCAGGGTATGGTGGCAGCACACACTTCCCAGATTCAGTTGGCCTGGTGAGGAAGAAAAATGGTCCTGATTTTGTTGGCACAGACAAAGACGCAAATCTATTGCCTCGTACTGTTTGTTCCCAAAGTATCTGTTAAAAGTGTAAACAAACCCTGTCCAGGTTAAAATCTTACGCAATCACTCACTGAAGTGAATTAGTATCACATTTAGAAGGTTTTAACTAATTTATATATTACAAATTACAAAATGTTTATTTCTTTACCAACTAGTTTACTTTAGTTTATGATTGGAGCCTCCTTTTAAGGATGAAGACGCCTGTGTTAGGAGACTCCGCACTTCCATAGCTTTGGCTGTTAAGTACAACTTACAAAATAGACAACAAAAAAAAACGATTTTTGAGTTAATATTTTTTTTTATAACTAATGTGGGTGTATTGGGTGTGTGGAGTGTGTGTCACCACTTTGTTCAAGAAGTATTGTTTCAATAATATTAACAAATTGTAATTGAATAATCATCGACGAAATCGTCATCGTCATTATGTTGCTTCTACCCCAATTTATTTGCGGTCGGCGTAACATGTATTTTTCAACCGACTTCAAAAAGGAGGAGGTTCTCAATTCGGTTGTATGTTTTTTTTTTTTTTGTATGTTTGTTACGCGATTACTCCGCCAATTATGAATTGATTTTGATGATTCTTTTTTTGTTTGGTAGAGCATACTTTAGGAGTGGTCCCATATAAATTTGGTCAAGATCTGATAAGGGGTTTTTGAGTTAGCTTCAATAATACGTATTTTTCCCACCTAGTATAATTATGTGGACGATATTCTAATAGTTCCTGTCACTGTAATTTACATAGCAGGTAATGCATAATGGGTATTCAAATTTTTGTGGGGGTTTTGTGTAGGTACCACAACCAAAAAGTGAAAAATAAAAACTTTTTCACAAAAATAAAAACCGACTTCCAAATAAACACTACAAAGTGAAAAATAACTTTGATTTCGGAAGTCGGTGGCAAAAAAACGAAAATAAAAAACCAAAGACACCGACTTCCGAAATCAAAGTTATTTTTCACTTTGTAGGGTTTTTTTTTTGGAAGTCAGTTTTATTTTTTGAGAAAAAGTTTTTGATTCCATAATTCTCTATTAGTCATCTCATAGTCACCCCCTTTCTACCCATACCATCTTTCACACAGCTTACCCATCATTTCTTTGGTCTTCCCCTACTCTTATAGCCAACCACATTCACACTTAAAAAAAGTCTCACTCCTTCGTATTACATGCCATGACAACCGATTTTCACACAACTTTTCAGTCTTACTCGTATATCTCATTTTCAAAAATCATTGACGAAAATAGACGATATAAAATGAACTACAGTTGCAAAATGAAAAACACCTAAGGGATTTAAAATTAGGATTTCAGGTTTAAGTACTCTATGCAAATAATCAATTTAAAGCACTCGATTTCTTTGTGGCTCTACAGAACGAGAACAGGTACGTCTTCTGATCCATTTTTTTACATTTTCGTCAGATTCTATTGGAACATACTGTAGTTCGGTATTATGTAGTCTCCCCTTACATTAAGGAGCACAATATCTTACGTCGTTATAGTGCTGGCTGGCAGCATTCTTTTGCACAGTTCAACCGACTCGTCTGAACCGTCTGCGCACTCCTTAAGCTGAAAAAATAACAATTCATTGTGATTCCTTACAAATTCTTAGAATTATAAAATTCAACATCTATCCCCGCGTTTTAAACAAAGCGATGGGGCGTTCTGGTTCGCCGAACAAAAGGAACTTGATGGTCACGTGTTCGCGTGGCGATAACTTTGTACGAACACGACCTGTTAGTACTAATAACTCCAAAACCACTACTTATTCTGGTTATCATAATTCATGATTTCTGGCGTTTCATAATCAATTTTATTACGTTAACGCCATCATACAGTTCTGAAATCCGTCAAAGTTCGTACCGTGTGTGGTAGACATTAGTCGTTATCACTTGACCAACACTGCGGCAAAAAAAGGACGTAAACAATAAAATCAAGAACACTAACCCCATTACAATCAGCACCATGGTCAACGCAGGCGCCGTACGCGCACTGGAACAGGTGCGTGGGACATGACTGACTCGCGCACGCTTGGACCGTCTCGTCGGACCCGTCAGGACAGTTCACGATCCCATCGCAGTGGTCCGACTCAAGAATGGTATTGCCATCCTGACATCGGAACTTGACACTAGAAGAGAACACTAAATAGCAAAAACCAGCAGTGTGCTCGATTGAATTCCCTATTGGGTATAATGACGAAAGAAACTGCCAAATATTGCTGATACCAGGTCAGATGAAAAACCAAGACAAAGCGCTGATAATAAAGTAAATGGTTATAAATGTGTGCGCGTAAGTGTGTTTATACAGAGCGGATGTGTAGTTTTGGCATGCTTCACTGTATTCTTCGGAGCTCTGTCTTGGTTTTTTACAGTTAAACCGGGGTTAGTGAGAAAACTCTATAACTGAGAGTAGTTGCCAGGTCTCGTCATTTTAACCCTCTAAAACCACTATAAGTGAGAAACAGAAACCCATATTATTATTATTCTTCTTCGTTATTCTTCTTGAACCTCGATAGCTGAGACTGCTACTTGCCTGTACCTCTATAAGTGACAGTGAAGCATATTTAACATCTCTCGTGATCACTCCTTCGTTTTACATGCCATGACAACCGATTTTTTCACACAAATTTTCAGTCTTATATCTCATTTTCAAAAATCATCGACGATAATAGACGATATAAAATGAATCACAGTTGCAAAATGAAAAACACCTCAAAGGGATTTAAAATTAGGATTTCAGGTTTAAGTACCTACATATGAGTAGCATAGAATTGGGGGTTCTGTATCACTTGTTCTCCCTTTCGCTCGAACTGTGTGATACAGAACCCCCAATACTTTTTGCCGTCTACGATACAATTTGCAAAGTAGATTCAATATTGTATTTCACTCTACGGCACAGCGTTGCACTGGAACTGGCTGTGGAACAAAATTTTATAAACAACAATATCAAGTTCGACCGCTGTGCATCGTTACATTGAAATGACGTGGTGCATATCTTGTACAATGAATGTCGGCCTCATATATCCATTGATGAATTGATTATTAAATGACGAAGTGCAGCAGTTTCTCAATTTATTTGCACAAGTATATAGACGATGTTGTTAAAGATGTAATAAAATATTGGACCGAACCCTCAATTCTTTTTAGGTCTACCATGGAGGTTTGTTTGAATTGTGGTTACAATGTGCTTAGACACCTATTTTTTGAAAAATCGAAATAAAAATGACATGACGAAAGTGTGATGATCATTCTCAAGTAGAGTAAGTAGTGCGCCTCAATTATCAGTTTCTCAATTTACTTGTACTAGACAATAGATAGTCATTACCTATTGATTCTGATAAGATGAGTTTTATCTAAATTGATGCATACGTCCGACTAATATTCCGATCTATTTTTATCATTGAAGTATCTATGAAACATTACTTAAATACAGTATCTTATATTATTATTCTCTTTCACTTTTGATTCCAGACAAGATTATTTTTTTATAAAAGAATTTAAAAATAGTCAAAAACAAAAAATCTGACTAGAACAAATACTTATTTTTTCCGTGCGGGAATTGAAGCCGCGACACTTGGCGTGTATTTCTGATGATAAATAGCTCTTAACCTATGCGCCAAACGTGTCGTCAGCGTTATGATGAAATATTGGATCAATATCCTAACATAGAACATCCGTAATGAATAAGGTATTTCGAGTAACATTTTTATTTCGAAATAATTACTGAACAATTTTATTATATAATTAATACATGCGATCCTTGAATATTTTAAGTTTAAGGCAGTCGCATAGTTGTAGCTGATAACGTATGAATACATTATTATTAGAGAAGGGCAAATTGACATTATTATTTATTAGCAGCGGTGCCCCGCGATTTCGTTCGCGAGTAAGTCGTACCTACTAAATAAAATTTAACAGACTTCAAACGATAAGACAGCCATCACAGAACGATTGATGAAATCCCAGCAAATGTAAATATGAACAGAAAACGCATATTAGGAAGGTATTACAGGTTGATAAACAAACTTAAAAAATAAAAAGTAAGTTTCAAGTGGGTGATCATGTACGTATAAGTAAGTACAAAGGAACATTTGAAAAAGGTTAAACTCCCAACTGGTTGACAGAAATATTTAAAATTCGGATAATACAAAATACAACTCCAGTCACCTATTTAATTTATGATACAATCAGAGGTCGTCCTATTTTAGGAGCATTTTATGAACAAGAGCTTCAGAAATTAGAAATGGTGTTAAAAATAAATTAAAAAATATTATTACTAAAACGAAAAAACAGATTCGAAAATTAAAACCAAAATGCAAGAAAATGGCAATAGAGCCATGGCTGCTGCTAGACAAATGGTTGATGATTCTGCTGTAAAACTCCCTCGGATTATACCTATACCAAAAACAGGAGGAGTGTTACCGTTGATACCTATTTTTGCGGGATTATCAGCTACAGGAGCCTTAGCAGGTGGTGCTGCTGGTATAGCAAAAACTAAAAATGAATTCAAGATGGCTACAAAACGTTTTAATGAACTGAAAAGACATAATGAAAAGATGGAAGCTCTTTGTATCGGAAAGGGACTGTATCTTAAACCTCATAAAAATGGGCTCGGAATTTCCATAACGAAAGAAAAAAAACTAAAGTATCGGCTACCCAAACGAGCCTTAACTAACGTTGATATTTTGAAGTACGGTAATACAATTCCCTATTTTCGAGGTGTCTTCATGAGAGATGAGCTCCCTAAACAACTATTTAAAAAAGAATGTGGAATTATTACTTTAGATAGTTCTGAAAATCCAGGTTCTCATTGGGTAGCCTATGCAAAATTCAATAGTTATATTGAGTATTTTGATAGTTATGGAAATCTTAAGCCGCCAAAAGAATTAATCAAGGAAATCTTAAGTCGGTTAAAAATACATAGGCACTAAAGTTCACTATAATTATGATAATATACAACGGGTGGGGTGATCACACCCTTACCATTGCGGACACCTATGTTTAAATTTCCTAAATAATTTTTGGTTTAGTCAAGGAATAAATTAAACGGTATCTTGTAAAAGTGTTCAGTATAATAGCATGTCTGTAGCTGTTACCATCTCTGGAAATAAATCAGAATTGGATACATTCTTTCATCCATCTCTGAATTTATCTGGTCAATAAGAGTGCTGTTTGCTATACTTTTCAGTATTAAATTCAATACCAACTATATACAATATTAATAACAACATTCTCCCTGTGATCAGAATCGAATGTGATCTTGTACAAGGTTCATACTGTAACGGGTTACCAAGTTATATTATTCATGAATTTGTATATAATACTCCTACAGGTCATCAAATCATAGAAACACCGCAAATAGTTATTTGTGCAACAAGAGAGCAAAGTTGTTTTTTGCTGCGAGTGTAGATTTTTAATCCCGAGTAAGCGAAGGATTCTATAAATGAATCACGAGCGTAGCGAGTGATTCTAGGTTAAAATCCTGAGCGCGGCGAGGGATTCAAAGACACGAGATGCAAATAACTTTGCTCTCGTGTAACACATACAACTTTTAACCTCAGCAGCGAGAACATACAACATGTAAAAAAAACATGTCCGATCCGTCAGGGTGTTTTTAGGTATCGTATTCTGAGCATATTTATGTGGAAATTTTCAGGAAAAAAGAAAAATGAATCCCCACAGTTTTTTTTCAGTAGATAGTAATAACCAAATAAAAAAAATAAAAAAAACGTTTGGTCGGGGGACCCCTGTCAGGCACGAAGTTCCCTCAAAAACTATGAAAACGATACCCATGACGAAAAGTTTGTATATTTTCGCAGCCGCCATCTTGGATTTTTATTTTGATTTCACTATTGGCTTTAGCAACCTTGAAAACCATAGAAACGATACCCATGAAGAAAAAATTGAAAATTTTCGCAACCGCCATCTTGGATTTACATTTTGACCTCTTAATCTGCTTTAGCACCCTCGAAAACTATGAAAACGACACCCATGAGGAAAAATGTGAAAATTTTCGCAGCCGCCATCTTGGATGTTTATTTTGACTTCACCATCGGCATTAGCAAACTTGAAAACTATAGAAACGATACCCATGAAGAAAAAAATTAAAATTTTCGCAGCCGCCATCTTGGATTTACATTTTGACCTCGCAATCTGCTTTAGCACCCTCGAAAACTATGAAAACGACACCCATGACGAAATATGTGAAAATTTTCGCAACCGCCATCTTGGATTATCAACTTGACCAAATTCACATTTTCTTTCTCTTTGAATTAGAAGAAGACAGTCGCAGCACATTTTCGCGTGACGATTTCTGCCAGTGCACTCTTACCGCAAGCCGCTTTTAAAGAACTTCGTTACAAAAAATTTAACAAAACAGAATAAAATAAAACCTTAACAAATGATTTGTAATTTAAAGGTTTTATGTGTATCCGAACGTTTTATTGTTTGTTCCTTTTTTGGGCCTACTAGTTATGGAATTTCGAAATCGAACATCGAATCGACTTGTTTCTATCTCTCACTTTTTTCGTATCGAAGTGAAAGTGACAAAACTAAGTGAAGTTCAAATCTTTAGAACTTTGTGAGTAGACCAGCACTGTTATCGGCATTTAATTTTTTTTTTTTTTAAAGTTACATAGTCTCGCGCTCGCAGCAAAATTGAATTTTGCTCACTGTTTTTAGACAGCAAAACCTGCTTGTTTGCGGTGCTGAGGTGAAAACGTTATTTACTTTCCTGTGAACAAAAACATTATTTCGTCTATATCTATTAGGATATTTGATCAATTTGGTTACTGTATTAACTTACGGCAGCTATAACTGGCCATGGGTCATTTAATAAACACCTCTTTGTCATAGGAGTCACAGACAGTCCGCTCTGCAGAGCCTGCATGGAGAACGACGAGACAGCGGCTCATGTGCTGTTAAACTGCCCGGTGGTCGCCACTTACAGGACAAAGTACTTCGGTAACCCAGGTACCCTACGCGAGATTGCCAGTAACACCAAGGCGCTGCTGGCCTTCTTTGAGGAGCTGGGGTGGATCGAATGACCGATTTCCCACCCGAACGCAAAATACGCGCTTTGACGTGGAGTTGCGGAAACCAGCCCGTATTACTTATTACCTATTATTACCTACTGTATTAACTTAAGAGAACAACAAAATATTCAACTACGCCTTCATATAGGAAAAACAAAATGATATTATATTATAAAAGCCCTGCAGTCAACAAAAAGCGTCCTATTTCTTCTACAACCACTAAGGTGCAGACGTAAGAAAAAAGTTATAAAATTAACTAAAACAAATCAAGATTTTCTTAAAGCCTTAGGTTTTAAAATATAAATATTCTACAGATTAATGAATTACCACACTTCGATACTTCGATTGAAAGCTATGAAGTCCATTCTTACAATCCCTACATTATCAGCTTTAGAGAAAACGATGAAATCAGAATTCCCATAAACCAACAAGACATATACGTGTTACCGTCAGCCAGTTCAATTTACGTCGAAGGACAAGCAAAGTTCTTCGACAAAGATGGAAAAGCGATTTAAAAAAATATTACGTTCAGTAAGAACCATATTATGTTTTCGTTTCAAGGTATCAGATACGAAATAAATGGTAATAAAATAGATCGCTTTAAAAAATCTGGAATAACTTCGACAATAAAGTCATACGTTTCAATGAATGATGGAGATAATAAAGTTGCTGCCTTGTGGGGTTGGAACATAGGTGGATTTCAAAATGACGGTCATTTTAGTGCTATTGTACCTCTTAATAAGATTTTAGGATTTGCGGAGGATTATAATAAAATTGTGATAAATTGTAAACATGAACGTATTCTGAACAGAAGCAACTCTAACCTTAATAGTATCATGTCGACTGATGATGTTGCGCATTTACAAATAGACATACAAAGATTACAATGGCGTGTACCGCATATAAAAGTGTCAGACCGCGATCGACTGACACTTCTAAAACAATTGGAAAGAGATAAACCTATCCAGATAGCGTTTCGAAATTGGGATTTATATGAGTATCCTTTGCTCCCTAAAACTACAAAACATTCTTGGTCAGTTAAGACTGCGTCGCAATTAGAGAAACCTAGATATGTTATTTTTAGCTTGCAAACCAATAGAAAAAATGATAAAACCAAAGACAGTTCTCTGTTTGATCACTGTGAGGTTACCAACGTAACACTATTTATGAATTCTCAATATTATCCTTACGAGCGTCTATGCTTAAATTTTACCGAGAACAAATAAAAAACAAAACCACTCTGACACCAGGTTAGTCATTAACCACTCGAAAAGAAGAAGACCGAGAACAAATACAATATATTATATGAAATTTATGTGAAATTTCGTCAGTCACAACAGTCCTGCAGACCCGTTGCCTAATTTAGTCGATTTCAAGGAGAAGGCTCCTCTTTATATCATAGACTAAGAGAAAACGATAGTTTGAAAACCGATCACGTAGATGTGCGGCTGGAGATTGAATGTTCAGCGCCAATACCAGATAGCACAACGGGATATTGTTTAATTATTAACGATCGACTTGTGGAATATAAACCTTTGAGTAACATAGTGCGCAGGTTATCATGACTGCCATTGTAGATGTTCAAGGTTTTAAAACAAAAACAAATAAATTTATCGTTAAGGAAATTGCTGTATTATGTAATAAAAAAAATCTGGTTTAATTAAGACTCGCTTGATGTCCAGCTGGTGAGATGTCCACATTGCTCACAGGCACGTTTTTTTAAAGGAGAACGGGGTCTGAAGGTACACTATGGCAAGATCCACAAATCACATAGTGTACCATTATGCCCCCCAGCCACATCCCCAACAACAACACCTTTAGAGAAAACCTTGTGGAAAACGATTGCGAAATTCAAAAATTCTACCCCAGTATTAAAGAGAGTTCCCCGGGGCGCGAGACGGTCTGTCGCACTGAATTTGGCGCAATGTATCCGTCTTGCGACCCAGGAGAACTCACAAAGTGCCTGGGAGCAATTACTTTCATTCCCATATAGGATTCTGCATGTCCAAAAAAATTTGGCAACAAAAAAATCCTTAACGTACCAAATTAAAGAAAATTGTAACAATTCGACTCTAAATTTAGATCCAAAATTACCTGCATTCAATAATCAATTACAAAAAGGCTTATGTTCACATGTGGAATCCAAATTAAGTGAAGGTGACATCAGGGGAGCGGCCAGGATACTGTTCAGCAGCGATGTAGTGGCGCCTTACTCTCCAGAAACGCTAACAGCTCTAGAGAGTAAACACCCAGCGCCTGCGGATAGTCTCACCTTTCCCGATCCTCCCGACCCGACCCTCCTAAATTCAACCTTTCCAAACATTTCGGCGCCCCAGTTGATTGCAGCCGTGAGCTCCTTCCGGAGTGGTTCCGCCGGCGGCCTCGACGGCCTGACTCCACAACATCTAAAGGACCTATTGAGTTCAGGTGCCGGGGACGCTGGTGAGTCGCTTCTAAAGGAGCTCGCGGCTCTGATTAAACTCATGCTCACCGGCGGTGTGAACGAGGCCGTTGTCGATGTCTTATACGGGGCCAACCTATGTGCCCTGCGTAAGAAGGACGGCGGCATTCGTCCCATCGCCGTTGGGTGCACCTACAGGCGTATGGCAGCCAAAATATGCTGTAAGCTATACAGCGAATCCCTTACAGCTAAGTTTCAGCCTCTACAGCTTGGTTTCGGCTCGAGAGGGGGCTGTGAGGCTGCCGTGCATGCCCTTTCCACCTTTTTAAACTCCAACAAATGTGAGGCTATCCTCAAGGTTGACGTTAAGAATGCCTTTAACTCTGTCAATAGGGACACTTTGTTGGCTGAAGCCAAAAAGGAACTACCCGAAATTTATGGTTTTATGTGGCAATGTTACAGGTACCCCTCTAAATTACTATACAAGGACAATGTTTTGGAATCTGCAGTAGGATGCCAACAAGGTGACCCTCTCGGGCCAGTCATTTTCAGCTTGGCTATCCATCCAATTATACAGAAACTAAATTCAAAATTTAACGTGTGGTATTTGGATGATGGAACGCTAGGAGGTGATGTAGACACCATTTTGAAAGACCTACAAGTCATAAAGCAACAATTTAAATCCATTGGCTTGGACCTTAACCCATCAAAATGCGAAATTTTCCTTTCTGACATTACCGACAGACAATTGACCCTGGAGAAATTTAATGCAATAGCCCCACAAATCAAAATTTTAGAAAAAAGTTCACTTCAGCTCCTAGGTTCCCCAATTTTAGAAGACAGCTTTCCTTCTTTCATCGACGAAAAAATCAAAAACTTCAACGACATTTCGGACAGACTCTCCAAAATTAATTTACATTCGGCATTCACCCTGATCAGATACTGTTGTTTTGGTCCAAATTTTATATATTTTTTACGCTCTTCCCCTTTATGGAAGCAGTCACACCTCTTGGACAAAATTGACCAAATTATTCGCAGCACACTATCATCCATTTTAAATGTGGCCTTGGACGACCGAGCGTGGCTACAAGCCACACTACCCATCCGTTTTGGTGGCCTCGGCGTCCGCAAAATTACCAGTATTAGCTTACCCGCGTTCCTGTCCTCTGTCCGCAGCACTGAAAAGTTGACCGCCAAAATTTTAGCCCCCTGCCTGGTTTACTCTGAAGTGCCTTGCTTGACCGATGCGGAGAACGCCTGGAAAGCGGCTTGCCCGAATACAGATCGGCCCGTGAACCCATCTTCCCAGAGACAGTGGGATGAGCCGCTCTGCAGGTTGGTACGGAATAATCTTATTAATACGTCCACCAATACTGCTGAGCGTGCCCGCCTGCTGGCTGTGGGTGAGTGGGAGTCGGGCCTCTGGCTTCAGGCGCTACCATCACCCAACATAGGCACTATGCTGGGTGATACCACCTTCCGGCTCGCTACCTGTCTGCGTCTGGGCGCTCCTTGTGTGGCTCCGCATCGCTGCCGATGCGGTGAAGGTGTCGACTGTCTCGGACACCATGGCTTATCATGCAGTAAGAGCGCAGGCCGGATACCACGGCACGCCAGCATCAATGACATCATCCGTCGTGCTCTTGTCACCGCCGGAGTGCCAGCTGTTTTAGAACCCAATGGTTTGGCACGCGACGATGGGAAGAGACCAGACGGAATGACCATAATGCCTTGGAAGGTAGGTAGGCCTTTGGTGTGGGATGCAACGTGCGTCGACACCCTTGCGCCATCCCATCTTCCTAGCACGGCGGGCTGTGCTGGGGCTGCTGCTGCAGGTGCGGAAAACCTCAAACGGCGCAAATACTCCAATCTTATTGGGACTTATATGTTTGAGCCGTTTGGGGTTGAAACACTAGGGCCATGGGGTCCGAGTGCCCACTTAGTTTTTCGAGACATCGCCAAGCGGTTGGTCGACTCTTCACGTGACCAAAGGGCTGGCCTTTTCTTTGGCCAAAGAATCAGCATTGCCATTCAACGTGGCAATGCAGCCAGCCTTTTGGGCACTTTTCCTGTTGACAGCGATGCGGAAAAATTTTTTGATGCCCTATAATTACCCCCCCCCCCACTTCTTATGTAATATATACTTGTACATATTATTAATAGTATTATTTTAAGTCTGTTAGTTTTTAATTATATATATATCTATATTGTTAATATTTGTAATTGACTGTGTAAATAAATATGATGTACAAAATCTAAAAAAAAAGTTTAATTAAGCCACCATTTCCATATTACGATTTGACGTCCTAAAAAGATATACTGGAGTGAATGATTTGTGTCGTAATCAAATCACCAGTACTTATTTGATTTTAGATATTTTAAGGGATAAAAGTGTTTACATCAAAGGTTTAGAAAAAGTGATATGGTTAAAAAAAAATCGAATAATAATAATATAAATAATTTAGAAGATGAAGGTTGCCCTAATTTATTAAACTTTTACAATAAATATAAACATTCTCATGATGTGTATAGTTGTATTTATCATGATACAATATGTGCTTTAAAAATGTAATATGTTTAAATAAATGGTATATGGATATTATTTATATGAAATAAATATTTTCTTGTTTAATGATAAAAAATTGGGTAATATGTATCAGTTTTCTATCCCTACGAATCCTGTCCAATGTTAATCGTTATAAGTTGCTGGTAACAGAGGCTCGATGTCATTTCACTTTTATCTATCTGGAGTAGTACTTGTAAGATTATATTTATTTGAGATAATAATATGCAGAACAGTCAGAAAATAAATAAATACAATCCTCGATATGACCTGTATATACGTATAAAATGCGTGAATTATCATTTAGTCATTTTTGGGCAACAGTTGATTCAAGGAGAAGATTGATGATGGAAATGGCAGACGCCGGATTTTTTTACTGTTGAAATAGTCTTAGTGACAAAGTGGCATGTTTCTCTTGTGGAGGTGTTATAGAAGGTTGGGAGATTTACGACGATCCTTGGATGCAACATGCTATACATTTTCCTTAATGTTATTATTTGAACGCTGTGAAAGGAAAATATCATGTTAATAAATGTCTGCAACAGTTAGGTACTCTATTAGAATATACGTCATCGGATCATACTTCAAAGTGAGTTAGTAAGACCAGGTGACGCTTATACGCCTTTGTGATTTAATACGATATGCACTTGATGACCTACACTACCACAGCCAGTTCCAGTGCGACGCTGCCGCGCTGCACCGTAGAATGAATGCTTTGCAAATTGTATCGTAGACGACAAAATGTTTTTTTGTTTTTTTTTTTTTTGTTTTGCAGGTTCTGTTCAAGGTTATACAGAACCCCCAATTCTATACTACTCCTATGCAAATATTAAAGCACTCGTTTGTGGCACTACAAAACAAGAACAGACCGTACGTCTTCTGATCCATTTTTTTTTACATTTTCGTCAGATTCTATTGGAACATATACTATAGTTCGGTATTATGTAGTCTCCCCTTACACTAAGGAGCACAATATCTTACGTCGTTATAGTGCTGGCTGGCAGCATTCTGTTGCACAGGTCAACCGACTCGTCTGAACCGTCTGCGCACTCCTTAAGCTGAAAAAATAACAATTCATTGTGATTCCTTACAAATTCTTAGAATTATAAAATTCAACATCTATCCCCGCGTTTTAACCAAAGTGACTCTAGTTCGCCGAACAAAAGGAACTTGATGGTCACGTGTTCGCGTGGCGATAACTTTGTAAGAACACGACCTGTTAGTACTAATAACTCCAAAACCACTACTTATTCTGGTTATCATAATTCATGATTTCTGGCTTTTCATAATTAATTTTATTACGTTAACGCCATCATACAGTTCTGAAATCCGTCAAAGTTCGTACCGTGTGTGGCAGACATTGATCGATACCAGTTGACCAATACTGCGGCTAAAATAGGACGTAATCAATAAAATCAAGAACACTAACCCCATTACAATCAGCACCATGGTTAACGCAGGCGCCGTACGCGCACTGGAACAGGTTCGTGGGACATGTCTGACCCGCGCACGCTTGGACCGTCTCGTCGGACCCGTCAGGACAGTTCGCGATCCCATCGCAGTGATCCGACTCAAGAATGGTATTGCCATCCTGACATCGGAACTTGACACTAGAAGAGAACACTAAATAGCAAAAAACCAGCAGTGTGCTCGATTGAATTCCCTATTGGGAATAATGACGAAAGAAACTGCCAAATATTGCTGATACCAGGTCAGATGAAAAACCAAGACAAAGCGCTGATAATAAAGTAAATGGTTATAAATGTGTGCGCGTAAGTGTGTTTATACAGAGCGAAGGTGTAGTTTTGGCATGCTTCACTGTATTGTTCGGAGCGCTGTCTTGTTTTTTTTACAGTTAAACCGGGGTTAGTGAGAAAACTCTATAACTGAGAGTAGTTGCCAGGTCTCGTCATTTTAACCCTCTAAAACCACTATAAGTGAGAAACAGAAACCCATATTATTATTATTCTTCTTCGTTATCCTTCTTGAACCTCGATTGCTGAGACTGCTACTTGCCTGTACCTCTATAAGTGAAAGTGAAGCATATTTAACATTTCTCGTGATCACTCCTTCGTTTTACATGCCATGACAACCGATTTTTTCACACAAATTTTCAGTCTTATATCTCATTTTCAAAAATCATCGACGAAAATTGACGATATAAAATGAACCACAGTTGCAAAATGAAAAACACCTCAAAGGGATTTAAAATTAGGATTTCAGGTTTAAGTACCTACCTATGAGTAGCATAGAATTGGGGGTTCTGTATCACTTGTTCTCCCTTTCGCTCGAACTGTGTGATACAGAACCCCCAATACTTTTTGCCGTCTACGATACAATTTGCAAAGTAGATTCAAGATTGTATTTCACTCTACGGCACAGCGTTGCACTGGAACTGGCTGTGGAACAAAATTTTATAAACAACAATATCAAGTTCGACCGCTGTGCACCGTTACATTGAAATGACGTGGTGCTTATCTTGTACAATGAATGTCGGCCTCATATATCCATTGATGAATTGATTATTAAAATGACGAAGTGCAGCAGTTTCTCAATTTATTTGCACAAGTTTATAGACGATGTTGTTAAAATTGTAATAAAATATTGGACCGAACCCTCAATTCTTTTTAGGTCTACCATGGACAGGAGGAGACGCCCTGGGCGTCGGGAATCTATTGCCGATTCCCGGCCACCGTAGGCGCGGGCTTGCGGACGGTGAGCAATGGGTAGCTCGCCGTCCGGTAAGGACCAAGCCCGGGTCGACGGCGCGTGGTGTTCCACGCGCGCCTCAAAGAGTGTCAGCGAGTGAAGGGGTCTGATGAGACCATTGCCTGCCGGGGTTGCGGGAAAGTCCGAAAGGGATACCGTGGCCCCCTGGCATTGCACAGGCAACAAAAGGAACACGGGTGGGTTTTAGTCAGTAAGAGTCTGACACGCCCTCCCGCTCCACCCAGAGCGGGAGACGTCATTTGATGATTTCCCACCCAAAAAAAAGGTCTACCATGGAGGTTTGTTTGAATTGTGGTTACAATGTGCTTAGACACCTATTTTTTGAAAAATCGAAAAAAAAATGACATGACGAAAGTGTGATGATCATTCTCAAGTAGAGTAATGTAGTGCGCCTCAATTATCAGTTGCTCAATTTACTTGTACTAGACAATAGATAGTCATTACCTATTGATTCTGATAAGATGAGTTTTATCTAAATTGATGCATACGTCCGACTAATATTCCGATCTATTTTTATCATTGAAGTATCTATGAAACATTACTTAAATACAGTATCTTATAATATTATTCTCTTTCACTTTTGATTCCAGACAAGATTTTTTTTTTATAAAAGAATTTAAAAATAGTCAAAAACAAAAAACCTGACTAGAACAAATACTTATTTGTTCCGTGCGGGAATTGAAGCCGCGACACTTGGCGTGTATTTCGGATGATAAATCCGTGGCTGGCGTGAATATGTTGACATGTCTAAAATTGTAATTTGTCAGGGCGGCCATTTTAAAGTTTTGACGTCTTCTGGTAAATCGGTAAATTAGTTTAACATAAGTGTTTTAGTTCTATTAAAGGTTATTTTATGCCATCTTTTAAATGATGACAATAAATAAACGAAACGAATAACGAAATTCCCCATAGATTACATAATAATGGACATATCAAGTCGTTCACCAACGAGTTATTAACTTATTCACCGAGTTGTCAACTTGTTCACCAACAGTTATCAATTTATTCACCTTCTGTATTATTAGATAAACAATGTTATTCTAATGACGAACACATAATATATTATTGGATAGCAAACAGATGACAAACAAAAAAATATTTGATTTGCTGAAATACCTACTAATCACTCAAATCAAGCAATGTTGTTCTAACTGAACAAATATTTAAGTGAAACACCACGAACCTATCAGTTTCCTAGTGCTTATGCAATAATTTTTTTAAAAAAAAAATAGAAAATTGTTATAATGGACCACAAACAACATCATCATACAGATACAAGTATTTTACTAACACAAATAACTAAAACATTAACTCCTCAATCCCATCGAAAACCCATTAATCACTCCCATGTATAACCACATTATCATTCATATTTTATTGGACCTCAGAATCCTCTTCATCTGGGTTGTCCTCATCCAAATCTGGGTCAGCAGATGCAGAGATATCACCGGCAGTTTTTATATTAATATAAAACTCTTTGAACGAATCGTCAATCAGGTCAATCATGTCCATCAAGTCCTTTTTTTTTTCTCTGCACTGATTGGCAAAGCTTCCTTGGAGATTTGGCTCAACCTAAAGACATCTATGGTGGTTTTTCCTCTTTTCCGAAAATTTACTGACTTGAAAGGGGATTCGCGATCCAGGCATTTCTTGAAATTTATTTTTCCTACGCTGTTTTTATCATATTGCAGCCATTTAATAGGTTGCCACAGAAATTTGTCCCCAGAATCGTCCATTTTTTTTTACAGTAAAGGGTCCTTTCTTGGATTTTAGTTCGGCAAAATCCAAGAAATCATTTACCGTCATCATCACGACCTTGAACGGTTTCTGAACTTTGCAAGTCTTCACCAGCTGCACCCAATCATATGTATAAATGATTGATTCTCATTTGTCACACTCCATATGTGTGTGCCCACTGAGGAGGAATTTGTGGTTTATCTTTTGCAGCGTCGGATGATTATATAGCAAAAACATGAACATCATTGCCACGACCTTGTTTTTGTTTTGGCCACCACAAGTATCTGAATTAAAAATCAGTTCTCTGACTTCCGATGGCAAACTGTTGCAGAAGTGCCACAAACATGAGGCAATTTGGTTTGCTCCTCGAGCTTCTATTGTCTCGTCCCACATGTAGCAAGTAGCCTCATTAGTCGCTAAATCATGCACTGTTAAATTAAAAGACCAAAGCTGTCGTTTGTAAAACGAAACAGATGTTTTTAAATATGGTGTCGGCAAGCACTGCTGGAGGTCAAATGCAAATCCTAACAAACGAATCTGCTTTGACATTCTCTTTATCCACACGTTTTTCAGCATAAGCTTTATCAGCTTGATGTTGGTGTTCAACTAATTCAGCAGTTAAATTAATTTTGCGGTCTTCGTCTGCAACTTTAATTTTAGCGTTCAAAACATCGCACGTGTTGCATGTGTCTTTCGATGGTTGCTTAAACGACAGATTGAGGTCGTAAAAGCATATAATTTTAACGAGACAGGATTTGAAGAAGTGTTTTTATACTCTCTGTACATTTTAGCAATTGAAAGGTCAGCAGCCAGATATTTTTTACCAGTCGAGTTTCTACAGTAGTGACTCTCATAACTTGGAAAGCTCAAAATGTGGTGGTTGACAAGCGAAATGTCTTCGATAGTCTTCTTATTTTTGGGAGGTTGACGACCTCTCTGATCCTCATAAATGATTCCGTTAGGAGATAATTTCTTTTTTTCTATACTAACATTAACAAATCCCTTGGTCTCTCCTAGTATTTTACAAAAACACTCTTTACAAACCGGTTTCTCCTCATTATAAATCTCTAGCATGTTTTTACAGTAGCGATCTCTATTTAATGTCCTGCTGCCCGTTTTTTGAGTTTTTTTCGGTAAAATCATTACTGACTTAAACACAAATGCTGCCCTTCTATCTCTATCTCCGAGTTGCCAATAATTTTCAAAACAATGCGTCTGTTCAGCCTTTGTAATTCTTTCAGCACATTTAAGTCTACATGAACTCTTTCGGTTTTCTATCAGGAACTACTTTACTTTTTTCCGTTATATAACTCTTTCCTGTATTCCTTCGTGTTTTGCTTGCATTTCTCTCCACTCTTGATCTTCCTTTTTTGTATTATTATTAGTCCTTTCTTCATTAGTATTTGCGGTTTCCATAATTAAAGTTAAAATCTCATTTCTTTCAATCGTCTAGGATCATTGTTGGTGTTTCTATATCATTGTCCTCTTCTATGATAATATTCATTTCAGGTGAAACACTTCCGTTGGCCGTTTTTTCGTTTGTCACACACGTTGAGCTCCCGGTTTCCTTGTTCTCCATATATTATCCATAGATGAATTTTGTGGTTCGATCAATCAATTTTTGTATTCCGTATTTAGTATTATTTTTTGGTGTCTTTCTTTTTTTTCGCATTTTTGCCGGAGATTGGTATCAAAGTTTCTTTATTTTCAATTTTTGCATCATCACATGACTCGCAATAAGTTTCTGAATCATTTACATATCATAGAAATATTATATCTATGGCCACGATATTTTAAAATTTATTACTTTTTACGTAAATTTGTTGATAAGTCGATTATTCTTTTAAAACAACTTGGGTACATAAGTTGTCAACTAAACATATTCATTTAACGTTAAAGTTTTTTGTAACGGACATGTAGTGATACATAAACTTATTGCATTTAGGGTGTAGAACTTTGTTGGCCGTAACCGGACATCTCAATATATCGCAATTTAAACAAAAATACTTCGGTTGGCCATAACTTGATATCTCAATTTGTCACGATTTAATCAAAAAGACTTCAGCTGGAATGGCTTGACACTTCAATTTGTCAATTTAAAATTAGTACCTAAAGAAAACTTTTAAGTGTATAAGTTGAGATGTCAAAAAACGAATATTATTTTGGGTACTGAGTATAGGTTGATATAACAAAATATCAATGTTCGGTCACAAAAACATGTGAATCGTTAATTTGACATGAGGTTTTACATTTGTATGTTGACATCTCGCATTTTGACAAAATGCGAGATGTCAACATATTACCAAAGTCGATTGCTTCCAAAGTTATGTATATTTATAACTGTCAATGTCAGTAATAAATTCAATACCAACTATATACAATATTAATAACAACATTCTCCCTGTGATCAGAATCGAATGTGATCTTGTACAAGGTTCATACTGTAACGGGTTACCAAGTCATATTATTCATGAATTTGTATATAATACTCCTACAGGTCATCAAATCATAGAAACACCGCAAAACGTTATTTACTTTCCTGTGAACAAAAACATTATTTCGTCTATATCTATTAGGATATTTGATCAATTTGGTTACTGTATTAACTTACGGCAGCTATAACTGGCCATGGGTCATTTAATAAACGCCTCTTTGTCATAGGAGTCACAGACAGTCCGCTCTGCAGAGCATGCATGGAGGACGACGAGACAGCGGCTCATGTGCTGTTAAATTGCCCGGTGGTCGCCACTTACAGGGCAAAGTACTTCGGTAACTCAGGTACCCTGCGCGAGATTGCCAGTAACACCAAGGCGCTGCTGGCCTTCTTTGATGAGCTGGGATGGATCGAATGACCGATTTCCCACCCGTACGCAAAATACGCGCTTTGACATGGAGTTGCGGAAACCAGCCCGTATTACTTATTACCTATTATTACCTACTGTATTAACTTTAGAGAACAACAAAATATTCAACTACGCCTTCATATAGGAAAAACAAAATGATATTATATTATAAAAGCCCTGCAGTCAACAAAAAGCGTCCTATTTCTTCTACAACCACTAAGGTGCAAAGACGTAAGAAAAAAGTTATAAAATTAACTAAAACAAATCAAAATTTTCTTAAAGCCTTAGGTTTTAAAATATGAATATTCTACAGATTAATGAATTACCACACTTCGATACTTCGATTGAAAGCTATGAAGTCCATTCTTACAATCCCTACAATAACAGCTTTAGAGAAAACTATGAAATCAGAATTCCCATAAACCAACAAGACATATACGTGTTACCGTCAGCCAGTTCAATTTACGTCGAAGGACAAGCAAAGTTCTTCGACAAAGATGGAAAAGCGATTTAAAAAAATATTACGTTCAGTAAGAACCATATTATGTTTTCGTTTCAAGGTATCAGATACGAAATAAATGGTATTGAAATAGATCGCATTAAAAAATCTGGAATAACTTCGACAATAAAGTCATACGTTTCAATGAATGATGGAGATAATAAAGTTACTGCCTTGTGGGGTTGGAACATAGGTGGATTTCAAAATGACGGTCATTTTAGTGCTATTGTACCTCTTAATAAGATTTTAGGATTTGCGGAGGATTATAATAAAATTGTGATAAATTGTAAACATGAACGTATTCTGAACAGAAGCAACTCTAACCTAAATAGTATCATGTCGACTGTTGATGTTGCGCATTTACAAATAGACATACAAAGATTACAATGGCGTGTACCGCATATAAAAGTGTCAGACCGCGATCGACTGACACTTCTAAAACAATTGGAAAGAGATAAACCTATCCAGATAGCGTTTCGAAATTGGGATTTATATGTGTATCCTTTGCTCCCTAAATCTACAAAACATTCTTGGTCAGTTAAGACTGCGTCGCAATTAGAGAAACCTAGATATGTTATTTTTTGCTTGCAAACCAATAGAAAAAATAATACAACCAAAGACAGTTCTCTGTTTGATCACTGTGAGGTTACCAACGTAACACTATTTATCAATTCTCAATATTATCCTTACGAGCGTCTATGCTTAAATTTTACCGAGAACAAATAAAATTCAAAAACAAAACAACACTCTGACACCAGGTTAGTCATTAACCACTCGAAAAGGAGAAGACCGAGAACAAATACAATATATTATATGAAATGTATGTGAAATTTCATCAGTCACAATAGTCCTGCAGACCCGTTGCCTAATTTAGTCGATTTCAAGGAGAAGGCTCCTCTTTTTATCATAGACTAAGAGAAAACGATAGTTTGAAAACCGGTCACGTAGATGTGCGGCTGGAGATTGAATGTTCAGCGCCAATACCAGATAGCACAACGGGATATTGTTTAATTATTAACGATCGACTTGTGGAATATAAACCTTTGAGTAGCATAGTGCGCAGGTTATCATGACTGCCATTGTAGATGTTCAAGGTTTTAGAACAGAAACAAATGAATTTATCGTTAAGGAAATTGCTGTGTTATGTAATAAAAAAAATCAGGTGTTTTTAATTAAGCCACCATTTCCATAATACGATTTGACGTCATAGAAAGATATACTGGAGTGAATGATTTGTGTCGTAATCAAATCACCAGAAATTGATTTTAGATATTTTAAGGGATAAAAGTGTTTACATCAAAGGTTTAGAAAAAATGATATGGTTAAAAAAAAAATCAGAAAAAAAAATCAGTCAGAAAATAAATAAATACAATCCTCGATATGACCTGTATATACGTATAAAATGCGTGAATTATCATTTAGTCATTTTTGGGCAACAGTTGATTCAAGGAGAAGATTGGTGATGGAAATGGCAGACGCCGGATTTTTTTACTGTTGAAATAGTCTTAGTGACAAAGTGGCATGTTTCTCTTGTGGAGGTGTTATAGAAGGTTGGGAGATTTACGACGATCCTTGGATGCAACATGCTGTACATTTTCCTTAATGTTATTATTTGAACGCTGTGAAAGGAAAATATCATGTTAATAAATGTCTGCAACAGTTAGGTACTCTATTAGAATATACGTCATCGGATCATACTTCAAAGTGAGTTAGTAAGACCAGGTGACGCTTATACGCCTTTGTGATTTAATACGATATGCACTTGATGACCTACACTACCACAACCAGTTCCAGTGCGACGCTGCCGCGCTGCACCGTAGAATGAATGCTTTGCAAATTGTATCGTAGACGACAAAATGTTTTTTTGTTTTTTTTTTTTTTGTTTTGCAGGTTCTGTTCAAGGTTATACAGAACCCCCAATTCTATACTACTCCTATGCAAATATTAAAGCACTCGTTTGTGGCACTACAAAACGAGAACAGACCGTACGTCTTCTGATCCATTTTTTTTTACATTTTCGTCAGATTCTATTGGAACATACTATAGTTCGGTATTATGTAGGCTCCCCTTACACTAAGGAGCACAATATCTTACGCTGTTATAGTGCGGGCTGGCAGCGATCTGTTGCACAGTTCAACCGACTCGTCTGAACCGTCTGCGCACTCCTTAAGCTGAAAAAATAACAATTCATTGTGATTCCTTACAAATTCTTAGAATTATAAAATTCAACATCTATTTCCGCGTTTTAACCAAAGTGACGGGGCGTTCTGGTTCGCCGAACAAAAGGAACTTGATGGTCACGTGTTCGCGTGGCGATAACTTTGTAAGAACACGACCTGTTAGTACTAATAACTCCAAATCCACTACTTATTCTGGTTATCATAATTCATGATTTCTGGCGTTTCATAATCAATTTTATTACGTTAACGCCATCATACAGTTCTGAAATCTGTCAAAGTTCGTACCGTGTGTGGCAGACATTAGTCGTTACCACTTGACCAACACTGCGGCTAAAATAGGACGTAATCAATAAAATCAAGAACACTAACCCCATTACAATCAGCACCATGGTCAACGCAGGCACCGTACGCGCACTGGAACAGGTTCGTGGGACATGTCTGACCCGCGCACGCTTGGACCGTCTCGTCGGACCCGTCAGGACAGTTCGCGATCCCATCGCAGTGGTCCGACTCAAGAATGGTATTGCCATCCTGACATCGGAACTTGACACTAGAAGAGAACACTAAATAGCAAAAAACCAGCAGTGTGCTCGATTGAATTCCCTATTGGGAATAATGACGAAAGAAACTGCCAAATATTGCTGGTCAGATGAAAAACCAAGACAAAGCGCTGATAATAGTGACGTGAGGCCAGTTTCCTAAACATGTGTGCACTTAGTGAGGTGTAGTTTTATTGTAATTTGTATGTAAATGGTTATAAATGTTTTTTTTTTTCAGTACAATATTGGTTACATATTAAATTAAAACAAAATAACACCTTGTCTAAAGACCTTTAAAGGTTTATGTGACAAGGTGGAGGAAGCAAGCACGCTCACAACATATAAATTCTAATTATATGAACAATACCTAGGTACAGGCACGAGCACCAACATGCATACACTTAGCAACCTTCAAAAGTGATTTCCTCCTCCTGTGTTGATTGTACTTTTGTGTTTTATCGAACATAGTATATTGGAACCCATACTATTATAGAATAGGAATATTTCGAAGTTGAAATCGTAATTCCCCGAGTAAATCGCTTCTGCATTCCGCCAAGCGCTTACATATTACAGCTCGCGACTGTACAGACGCCAGCAGGTCAAGCCATCCGAAACTGTCAACTTTTCCCTATCAACTTTGAATTGGATTCTCATCCCCATCGCTAAAGCATTAGGGCTTTAGCGATAAAGATGAAAATCCAATTAAAGACAGATCGCGGCAACCTTGATGTGCTGGCGTCCGTACTCAGAAGACAAAAAAATTATTAAAATGTGATTTAATATAATATTTTTAAGTAAATAATATTGTTTTAAGGTATTTTTACATTTTTTATATGAACTAGAGACAATATATGACTGCACAGTTTCAGGAATTTTATTTAGAGTATCAGGTAATATATATTCCCACGTTTTCTTGCCATATACATTTACAGTTATAGGTAGTTTATATGTTTTTAAGTAATCAAGATCAAGTAACTGTTTTGGTCTACTGTTTAAAGTTAAGGAGCTAATATTATTAAATTTCTCCAAGATAATTGCCGACCTAAATTTATCAAAGACTGACACAATTTTACAATATTTAAATAATCCATACTCACCATCTTTATATTTAAGTTTGATATACTTTGGCACAATAGTCTTGAGTAAACTTAATTGTAGTCTATATATTTTATCTACATAAGTTTTGTAGGAACGTCCGTAACTAGTTACCCCATAGCTTATGACTGAATCCGCCAGAGCGAGATACAGCATGCGTAGAGTGTGGAAGGGTAGGTAGTTTATGTTTGAGGATAGCCAACTTGGCGTTAATAGATCTAAGTTTGTTACTTACACTTTCAATGTGTGGTCCCCAATTGAAATGCTTGTCTAAGATGACGCCGAGATAGGTATGCTGGTCGACAGCCTCTAGCGTAGGACACGCACACATGCGTACAGTGGGCCCGCGATGCAGGCACTGGTGGTCATGCGCAGTTACCTTTGGTACATGTCTGATCTTCATATAAGGAGAGTATATATGGATAACCTTTGTTTTGCTACCGTTGATAACCAGGCCTGCATCGTGTGGCCACTTACACAGGTCATCAACTAATCGTTGCATTACGGTTTGAGCCTCAATTATGTCTTTATGATGGGTTACCAAACACGTGTCGTCGGCAAACTGGTATACAGAGTCTTCCGGAATAATATTACACATATCATTAACGTATAATAAGTACTCAGTTGGGCCAATTATTGAACCTTGGGCCGTGCCCATTTTAGTAGGTATTTTTTCACTATGGCAAGTGCCTAAACGAACTACAGTATGACAATTTTTATCATAATTTTTAAACCATTTCAAAAGAGGACCTTGTATACCACTTTGTTCAAGTCTACTGAACAATGATTTATACCGCAAAGTATCAAATGCTTTGCTGAAGTCGATGAGGGCAATAAGCACCTGTTCGCGAGCGCCCAGATGCTTATTAACCTCATCAGAAAAAGCAGACAATAGCTGCGAAGTGTTACGACCTTTCTGAAAGCCAAACTGCTTATTATTTATGATGTTATTGCTAGACAAAAAAGTATTAATTTCATTACCTAAACACCTTTCCACTATTTTGTCTATGCTAGATAGAATAGTAATAGGCCTATAGTTGTTTATATCATTGTAGGGACCTTTCTTGTGTATGGGTCTAATTATGCCAGTCTTTAATTCATCAGGATAGGATGACGTGGAAATACATAGGTTTATTAGATGAGTAATGACAGGTGTTATTTCGGAATTTATACACTGTAGGTCACTAACTCGAATGCTATCTATACCCGAACTTTTTTTCTTATTCAAATGACTAATTATTTTAAAAACTATTTGACACTTTTTGGGAAGACGTGTCATGTAGTAGAGGTACCTCACATTTTTTACAGATTTTGTTGATGTTGTCTTCAAAACCATGAGCAAATTTGTTGCTTAAAGAACTAAAGTCTTCATTAAAATGCTTTTTAATTACGTCATGCATTACACATCTTCCCACATATATTGTTAATTATTTGCCATATTTTTCTAGTGTTTCTAAAGTTTTCTGACACCTCTTTTCTAATTGAGTCATTTTTAATTTTAAATATATATTTATTTGTCTTATTTCTACACATGTTATACAATAATCTATTTTTTACATTATTTTCATCTTGTTTCCATATATCAATTAAATAGCTCGTGCTTTTTGTTACACATATGTCGCATTCTATCATTAATCCATGTACTAACATGCCTTTTGCCTAAATTAATTTTGGTTTGTATTTTACATTTGTCATATATTTCGCTAAAGTTTGTTGTAATAAATCTTAACACTTCGATGGGAGTTTTTAAACAGAGCGGAGGTGTAGTTTTGGCATACTTCACTGTATTGTTCGCAGCGCGATGTCTTGGTTTTTCAAAGTCAAACCTGGGTAAGTGAGAAAACTCTATAAATGAGAGTAATTGCCAGGGGGCCTATTAAGAACTTTTAAAAAACCAGGCAAGTTCCAGGAAATTATTTTCACTGCCTGGATATATTTCGTTATATTATCCGTAATTCTGACCGACTTCACGCTGGCTAGTTTGTCTGTGGCTGACTTGAAATTCTCTGCCGTAACGTTCAGAAATACAAATAAATATTTATCGGTAAGTTACGGTTTTATTCAAATCACGTATTTTATGATAAAAATAATAAATAATATATCTTAATAAGTTACTAAAAGTAGGTGAAAATAATTTTTGTTATTGTGCTATATTAGCTTAGTATTTGCGCGCGCACCATACACGGGTTCGAATCAGCTCCGTGACTAAATTAACTAAAAATAGTAAAAGTTACTTTTTGTTGACTTTTTTTTCGCTAATCTGTTTAAATAGTTACCATTAATAAGTGAAAGTGTTATCTCGGAAAATAAACATATATATCCACTATAAAAAGCAAACTCAGAAAAATCTAATTAACATTAAGGACAATATTATTACTCGAAATGGATTGTAGTCTATACAGTGACTTATTTTAAACAGTGATCTTTATTATTGAGTGAAAAATTAAACATTAAAATATACGTCTACAACAAAAACGTTTGACTTAAATACAATAAAAAGTGGATTAAACTATCGGTGTCATTGTCATAATGGTACTATATCCTAATTCCTTCAATAAAACAAAACATTAAAAGTGCAAGAAAGTGTCTATTTCACAGATTTTATAAACAAAGACAGAGTGACTAAGTGTTCGACATTGCAAAAAATTCCAATTGAATGAGTCATTTAACCGTTTTCGTTGGTTTAAATATTTCATCTACATGTGCATTGCAATGCTTAATCACACATAATTTAATTAAGCACAGGTGGTTCAGTCGCGCTAAGTATTGGGTCAAGACACCGAACAACCGAACCCGAGTTCGAGCCCCGTAACAGTTGGTTCTTTTTGTGTTTTCTAAAATTCCAAACTTCTTTAAAACGTTCAAATTCTCTCCAAAGTCGCCAACTAAAATTATAATTAAGAAAACACCACAGCAGAGGGCGGTACGATACGATAGCTTCGAGTAAAATTGGACTTCGAAAGCAATACTCATCTTGGACATCACACGTTTTAAAGATCATCGCAAACAAGGGGCGCCACATTCTTCATCGATTACCTATCATTCTAAAACACGAAATCTGCTGACAAATAGGACCTCTCGTACCTATTGCATTGCATTAAGTTGGTTCCACAACTTTAATATAGAGGGCGCTTAATGATGGAAGACCTCGATAACGTAACTCTTAGAAGACCTTTAAAAAAGTGTAAATCGCTAGAAAAACTGGATATGAACATCTCCACTAACTCGTCTTATTCGGATGAATTCTTGAGTAGAAGACTAGACCTTTCTTCACATACTACAGCTTTATGCCGAGACGAAATGGACACCGAAATAAATAAATTAAAGGCGGACTTACAATACAATCTACGCAAAATGAATTAGAAAATGTCATCCTCGAAAATGTGGAACAGAAAAAACAAATTGCCCAACTATCTCAGGAAGTTGACATATTAAAACAGATTTGCCGAAGTCCACGAACAACTTTACTTCAGTCAGCCATGCAGAAACATAAAGTCAACAAGCGACGTATTACTGATTCATTTGGGAACTCTCCGCTCACGATGCAAAGCTCACCTAGTGATGACCTTCCTACCCACGCTCATTCAGTAGTCCCACAAGAAAAAACACAAAATTCATCACAAAGCAATATACCTACAACAAAACTGAGTTGTTCTAAGAAAAGTGTTACAGTATCAGTTTTTAATCCACAAAACAGACAACCATTCGACCGAAGTATAGTGATCACGCAAGACCAAATCGACAAGAATTCAAGAGAAGTACTAACGGATGTTGTTGGAACATCGAAACACAGAATTGCTATATTCGCCGATCAGACTGGGGGATCCCTTTTTTCGCATAATGTTCTTTGTCCTAATATACTTCGGCATAACGATTTTGGCACAATTTGTTTTGGCATAATAATACTTCGGCATAATTTTTTTAGGCATACATTTTATGTTGGCATAATCATCTTAAAGACTAATTATTTTTGGTATAAATTTGATTCGCATAACGTTAGTAGGCCTAATGACTATTAGCATAATAATAATATATATATTTTCCTTTTCTATTAAATACGTACTCCAGACTTTGGGTGGAAATGGTGGTGGTGAACTTGTAGTGCCCCATACATAATTCTGATCAAACCAATTTGCTATAGTTTCTATAACAATTAAATAATATTGTTGGTTAAAAATTTAATATGCTGTGCAACAAAAGTTAGTGACATAACCGAATTGCTGCAAAACCGACTCCACGTAGTCTTGTTTGTCCTACCCTTTTTTTTTTTTTTTTTTTGGGTGGGAAATCATCAAATGACGTCTCCCGCTCTGGGTGGAGCGGGAGGGCGTGTCAGACTCTTACTGACTAAAACCCACCCGTGTTCCTTCTCTTGCCTGTGCAATGCCAGGGGGCCACGGTATCCCTTTCGGACTTTCCCGCAACCCCGGCAGGCAATGGTCTCATCGGACCCCTTCACTCGCTGACACTCTTTGAGGCGCGCGTGGAACACAACGCGCCGTCGACCCGGGCCTGGTCCTTACCGGACGGCGAGCTACCCATTGCTCACCGTCCGCAAGCCCGCGCCTACGGTGGCCGGGAATCCGCGATCGATTCCCGACGCCCGGGGCGTCTCCTCCTGCGGCGGCTAGGGGCGTGAGGGCGCGAAATTTGCCTCTCCCTCACGTGCTCCGCCTCCTCCTTCGCGAGCATTACTGCTTCGCAGAAGGAGGTGACGGCCTCCCATGCCCTCTCGCTCCGTACCATGGCCTGGACCAGGGCCGGACACGACGACACGGCGGTGCTCTGCCCAAGCCGGGCATACGTCCACCGTATGCTCCACCGTGTCCTCCGGGCGATCCACGCAGTGATGACACCCGGGCGTTTCCTCCCGCCTTATCCGAAACAGGTACCTCCCGAAACAGCCGTGTCCGGTGAGGACCTGCGTCAGGCGGAAGGTGAGGACGCCGTGGCGCCTCTCCAGCCACTCCTCAAAGAGGGGACTTATCGCCACAATAGTGGCGTGCCCAGCACTGGGTTGCGACAATCGCACTCTCCATGCCGCCATGAGATCCCGTCGGAGCTCTGTCCGCTGTGCCGCGATTTCTCGCGGCATCGGAGTCAAGCCCCGGCGTTTCGCCTCCTCGCGCCACTCCCAAATATGCGCGAGGACTTTTGCCTCCAGATCCCATGGCGGCAATCCGGCAAGGAGGCTCGCCGCCTCACCGGAGATCGTGCGGTATCCCCGGACCAGCCGGGTGGCTATGACCCTCTGGGACGCGTTCAACCTGCGGGCAGGCCGCCGCCTCAACGAACGCGCCCACACCGGTGCCCCGTACAGGGCCATGGACCGCACGATCCCCGCGTATAGCCTCCGGCAGGAGGCGTTTGGACCCCCTAGATTGGGCAGGAGCCGCTTCAAGGCAGCCCCGGCCCGCTCCAGTCTGGGAGCCAAACGTCGGAAATGCTCCACGAAGTTCCACCGACTGTCGAGGACGAGTCCCAGGTACTTCATCGTCGACTCGGGACCCCGACGGTGGCACGTTCCGAGGACCATGAAAACACATGGCCTCGGACTTGTGCAAGGCCACCTCGAGTCCCAACTGCCGGATTCTGGCCACGATTGTCGCAACCCCGTGTGTCGCTAGTTCGGCCGCCGCCTGGTGCGACCTCCCCTGCGCCAGGACCAACGTGTCGTCAGCGTAACAAACGACGCTGACGCCATTGGGGAGGTCTGCGCGCAGCACCCAGTCGTATCCGATGTCCCACAGATGCGGCCCCAGGACCGATCCCTGTGGGACACCGCACGACATCTCTCGCCGGTTCCACTCTCCCTGGTGACCGGGGTAGATGATGGCCCTGTCCGTCAAATAGGCCTCGACCACACGACAGAGGTAGGTCGGCATCCGGTGATACCGGAGTGCCTCCCTGATGCAACTCCAGGGCAGGGTATTGAAGGCGTTGACGATGTCTAGAGACACCGCCAAGACGACCCCACCCCTAGAGTCCTACCCCTAGAGTGTAATTTAAAATCGCGTAGGCGCGTAGGTGCGAGGCGGCCCGCGGGCTGATAAGCAGGCGGCTGCGAGCGAGCCGCCGCGTCTGAGGCTGGCCGGCGCAGCCGGCCAACAAGCCGAAGCTGCGGTGGTGAGCGAAAGCCGTCTGTGACGATTAGCACGCGTGGGGCCGCCGGAGGCCCGCAGCGCCGGAGCCGTGACAGAAACCCTGCCTGCTGCATGATGCATGCTCGCTTGAATGCAGCATGCTGCATGCTTGCTTGCATGCTGCATGCTTGCTTATTTGCTGCATGCTTGCTTGCATGCTTGCTTGCATGCTTGCTTGCATGCTGTATGCTTGCTTGCATGCTGTATGCTTGCTTGCTTCATGCTTCCTACAGCGAAAAAACACCCACAAAATTGTACAATAAAAATATGTTTTAATATCACTATGCGTAAATAAATTTATGCTTTAGGATATTATGCTTAAGAAAGTTATGCTTTAGAACTTTATGCTTAATAAATTTATGCTTTAGAATATTATGCTTAATCATTATTATGGTTAAAGAAATTATGCTTAAAAAATTATGCGTAATTATATTATGCGAAAATATAATTATGCCAATCAAAATTATGCTAAGTTATATTAGGTCTTAAAATTTTATGCAAATGGATAGGGAACCTCAGACTGGATACGGAATACGAGAAAATTTACAGGACTTGGTGGGAGATACATTTCATGTGACGTCATTCATTAAATCAAATGCACCTCTTAGTGATATATTAAACTCAAGTTTGTCTATGTGTAAGGATTTTACCGATTCAGATTTCGTGTTATTTATGGCAGGTTCCAATGACAACAATCCCCTACAAATTTTAAGCTCTCTACATCACACTTTGCAGAATATGCCAAACACAAATATCTTAGTCGGCAAGGTCTATCGTAACAATTATTTAAATGTTTTGAAACTAAATGATATGTTAAAATTTATCAGTAGTAATTGCAATAATTCAAAATTTATTTTATTAGACAATGGTGCCGATTCTCTTGTCACAAATGCGTCTAAACTAGACTAAAAATCACCAAAATTAAGTTTACTCCTGTCAAACGATGATTTCCCATTCTGAAATAGACTAAAGTGGCACAACTTAACTATATTTTAGTTTGACAGCACTAAGATTGTACTGAGATATTAATTTAGTAAAAATGCCAATTTTGCTATTCTGAATTTGACGTTTTTCACCTAAAATTTTAATTTTCTAACTAATTCTGACTATTTTTAATCGCCACTGAAAATGGTGTGGAATATTATTAGTTGTCATGAACTAAAATTCACACGAACATCTCGACTTCGGGTGCAAAAACAGTACTGTACTGGATTTTTTTCTTTTCTTTTACTTATATCTCGAAAATGGTGTGTCCTATCGCAAAAATAATGAAAATTTCGACCCCCTTTATGAAACCCTTAAACCCCTAATACTCAACACGTAGGTAATATTTTTTTTTATTTTCCATACAAAATGAAAAATTCCCTAAAAAACACGTCGAGGATGCCTCCACTGCGCGCCTCCGACTAAAAAAAATTACGGGGTAGGGCAAACAAGTATGTACCACGTGGAGTCGCAATTGTCAAATTCGATTTAGTTGTGTTAAAATATTTTTTAAATTTAGAAACTTTTTACTACAGAATAGCTTTAAGATTCTCATAGCCAAAAGTAAGGAATTTTAGTTATAGTTTAGTTAGTTTAGTTCGGTGTACAAGAGAATCGGCACCAATGTCTATTATAATCACCACAGAACTTTTAATAAGCAAATTGCATGCAAGTTAATATATAGGGAGATACTCCATGTGAGATATTCAATTACCTATTCAAATTACAGGAAAAATGTGCTCAATAATAAGAAAAAAAACATTAAAAATGCAATCACGAGATGCATGCATACAAACAGACTGTAATTATGATGGCAAAGAAAAATTAGGTGATAAAACACCCCGATTATTAATAGCTTCTTCTACTTCTACGCAGATTAATAATTCCCCTAGTTTTGGCAATATCGTTTGTTTTCGAGAATAAAGTAGAATCACGAAATCAGAAAAATCTTTCAGAACCCTTGCTATCAGAGACAATGTGTTTAAAATTATTTCACCAAAACGTATGTGGTATAAATAATAAAAAACTTGAGCTTGAATCATATTTTGAAACTTTTTGTAGAGACTTGGACTATGTTTGTATAACAGAACATTTTTTGAATGATAAATCTATTAACTTATTTCAATTAAGCAATTTTAACTTAGTATCATATAACACAAGGACAAACAAAAAAAGAGGTAGTAGTCTTATTTTAGCGTATATGGATAAAAGATGTGAAAATATTGATGCAATACATAAGTTATACCGATCAGACAGTTTTGAGGTTTGTGGTGTAAAGGATCTTGAGACAGGATTGAATATTTGTTGTTGTTACAGAAGTCCAAATGACAAAAATTTTGACCGTTTCCTAAAGAGCCTAGAAAAATTGTTAGAACATTTTATTGACAGGAAGTGCGTTATATGTGGCGATTTCAATTTTGACATACTTGCGGAAAGTAAAAAATCTTTAGAATTTATAAGTTTATTAACGTCGTACAATTTTAGGCATCTTATAAATACTCCAACTTTTATTCGAAACAAATCATACTCTTGCATTGACAATGTACTGACTAATCTTTCCGATGGTGATATAGAGCAGTGTTTGGTAGATCATAATGGTTTAGCAGATGGCCATGGCGGCCTTCTTTGTAACATAATTCTTGATGAAGATTGATAAAAGGACAAATGAATCTGAACATACCATATTGATTAATAAAAGAATATTCAACACAAAAAATAATGCTGCATTTAAAAAGTGCTTTCAAAATACAAATGATAATATTATCATTTGTATTTTCGGATTGTAGGTATCAATACATTTCTCAACTATTTTAATAAAAATTTCGTGAGTGTTATCCAAAGAAAACCAATAAAGTAAAACTGAGGATCAATAATCAGATAAAGTGGATTACCAAGGGAATTAAAGTGTCAAGCAAAATGAAAAGAATATTATGTTCGGGCACCACCATTAATACTACTGTCTATAACTATAAAATGAATTACGTAAGGATCTATAGAAGAGTTTTAAAGCACGCACGAAAGTTAGCCATATCAGGTCATCTTAATAAAGCCAAAAATATAATAAAGGAGACATGGAAAATTGTAAATGATCAAACAAAGAGAAAGCAAAACAAAGTTAGAAGAAAACTTGTTCTAAACATTAACAGCAAGGTGGTTACTGATCCTCAACAAATAGCAGATACGTTTGTTGATATATTTGTGCATAAATCATCACTTTTAAAAACAGAAGAAGAAAGTGCGATGTCCTTCCTAAGAAACTCAACATTGAGAGTAGAAAGTGAGATGACTTTCAATATGACGACACCACAGGAAATAACAAAAATTGTACGTAAGATGGCAAACAAAGCGTCTTGTGGACACGATGTCGTGCCAATATCGGTTATCAAAGATAATATAGAAATATTAGCGTATCCCCTATCTGAGTTCATTAATAAATGTATTGAAAAGTCTGTATTTCCTGAACAACTTAAATTGGCAAAGGTGGTTCCGCTACACAAAAAGGGCACAAGAACGGATCCCAAAAACTACCGGCCAATATCCTTACTACCAATTTTATCAAAATTTTTCGAAAAAATTATGAAAACTAGATTAATGACCCACTTACATTTAAATATAATACTAAACTTTAAACAATTTGGATACCAAAAGGGGATAGGCACCTCAGATGCGATAGATAATGTTCTTAATGACATTATTAATAAATTGAATGACAAAATGAAGGTAGCTGGCTTATTTATTGATTTAAGTTCTGAGTTTGATACAGTAGATCACGAGCTACTTCTGGCTAAACTAGAGCATTATGGTATTAGAGGAAAAGCGTTAAAACTTATGACATCTTATTTAAAAACCCGTAGAATGTACGTAGAAATAAAAGACATTAACTCAAACAATTGTGACGTAAAGTGTGTGAATGAAGTAATATATAAGTCAAAAATGACCAACATAAGCCGCGGAGTGCCTCAAGGCTCAATCTTAGGACCAATATTATATTTAATTTTTACAAATGACTTACTAAATTTTATGAATAATACCCAACCCGACGCAGGACTTGTAATGTTTGCTGATGACACGAACGCCATACTCGGGTCATCAAAATTAAATAAATTGACAGAAAATGTAAATAAGTGTTTAAATAATCTTTCTGTTTGGTTTACAGCAAATAATTTAATAATAAACCCAAACAAAACCTATGTTATGTTGTTTAAAACAACGTCACGCAACAAAGATAGCATAGATGTCAAGCTTAAAAAGGAAAATATTTGCCTGGTGAACGAAGTTAAATTTTTAGGAGTTTATATAGATTCCCTATTAAATTGGAAAAAGGAGCTCACCGCCATTGATTCCTCAATATCTTCCGCTTGTTACGCGCTAAGAAGCCTCAGGGACGATATTAATCTTAAGCAACTAAAATCTGTATATTATGCATTAGTAGAATCCAGATTACTGTTGCATACACTATCTGATTCTTCATTTCTAGTCTTATCGATTTAAGATCTTTTGGCGCTCAAATGACGTTGACAGGGGGGCCATTTGAGCAATAAATTTGTGAAATGTTACTTGAAATGTATTCTAAAATCAAGATGGCGGCGGCGGTACAGATTTGGCCACGCGCCAATTTAACCCGTAGCGCTATAAGTACTCACTTGCTAAGTATTTCGTTCCGACACCTGGGCAATAGTTCGTCGGACTGGTCAGCACACTCGATGATATTGTTGCAAGGAGCCGTGGCATCCACGCACGCGCCATATGTACACCTGAACGAGTCGTCTTCACATCTGACGAAGAAATGTTTAATATAGAAATAAATATTTAAAATATTACAGTCAACATCTGCCTAGCCTTTCCCCAACTATATTGGGGTCTGCTTCCAGTCTAACCGGATGCAGCTTAATACCATGGAGCGAGTGCCTATCTGACCTCCATAATGTAGTTACTAACGGGATACCCTTAGTTCACGGCCACATTAGCAAAGGCGGAATTTGTTGAGCTGCTGTAAGACTGCTGTTTTGTTGTCGATTAGATAATTCTCAGTATCAGTGTGGTCATAATCTGTGTCCTCGTCTGAGAAATTCAGGCGTTATTATAATTTAATAAGGGAGTAAATCGCTTACTCTTCATTCCTGCACAGGGCGTGAGTCTCATCGCTTTCGTCAGGGCAGTCTGTCTTGCCATCGCATATCTTGTGAAAGGCTATGCACGTACCGTCTGTGCACGGCCACTGGTATGATCTGAAAAGCGAATAGGCAGAAATATATGAGTCGAGAGATTTGTTATTTTTTTTTGTAAATAATAATCATCATAACTTTTTACTTTTCTAACCTCTGTTGTTCCAGAAGAGTCTTTTAATCCATAAACAAAACTGCATCATAAAAATATATCATGAGAATTAAGTAAGTTTTTTTTTAGCTTTTTTCTAAGATTTGTGAAAGTAGGTAGCAATCACTCCTAAAGCTACGGATTCCTAAACAAACAGTGACCGCCACATAGCGTCCTCAGTTTAACGGCGAATGACGTCACTGAAACGTTGTTTAAGAAAGTAACTTGTCGTGTTTTCCTAGAGAGCGTTTTTGACACAGTAAAGTCAAACTCCACTACCATAATGTTCATGACAGCTGTCACTGCGACCGTTATGTCGCGGACACCACTCTCTTAGGAAACCGTATATGTATAGTTTCAGCCCTAAGAACGTTTTCTTGTAGCTGCAACGGTTAAGATAGCTGCATTGCATGCTCCGTGCCCCATTTCAAATTACCCTTTAGGTTATACGAGTACTATAGTATAGCTAGTATCTACTTGAAAAACCAGATACACCTTGCGAGGATTACATTTTGCACTTACCCACACGTTAGCTGTCTTTTATATCGCTCATGGGAAACTGTAGCTTCTGTTGTCAGGTTTCTGGAAACAGAATATTCAGAAGGTAGGTACATAAAAAAGGCTTTCATTAACAGGTATTATCTGCCTAGCCATTTCCCAACTATAGTGGGGTCGGCTTCCAGTTTAACTTAATGAAGCTGAGTACCAGTATTTTACACGGAGTGATAGGCAGTCACTCTTACCTCCACAACCCACTTACTAGGTGACACGATATTCTTTAGTGAGACCTTTTGTGGCTTTGGGGGTTGACTTGTATTGAGGGACACGCACGCGCTTCTCCAGTTTCCGTCCATCGCTTCGATGTGCTACGAACCACTTGACCCATTTGTTTTCTTCGTTAGTAGTTACTGTCGCACGCTTGAGCGTGTAGCTCGTGGCCACGAGGTAAGATAGTACAATCAGTTTGAAAGGAAGAATACTTAAGAATTGATACTTGTATAGCAGAATACTTCATCGGAGCCATCAGGACAGTCCCAGTTGGTATCACACACTGCACCAGCACTAATGCATGTGCCATCTAGACAAGTGGACTCGCTTGCTCTGGAAAGTGGATATAATATGAGGTACAATGCATACATTTAGGTGAAAATAGCGGCCTTCACTCTCTCGTGGTACAAATACAAGTCATTCAGCAAGATAGTAGCACTCATCATCATAATCATTTCAGCTGAAAGACGTCCACTACTGGACCTAGGGCTCCACCACTTCGACCGGTTCTGTGCTTCTCACATCCAGCGGATTCCTGCGGCCACCAGGTCACCGGTCCACCTTGTGGGAGGCCTTCCAACGCTTCGTCTCCCGGTACACGGCCGCCACTCCAGAACCTTTCGACCCCATCGGCCGATTTGCCCTGCCCACTGCCACTTAAGTTTTACAATTCTTCGGGCTATTTCGTTACCTAGGTTCTCCTGCGGATCTCATCTTTTCTGATTCGATCACGTCGGGAAACTCTAAGCATAACCCTCTGCACTGCCCTTTGGGTGACTTTCGGCCTTTTAATGATGCCCATTCTGCCCTGCTAAGTCGAAAGGTGCTATCTCAATCGGAGTGAGTTTTGAGAAAATAGACTTTTAGTAAATTGTAATTTAAAGAAACTTAAGGATATAAAAATCTTCTGAGTGGTTTTTTTTAATGTTTTGTGTTAGATAGCGGTGTTTGGATTATACCATTAGATGAAAAATTGTTATGGCTATACGCGCCACGCGTTTGTACGCGTGTTACCCAAATGTATGTATGTAATGTACCGCGAAAAGTTCACCCCCGCTTGTACGTTTTTTTTAGGAAAACATGTTATTTCAATTTTATTTGGTAGAAAAAAATATTTGCAGATATGTTTGTATGGAGAATTTGTCGAAGAGATGAGGTAACTACTCGTATCTAACTTAATTACAAGAAAATTAAACACATTAAAGCAAGTTGTAGTCCTTCTTCATTGTACTGCACGGTCACACTGTTCAAAGATTTAAAAAAAAATGTCAGTGACATAATAGATTAAATGATAAATGATTTATTTCTGCAAGTAGGTTTGTACAAACACTTTTACTCGTCAATCATATTTTAAAAACTAGATGAGGTCGGCGTTTCCTATCTGACTACTCTGAGAAGAAAGGCTGAAAAAAACTCAGAGGTCACAGTCTCTTTTAAAGTCCAGACATAATCTTGGTCAGATCATGTGAAGACGATGTAGATTGATGTCTGAAATGGTCTTTTGAGGAAATAACCATTCAGATTGAGAAGACCTGTCCAGTCAGTGCACGCATTTGTCAGTTATCGTGCAGCTCAACTCAGAATTTAAGGAGCTCAACGATTCGACGAACAATACCAAAGAAAGGACGTTTGGGTAGGCCACATAAATTACTCAAACTGCCAGACCATGATAAAAACTAATATACAAAAAAAAAAAAAAAAAAAAAAACAAAAGGGAATAACCTGCATAGTCTTCACATTCACAATAATTAAAATAATATAATACTTTAAAGTAAATATTCATGTCAATGATTAGTTCAGTAGAGCTGAATATACATAAACATTGAAACATCAATGTATGTGGGCTTGGTATAACCTTTTACAACAAGCTACCCTCTTCTTTGCTAGATTTTCCTTTTACAAACCCTAACCTAAAACAAAGGTTGGATTTTATTTTAGTTTTAAACGCATTAATACGACTGCTTAAATGATAAGAATAGTTGTACGCTGTGATTAACTCAAGACAATGTTTATGTTCTTTCTCCAGAAGAACAAGGAGTCCCTATATCAATTTTCAGACCTCTAGCATAAAAATTTGCGGAAGTCTCATACAAATTTCCATCCCCTAGTTTAAAGGGTTGGGGGGGTAAAAGTTCCAAGTTTTAATTTTTTTTGTTGTTTGTGTACTAATTCTAGCATACATACCGAATTTCAGCTTTCTAGGACTTAAGAAAGTACCGTAAGAATTTTAATGATCATCAGTGACGAAATCGAGGTTTTTTAGATATTAATAAAATCTTGTATAAAAGCTATGCAATGTTAAATGACATAATATCCCTAGAATTTTGTAAGCTCAAATGTCCACTAATGTAGTCTGAGACGTACTTAATTACTTTGATAGAAATTCCATCATTACCTACTACCAGTATTTTTTTAAGATCTAATTATGGCTTTAATGTCAATTTCATTACTTGGTGCCATAAACATCGAATTACTTGATTTTGAGATATTTGATGCCACTTGTACGCCTCTATTACTAATTGGTTTTATCTTGTCGACAAAAAAGTTAATAAAATCATCATCTGCCTAGCCTTTTCCCAACTATATTGGGGTCGGCTTCCAGTCTAACCGGATGCAGCTGAATACCAGTATTTTACATGGAGCGACTGCCTATCTGACCTCCACAACCCAGTAACTGGGTAATACGATACCCCTTGGTAAGACTGGTTGTCAGATTTTCGGGCTTCTGACGACCCGTAACGACTGTCAAAGATCCACGAATGACAGCCGGGACCAACGGCTTAACGTGCTTTCCGAGGCACGGAGGAGTCTCGGTATGTAAAGATGGTCACCCATCCACAGACCAACCCCGGCAAGCGTAGCTTAACCTGATGGATCGACCGGTGCGGCAGTTATTACTTAGCCACGAGCTAATAAAATACGATGAGATAATATGTAAATGTAAAAAGCATATTAAAATAAAATATCTACACTTAAGTAGGTAAATTAATTAATTAAGTAGGTACTCACCTGCATTTTACATATAAGGATATTGTGCTGTTTTCCTCTTTAAGAAATATCGAATAACCACGAATTTTACTTACTGAGTTTAATTTTTATCTGGGGGCACGGTAGTGCCACCGCCAAGACGAGCCAAGCGAAGCGCAACCTACCTTTTCTCAAAGCACTTCGTGGTTTTTTTGAACCCTCATAACTTGGGTTTGGATTATACCGCCAAACGGTCGCTCCACACGTGAAGGGTTTTTTAATCTGTGCATAACACATGGTATATATCCAACTAACCTAAAAACAACTGTAGCTAAACCATTATTTAAAAAAAACAAAATAGAATGCATGGAGTCTTATAGGCCCATTGCGCTTGTTCCAATAATATCTAAGGTATTTGAAAAATATATTTATGCACAAATTTATAAATACCTGGATAAAAATAACATTTTGACAGAGGAACAAAAAGGCTTTCGGAAAAGTAAGACTATCAATATGGCCATTTACGACTTTTTAAATAATGTGTAGACGAATGTTGATAATAGAATACCGGTTTGCTCAATATATTGTGACATGAAGCCTTTGACTATGTGGACCATAATATTTTGCTAAGTAAACTGGATGCCTACGGCATTAGAGGTAATGTCTTGAATTTAATAGAATCGTATTTAAAGAACAGAAAACAGTACGTTGAAGTAAGAAATAGATTCTAAAACTAAATGTCTACGAACTTACAAGTCTGATCTTCGTACAATTACATATGGCGTACCCCAGGGCAGTGTTTTGTGGCCTCCTCTATTTATAATCTATATAAATGATATGCCAAAAGTTACAAGTCATCCTATGTCTCTATTTCCCGATGACAGTACGGAGACCATTAATAGCACAAACGCTCAAAACTATAATGATGAAATTACGAAGACAATAACCTCCATAGTATAATGGTTAGATAATAATAATCTAAAAATAAATATTGAAAAGACGAAATTGACGATGTTTAGCTTACGTTCAAATACAAATATGAATATAATATACTATGACAACCAACGCATAACACAAGTAAACACATCTAAATTCCTAGGTTTATCCATTGACAATAAATTAGATTGGAAAACACACACAGAGGAGCTAACCAAACGAATTAGTAAGTCTACCTATGCCCTAAATAAACTTACCTCAGTTATGAGTGTGGACGCCCTAGTCACAGCATATCACGGCTTGGTGGGTTCAGTTCTGCGATATGGTGTAATTTTTTGGGGGAATTCAACCAATAGAGAAATAATCTTTAAAGCACAGAAAAAGTGTATCAGCACAATTTTTGGATTACAGGTCATAGATACATGTAAACCATTATTTATTAAATTTAAAATATTGACTCTTCCAACCTTATATATTTTTGAGGTAAAAGTAGGAGTAGGAGGAAAAAATGTCAGACATTAATAACCGAAGTCGACGGGATATCAATAGCTTAAGCGTAAGAAGGTCCCACACATGTGGGACACTCCAAGCCGAGTATCCCACATTCGTGTTTTTATACCCTTAACAACAGTTGCATAAAAAACTATTGTTCACCAGTAAGGACTTTAGGTGTTTCTTAAATAAAATCACGTTAAATTCTTTGATTGACCGTGGGATATGGATAAATATGATTGGTGCCATGCAGAATACACTTTTATACATGGTACACCCATGTTATGATTCCTCTATAAAACGTTCTGAAACCATAGGGTGTTGTACAGTGTTGTAAGAACTCACGAAACTAAGTACTTAAAAAAAAATGCAATATTAATATTGAACACAAATGGCGGGATACGACGTTAATTCTATAAGTTTTTTTTTAAATTATGGCGCTATGGTAGTGAAACGCGAGGGCATGACAATGTTCTTTTTTTGAAAAGGAGATGCATAATGAAATTCAGTACAACATTATAACTCCCGTTTGGATGCTATCTATTATGGTGACCATGACACTGGGTGTTTTAATGTTGGCAATAAGCTGACTGTTTCAGAAACTTTTATAGAGGATTTATAGCATGGGCGTAGATAAAGCATAATATTACAGTATTTCGGAATTTAAAGCAGATAAAAAAATTATGACAGAATGTTGACATGCTAAGAAAATAAATGTATTGTGGTCCTTGACATAATTTTTATTTATTGACATTAGTATTGTTTATTGACATCAGTTTTTGTATATTGACTTTATTATTGTATATTGACATAGCCATATTATTTGTTTTCAGTCTGTGTGTTGTCATGCACTGTATTGACATTTATATATTTTTATTTTTCATTTTATCTTTATTGACATTGTTTCTATTACTATTTATAATTAATTAATTTGTATTATGAAATGTGTGATTTCTTATAATGGTTTTTTTATTGTTCACACTTATTTAATTAAATTTTTACTAAATTACAAACATTTGTACGCCCTCTGGCATAACATAGCGAACTCTTTATTATCTTTATATATATCATTCTTATTGTACACCTATGTTAAACAAATGAATAAATGACATATGACTTATGTATTATAATGATTTTATAGATGATTGAAACACGAATGTATGTTTAAATTAAAACCAGAGGTTTTATTAGTATCACATTGTAGCTAGTTATGTGCAGTTTCATACCTCAGAACCTCTTAGATGTCTTTTTCATGGTTATTGGGAGTGCTAATGTCGATAAGAGGTCAAATCAAGTATTATTACTCTACTTTTTTTTTTTCTAGGGCATAACATATAAACGAAAAGTGTATTAATGCAGCATGGAAGAAATAATCTTTGGGTGCTGAATATGTATACAGCTTGATCTCGGATTTGACTATATTTTTATTTTTTATTTTTACAGGTGACCGTTGACGGATGACGTAGACTGTCAAAGGAATATTTGTTTAAAATGTTCCTTTGACAGTCTACGTCATCCGTACTGTCATCGGGAAATAGAGACATAGGATGACTTGTAACTTTTGGCATATCATTTATATAGATTATAAATAGAGGAGGCCACAAAACACTGCCCTGGGGTACGCCATATGTAATTGTACGAAGATCAGACTTGTAAGTTCGTAGATATTTAGTTTTAGAATCTATTTCTGATACTTACTTCAACGTACTGTTTTCTTTTCTTTAAATACGATTCTATTAAATTCAAGACATTACCTCTAATGCCGTAGGCATCCAGTTTACTTAGCAAAATATTATGGTCCACATAGTAAAAAGTCGTAGATGGCCATATTGATAGTCTTACTTTTCCGAAAGCCTTTTTGTTCCTCTGTCAAAATGTTATGTTTATCCAGGTATTTATAAATTTGTGCATTAAATATATTTTTCAAATACCTTAGATATTATTGGAGCAAGCGCAATGGGCCTGTAAGACTCCATGCATTCTATTTTTTTTTTTTATAATATTTTAGCTACAGTTGTTTTTAGGTTAGTTGGATATATACCATGTGTTATGCACAGATTAAGACACCCTTCACGTGTGGAGCGATCGTTTGGCGGTATAATCCAAACCCAAGTTATGAGTGTTCAAAAAAACCACGAAGTGCTTTGAGAAAAGGTAGGTTGCGCTTCGCTTGGCTCGTCTTGGCGGTGGCACTACCGTGCCCCCAGATAAAAATTAAACTCAGTAAGTAAAATTCGTGGTTATTCGATATTTCTTATAGAGGAAAACAGCACAATATACTTATATGTAAAATGCAGGTGAGTACCTACTTAATTAATTAATTTACCTACTTAAGTGTAGATATTTTATTTTAATATGCTTTTTACATTTACATAATTATTACCTCATCGTATTTTATTAACTTTTTTGTCGACAAGATAAAACCAATTAGTAATAGAGGCGTACAGGTGGCATCAAATATCTCAAAATCAAGTAATTCGATGTTTATGGCACCAAGGGGTCCATATTGGCTCAACTACAGTTCTTTACCCGAAATTGTTCTTCCTAACGATTTGTGATCCGAATGATCACTCTTCCTAAAATTTTTCATCCTAAAGTTTTCATTCATACTATTTGTAGTGCTACCGGCGATGTTCATAACACTCATGTTTCCGAAAATTGTAATTAATAATATCATTAATGTAAATATATTTAAACTCCTACTGTTTTTTATCATAACGCTTTTATCCCTAAACATAAATTACCATATGGCCTGGGAGTTTATACCGCAGTTTTAACCGTACCTAAACCAATAACTATAGGACTGATTCGGTTCTGGCACTTCGCCGGCCGCTGCCGCGGCACGCTCGCTTCGCTCGCTCGGCTCGTGCGTTGTGGTCACAGTTCTAACCTAACCTAAATCAATAATTATGAATGCTTCGGAATTATGAACATTAGAGACAGAGTAGTTAGGAATTGTGATTGTTAGGATGAAAAATGTTAGGAAGAACATTTTCGGATTTCCAATTATCGGAGTTGAAAATTTAGGTGAACTTTGGCGCACCCGGCACCAAGTAATGAAATTGACATTAAAGCCATAATTAGATCTTTAAAAAATACTGGTAGTAGGTAATGATGGAATTTCTATCAAAGTAATTAAGTACGTCTCAGACTACATTAGTGGACATTTGAGCTTACAAGATTCTAGGGATATTATGTCATTTAACATTGCATAGCTTTTATACTTAAGATTTTATTAATATCTAAAAAACCTCGATTTCGTCACTGATGATCATTAAAATTCTTACGGTACTTTCTTAAGTCCTAGAAAGCTGAAATTCGGTATGTATGCTAGAATTAGTACACAAACAAAAAAAAAAAAAAAACTTGGATCTTTTAACCCCCCAACCCTTTAAACTAGGGGATGGAAATTTGTATGAGACTTCCGCAAATTTTGATGCTAGAGGTCTGAAAATTGATATAGGGACTCCTTGTTCTTCTGGAGAAAGAACATAAACGTTGTCTTGAGTTAATCACAGCGTGCAACTATTCTTATCATTTAAGTAGTCGTATTAATGCGTTTAAAACTAAAATAAAATCCAACCTTTGTTTTAGGTTAGGGTTTGTAAAAGGAAAATCTAAAAAATCTAGACTGTCAAAGGAACATTTTAAACAAATATTCCTTTGACAGTCTACGTCATATTACATATTGTTTAAATTATTAGATACACCAAGTAAACATATTAAATACCAAAAAAAAGATGTTTCAGATTTTCATTTTTACCTAATTAACTGCTCTACAAAAACTGCAGTACAATGAAGACGGACTACAACGTATTCTCCTGTTACGAGGTCGACACGGAAAGTTTTTAGAACTGGCCACTTGTAAACGATATAATAAAAAAATAAGTTCAAATTTTGAAAGAATAATCTTTGCTAATATTATTGAGTCTGTATTTTATTCACTTGTCATTTGTTTACGATTTGGCAGCAAATTGAAAATTGTCTGTGTCACGTCAGCATGGAGAAAATTTTCGTATAATGATTTTTTATGACTTTCGATGTCATTTAAGTCAACGAAAAAGAAAGTTATGATAGACTTCGATTGGCCTTTCACGATGAAGCCCCATCTCGTGTCACTGTTTACAGCTGGTTTAATGAGTATCAACGTGGTCGCACTAAAATCACTGATGATCTGCGTGAGGGATGGCCTTCTACGGCGACGACTGAAGATAAAATCAGTGTTGTGCGGCGTATGATAGAGAATAACAAAAGAGTGACTTATCAGCAGATTCGGACAAGCTTAGGCATCGGTATGAGTCAAGTGCACAAAGTCAGGAAGCTTTGTGCCCGGTGGATACCTCATAATTTGACAGAGGCCCAAAAACTCTGTCGTGTTGATTGGTGTCGTGAAATGGTTCAAAAAGATTTAATGGAGGTGACTCTAATGCTGTGTTCGACATAGTTACGGTTGACAAAAGCTGGATTTATTGTTATGATCCTGAAACTAAGAGACAGTCTGCTGTCTGGGTGTTTCCTTCCGAGGAGTTGCCAATTAAAGTGAAGAGAGTTCGAAGCGTGGGAAAAATTATGATGGCCTCGTCCTTCGGAAAAACAGTTACTGCAGAGACACTAACAATTGTTTGCCACTTTTCTTGGAAAAACTTCGGGAGAAACGACCTCGCAGTAGGTTCCTCCTTCACCACCAACGCCAATGACTCGTCACACACCGCCAAGCAAACAATCGACTACTTGGAGACGTCAGACGTGGAAGTACTAGGTTACCCGCCCTATAGTCCCGACCTCGCACCTTGCGATTTTTATTTACTTCCGAAAATAAAAGAAAAACTTCTAGGAAAACGTTTTATGAATGTCGAGGAAGCAGTGGCTGCGTTTCAAAATGCCGTTGAAGAGACCCCTAAGGACGAGTGGGCAAAGTGCTTTTCTCAGTGGTTCCATCGGATGCAGCGATGTATTGATTGATGTAAATGGACACTATTTTGAAAATATATAATAAAAATTATAACTTGATAATTTGTCCAGTTTTGATTTTCAAAGAACTTTCAGTGTCACCCTCGTACATGTTTGCCTGACCGCTATTGCAAAAAAAACTTTGATTAATATCTTGCGCTAGTACAATATGTTTCATTTTCCAGGATAGCGAATTAAAATATTTTATTAGATAATTAAATGCAAAAAGCAATATTAATATTTTTGCTTGAAGTACAAAAAAAAACTTCATAATTTAACTTTTATCGAAATTTTCGTTGACGATAATATTTAAAAAAATGGTAAAACCAATATATTTTTTCTGTTAAAATACCTATTACTTATGGTTTTACCAATTTTTTACATATTAATATTAGTAACCATAATTTTCCTGTTAACTATTTTGCCTCAATTTTTATTCACAAAAACGCGTTTTTGTTTTGTTTACCCCTGGAAAATGTTCAATTTTCTATTATTATTTGAAGAGAAGTTAGATAGATAGATATATAAATCGTTTATTTATTGGACACAAAAAACAACAGAGCATACAAAAGCTAGATTAATTAATTACTAATTAGCTGTTAGGAAATAGCTGCAAGGTGCCAATATACAAACAAAATACATAAAAGGAAGAAAACATGTCATTGTGATGACACTATTGGCTATGACACACTTTAAAATAATGGACTAACGAACAATGATATTATACATATGTAAAAAAAGGTAGATAGGTTATAAACGTTCCGCAAGTGGCACGTCAATAGTTGGCTAATTAGCCACATTTTCTTCGTTTTGTCTCTTTTTCGCTCCCGATAATTACGACATGCCCTCCTACTTCCACGTGTCCTATAATAGTGTGACATAGTGCCGTTTTTGAAGATAGAATGTTAGGTAAGTAACCTATCTACGTCTTTTTACTTCTAATATCATTGCTAACGAACATAAAAAAGTGCAGTGTGCGCTTCAAATTTGTACCAAATGGGAGTCCAGCTCAGCATGTGCCCCTCACCGGACACGGCTGTTTCGGGAGGTACCTGTTTCGGATAAGGCGGGAGGAAACGCCCGGGTGTCATCACTGCGTGGATCGCCCGGAGGACACGGTGGAGCATACGGTGGAGGTATGCCCGGCTTGGGCAGAGCACCGCCGTGTCCTCGTGGAGGCGATCGGTGGCGGGGATCTCTCGCGTCCGGCCCTGGTCCAGGCCATGGTACGGAGCGAGAGGGCATGGGAGGCCGTCACCTCCTTCTGCGAAGCAGTAATGCTCGCGAAGGAGGAGGCGGAGCGCGTGAGGGAAAGGCAAATTTCGCGCCCTCACAGCCGCCGCAGGAGGAGACGCCCTGGGCGTCGGGAATCAATTGCTGATTCCCGGCCACCGTAGGCGCGGGCTTGCGGACGGTGAGCAATGGGTAGCTCGACGTCCGGTAAGGACCAAGCCCGTGTCGACGGCGCGTTGTGTTCCACGCGCGCCTCAAAGAGATGTCAGCGAATGAAGGGGTCCGATGAGACCATTGCCTGCCTGGGTTTTAGTCAGTAAGAGTCTGACACGCCCTCCCGCTCCACCCAGAGCGGGAGGAGTCATTTGATGATTTCCCACCCAAAAAAAAAAAAAGCTCAGCATGTGCCAGGCAAACATACCTGACGCTGATATTCTGCTGAATCCCTGCAGTGACATACGGACGTCGAGTAGACGAGATAAATATGCGAGTTATTGGTGTTGTGGAAAAGTGAAATGTGCGGAGTGAAATGTAACTATACCCGCAATTTAAATATTGTATTTTACAGTAAAGTTTAGCATTTCGAAACGTATTTGGAAAGTTCAAAAACACGATTTAAGAAAAAAAACATGCTGTTAAGATTTACTGCAGGGTTCCGACCTAATTCCCCCGGCCTATTTCTCACTAGCCATAATATGCCAAAAACAAATGGATCAAAGCATGCTCGGGATGGAGATTAAACAGAAATAAAGAATTTTTATAATAAAACTATTAGACAGATAGAGAAAAGACAATATTAGTTGACGTCGTCAAAAGAATCAGGTTACTCAAGTGGAACTGGCAGGCCATGTCTGCAGGTTGGAAAACAGTCGATGAACCAAAATAGTAACTGAATGGATACAAAGGGACCAAAGCAGAAGTAGAGGTCGGTCAAGGAGAAGGCGGCAAGACATATTTTGTGAGAAGGAAGGACCAGCATGGATGACTAAAGCTAGGGACAGGAATCTTAGAGACGTGAGCTACACTGTTAAATTACTATATACATATTATCATAATATGTAAACATTGTAAAAGTAGTAGAATAAGGCTTTTCTTTTTCAGTGAATAGCATTCTTAAACTCACCACCAGCCCAGCATACACAGGTACCTAAATGAACGTGGTTCGGCGACCTCAGTGCGTAAGTATGAGTCATCATCTATTGTCTTCTCTTGATCTGACCTCCACAACCCAGTTAATGGGTACCACAATACCTCTTAGAAAGACTGGTTGCCAGATTTACGACTTTCGGGCTTCTGGCAGAAGCGCGAAAGTCGTAAGAAGTCGCAAGTATGAGCGTTACAAATAATTAACATAACATTTTACCTGCAATTCGAAATCGAAGCAAGATTCCTGAGGACTGAACTCACAGCTGGAGATATGGCTGAAATATTAAAAACTATGTAGTAATTGTCATCACAGTAGAAGATAAAGGTAACTACACGACGAGACATCAAGCTATGCAATTCCAGTTTTCCTGCGGCTTCGCCCGTGTCAAGGTCAGACAGTTACTTTCGAATCTATAATATTAATAATTTCTATTATTAACGGATAGTGGATGTCGGTGGCGGCAGCGAGCGCCGAGGGGCGGGCGGCGGCGTGTGGTCGGTGCTGTCTGTGTGTGTGATTGTATCGTCGTGCATTCAAATTTGTTAGTTGATACCTATTCGCTTACATTATTAGCCTACAGGTAATGTTCCCTCTGCTGGGTCTCAGGCCTTCTCTGTGAGAGGCAGTTGGCCGTATTCCACCACGCGAACCCAGTGCTGGTTGGTGGATGTCACGTTATATTATCTTCGCATGTTAATACTAGAACATGCCGGTTTCCTCACGATGTTCTCCTTCACCTTCTACTGTGTTAATTTGTGCATTTTTTTCTGGCTTCCATTATCGATACTGAACCTACCCCTAAGCTATGGCTTGCAATTACTTTGCATACACGCTCACACGCACACATTTACAATCAAACTACACCTCACTAAGTGTACGCATGTTTGTATGTTGATAGCGCTATGTTTTTCTTTTTTTATTTGGTCTGAGGTCTTTGAAAACAAAAGTTAGTATTTATTTTAAGGGTGCCAATAGGTTTACAAGCCCCTTACCTACCTACTGAGTCTTTGATTGCAGGTTGAAAACTTGTTAGAGTAGCAAATACCCACAGAAATATTAAAAATTATTCTTTATTATATCTATGCAAATAACTGACATTTCAACGTAATAATTATGTTTTTTTAAAATTTATTAGTCATGTCTGAATCAAGTAAAGAAAATGGGTTCCATTTATCTGGCAGAATCTTGATGCTCCGAAAGGAGATCACCCAATTACGGGCCCATGCATTACAGAAAAAAAAAATGTGGAAAAAATACTTTATTTTATGATAAACCAAAATCATAGAAAATAATTTTAATTTACAGTTGCTAAAGAAAAATATTTTTGAAATGTTTGTGTTTTTTATTGAAATCATGCATATCGTCGTGAAATGACTAAAAAGGCAATGAGTCAAGTCTTTAAACAAATGTTAGTGTCAAATAAAAAACCGGCCAAGTGCGAGTCGGACTCGCTCATGAAGGGTTCCGTAGCAGCAAGTAACATAGTAAAAAGTTCTTGTAGTTCGTTGTAACTTTGATTGATGTTTTAATAATAGTTTACGATGTATGATGTACCTATTTAAAAAAACTACTTAGTAGCTCTCGTTCAAACCAATTTTCGATGGAACTTTACCTGGTAATGTACATCATATTTTTTTTTAGTTTTATCATTCTCTTATTTTAGAAGTTGCAGCAGGGGGGGACACATTTTACCACTTTGGAAGTGTCTGTCGCGCAAACTATTCAGTTTAGAAAAAAAATATCTTAAAAACCTCAATATAATTTTTGAAGACCTATCCATAGATAATCCATACGTAAGGGTTGATGAAAAAAATTTTTGTTTTTTTTTCTACTTTTGTGTGAAATTCTTAATGCGGTTCACAGAATACACCTACTTACCGAGTCTCAACAGTATAGTTTCGGAAAAAAGTGGCTGCGACATACGGACGGACAGACAGACAGACAGACATGACGAATCCATAAGGGTTCCGTTTTTTGCTATTTGACTACGGAACCCTAAAAATTACATTAAATGACAAACATTAGCTAAGTGTTCTAACAGGTTAAACACGATATCTGGTATAACTGTTACACAAAAATAACAGACCCAAATGTCTGTTATTTAATAACAGCTTGTTTTTTTTTGTACGGACGATAAATACGTATTTAAATGTCTTGAATATATTCTTTATTTCTATTTGTTTAAAGTCGCATTTTTAGTAAGAGTTTAGAGGCATGAGGAACAGGGTGTAAAGTTCACTCATCCACCATAGAAAAGGGAGGATCCTCCAACCAGACGGGTGTTGTGTCTGGCGGGCCGACTGCCCAACTGTTGATTTCGGATAGTCTTATCTATGTCGTTCGCGCGGTAAACTCTAATTGCTCGATGCAGGATTTGTGTGACGTCATGTCTTTGATGCGTAGTTAGTATGTGGCGGTATAACCGCTACATCACTCCCCTCCGGAGACCGGAGGTCGATAGTGGGCTGAGTCTTGTATCTTGCGATGCTTCACAGTGCCAGCTAAGGTTCCAGTGAGTCGGAACCGGGTGCCGCACAGTTCGCGGTGAGTCGGAACTGTCTGCGGTGATTCCCCAGTGAGTCGGGGTGGCGCTGCGTCACGATCCAGTGAGTCGGATGTGGTATAGCGCTGAGTTGTGGCTGACTGCTAGCGTCGACCAGGAGAGGGTAGAAAGAGCTCTGCTTGTGAGACCGGCCGAAAGTGCAGGTGCTGTGCCAAGGTTGCTGATGAGGCTGAGGGTGATGACCAGGAATGCGCGTTCGCTGCATGCTGGTGGTCAGGATACCCGTTGAAGCTGTGGGTGCTGGCTGTCTGTGTGACTCGCCTCACGAAAGCTTGCGGGAGTGATGATGATGATGACGTCACGCTGAAGTAGTTGCACGAAGGCTGCGTTGACGTTCATACTCGGGGTCACCAAATTAGAAGCATGAGGAACAGGGTGTAAAGTTCACTCATCCACCATAGAAAAGGGAGGATCCTCCAACCAGACGGGTGTTGTGTCTGGCGGGCCGACTGCCCAACTGTTGATTTCGGATAGTCTTATCTATGTCGTTCGCGCGGTAGACTCTAATTGCGCGATGCAGGATTTGTGTGACGTCATGTCTTTGATGCGTAGTTAGTATGTGGCGGTATAACCGCTACAAGAGTGAAAAGTAAACATATTATTATTTAGAAGTAAATAATAGGTGTTTCTCTTTTTAGCAAGGTGTTATTCAATGAGGAAGAGAGACAAATTGAAAATCTTGCTATATTCCTTCCTTTTAGTGAGTGTGTATGTAAGTAACAGTCGCGGTAACAGTCTTTGCAGGTCTGTTATTTTACGTAGGTAACAGATAAGTTATATTGTTTGGAACAATTGTTATCATAAATATGCCTCACCCGATTATATGACATCGACCATCTCCCATACATCGTGGGGCCCACAATTTGATGAACCGTTACAAGTTCCAAACTAGTGTCATTTCTTAGATTAAAATATCAGCTTTAAGCTGCCTTAGTTTCAGTTTCATTGACAATTGCATAATCAAGATATGTGGGGTCGAATCTAAGATTAGGTTATATTAGTGTGTTCCACGCGCGCCTCAATGAGTGTCAGCGAGTGAAGGGGTCCGATGAGACCATTGCCTGCCGGGGTTGCGGGAAAGTCCGAAAGGGATACCGTGGCCTCCTGGCATTGCACAGGCAAGAGAAGGAACACGGGTGGGTTGTAGTCAGTAAGAGTCTGACACGGCCTCCCGCTCCACCCAGAGTGGGATAAGTCATTTGATGATACCCAGCCAAAAAAAAAAAAAAAAGTTATATTAGTGATTGTGTTATTTAACACTATATTTTGCAATTTTATCAATCTGGTAATGTTCAGAAGACTATTATTAAACTCTTACGATAGGTTTTTATTGTATCAAATAAACAGACTTTAAAGCCTGAATGATAATACAGCAGATAATACATAAGTGCCTAATTTACCTACTTATAGGTACTTAGAAAAAATAGAACAACTATTACAATTGCATTGAAAACACTACTCAGATGTCAACTTAATAAGACTCAACCTGGTAGCAAATGAAGCACAGTTGAGTGAGTGAATGATTTTTGTAAAAATATTGTAAGATTTATACGTACTTAATAATTCAAACTCAAACTCAAAGCATTTATTTCAATCAAACCATTTACAGGCACTTTTGAATTGTCAAGGGGTCAGTCAGTCAGAAATATGAAGCTAGTTGCCCATTCCAAAGCGTAGGTTCCTATGGAGAAAGGGCCAGAAATTCCACGGACACTCTTTTAAACCATAAATATTGTTACAAAATATTGGTTACATCATTCATGTTGAAATTATACATGTGAGAACAATGTAGAAAGATGTGCACGTAAAAAGCGTCCGTAATAAACAGATAACAATAATTCAAAAATAAAATAAGCCGAGGCAGATAAGAAATGACCAGTCTCTACTGATGGCGGCCGTTCACGAACATGATGCATGGATCAGCATCGTTTAGCTCAACCATATTTTGAAGAGAACTTAACGATCCAACACACACGACACCATCAGCGAGACATTTGAGTGAGCATGACATACTCTCAGCCGCCAGGGCACATCAAGTCAATGAAAGACGTACCCAGTAAACGTCACAGTGCTCACACATGTGCTATGCAATTATACAATACTAAGAGATAGAAGTTATATAATTCAAAGATAGTTTTTGCAATCTTCAGCAGCTCCAGCAATATTTTCGAATGCTTATTAATCAATTAGTTTATGCGCGCCTGTGGAGCTGGACCAGCGTTGAGCCAAGCATTTTTTCAGCGATATAATCCCCCAGCTTATAATATGCTTGACAGCATAGTGTGCATTTTATACAAGATTTAAATTTCGTTTCATTTAGTTGTAGTATGTGGGGAGGTATTTTATTGTAACATTTTAAACAGTACCCCATGAAGGATGAGTCTACTATAGCCAGTCTGAACCCGGTTGAACTAATTGGTTCCTATTTCTAGTACTATAATTGTACCTTTCACCTCTTTTACTGAAAAGATTAAGATTTTTCTCGATGTAAATAATGTTTTCATAGATATATTGACAAGGTACCGTCATGATGTTAATATTTTTAAACAGTTCCCTTAGAGAATCGCGCCTGCGGAGGCAATAATATATTGCTCTAATGGCTCTTTTCTGCAGGATAAAAATAGAGTCGATATCTGCAGCCCGTCCCCATAGTAAAATACCGTAGGACATGATACTATGAAAGTAACTGAAATAGACTAGCCTTGCGGTATCTATATCAGTAAACTGACGGATTTTTCTTACAGCATATGCTGCTGAACTTAGCCGTCCTGCGAGAGATGTTAAATGAGGGCCCCATTGCAGCCTTGAGTCGAGCATGATTCCCAGGAAATAGTTATTTGTGCAACAAGAGAGCAAAGTTGTTTTTTGCTGCGAGTGTTGATTTTGAATCCCGAGTAAGCGAAGGATTCTATAATTGAATCACGAGCGTAGCGAGTGATTCTAGGTTAGAATCCTGAGCGCGGCGAGGGATTCAAAGACACGAGATGCAAATAACTTTGCTCTCGTGTAACACATACAACTTTTCACCTCAGCAGCGAGAACATAAAACATGTAAAAAAAAACCCTGTCCGATCCGTGAGGGTGTTGTTAGGTATCGTACTGTTAGCATATTTATGTGGAAATTTTCAGGAAAAAAGAAAAAATAATCCCTACATTTTTTTTCAATGGTGAATTTGACCAAATTTTACATTTGGTGCGGGCGGCGGCCGTCGATTAGCGGGTGTCTAAAAGTCATAAGTTATGAATTTTGCAATTTTTTTATGGATTTGGGGTAATTTTGGAACTAAAATTGTGAATTTTAAATACCAATAACTTTTTTACTATCATTAATAATAAAAAAAATACTGTTTTGTAATGTTACTGCAGTACCATATGCCCATTTTCCCCAGATTTTCGGATCGGACAAGGTTTTTTTTTACATAAGCTTCATCATCTCGTATTTTGCAGCCACCATCTTGGATTTATATTTTGACCTCACTATCGACTTTAGCACCCTCGAAAACTATGAAAACGACACACATGTCGAAAAATGTGAAAATTTTCGCAGCCGCCATCTTGGATTTATATTTTGACTTCACTATCGGCTTAAGCAACCTTGAAAACCATAGAAATCGTTTCTATGGTTTTCAAGGTTGCTTAAGCCGATACCCATTTTCCCCAGATTTTCGGATCGGACAAGGTTTTTTTTTACATAAGCTTCATCATCTCGTATTTTGCAGCCACCATCTTGGATTTATATTTTGACCTCACTATCGACTTTAGCACCCTCGAAAACTATGAAAACGACACCCATGAAGAAAAATTTGAAATTTTTCGCAGCGGCCATCTTGGATTTACATTTTGACTTCACTATCGGCTTTAGCAACCTTGAAAACCATAGAAACGATACCCATGAAGAAAAATTTGAAAATTTTCGCAGCCGCCATCTTGGATTTACATTTTGACATCACGGTCGGCTTTGGCATCCTTCAAAACTATGAAAACGACACCCATTATGAAAAATGTGAAAAATTTTCGCAACCGCCATCTTGGATTTTCATTTCGACCAAATTCACACTTACTATCTCTCTCTTTCTCTTTGAATTAGAAGAAGACAGTCGCAAGCGCCTTTTCGCGTGACGATATCTGCCACTGCACTCTTACCCCAAGCCGCTTATGAACTTCGTTCCAAAAATTTAATAAAACAGAATTTAAATAAAACCAGATGATTTGCAATTTTAATGTTTTAAGAATAACCGAACGTTTTATTGTTAGTTTCTTTTTTGGGCCTATTATGTAGATATGGAATTTTGAAATCGAACTTCGAATGATTTGTTTCTATCTCGCTTTTTTCCTTTCGAAGTGAAAGTGACAAAACTAATTGAAGTTTAAATCTTTAGAATTTTGTGAATAGAACAACACTGCTGTCGGCATTTAAAAAAAAAAATTAAAAAGTTACTTTGTCTCACGCTCGCAGCAAAATCGAATTTTGCTCACTGTTTTTTGACAGCAAAACCTGCTTGTTTGAGGTGCTGAGGTGAAAACAGTTTTATCTACGAATTCTAGTTTCTCCTTATTCAATACTATACTCTACTACTCACAATCACTACTTTTGGACCTGCAGTAGGGCGTTTTTTTTTTGCGTTTACAAACATTTATACTTACATACACAAACAGCCAGACCCGAAACAACTACTTGTAGGTCATACAAATATTTGTTCCGTGCGGGAATCGAACCCGCGACATGCAGCGCAGCAGTCAATCGCTTAACCACTGCGCTAACCGTGCCGTCAAACATTCATTTACATCGTCAAGATTTGATGCACGTCTATTTATGTAAAAAAATAGGGAAGTATCGTCACCAAATAACACCATTTGTGGTTGTTTTTTTTAATAAATGAGGTAGATCATTAATATAGGTATATATTAATGATTTCTACTCCTCTCTCTACCTCTAGGTTATACTAAAAAGAGGAAAGGACCCAATACCGAGCTTTGTGGAACACCTATTTTTACTTTTAGACCGAGTGAATTGACACCGTTAATTTGAATTTGCTGTTGTCTATCATTTAAATAAGATTTTACTAAACTGAGCGCAAGTTTACTTAGTACGTAATGCTCAAGTTTCAAGAGTAAGCTTTCATGATTTACGCAGTCAAATGCTTTGGAGAGGTCACAAAAGATTCCTATGGCATCTTGAGCCTCCTCCCACGTTGTAAATATGTGTTTTAATAAGGCGACACCGGCGTCAGTCGTACAACGTCCTTTGGTGAACCCATATTGCTGATCGTGTAAGATTTGGTTGGTGTAAAAATGATTAAGCATTTGATTTAGCATTACCTTTTCAACTTTGCTGAATACCGGCAGCCGGCTAAAGACACCAATTATTATAGACCAGTATCCGTATACTGGTATATAATAGTTGGTGTCTTTACTGTCACCAGATTTTAAAAGTAGTATAACCTTACTGTATTTCATTAAATCCGGGAAGACTCCTTGATCAACACACAAATTAAATACTAAAGCTAAGTATGGTGCTATGGTATTGGGGAGGCCTATGTTCAACAGTGGACGTCCCATGGCTGAAATGATGACGATGATGATGATGATGGTGCTATAGTCTCGATTATGGATGTACAAACTTTGATAGATAATCCCATAGATCCTCGGTCAATTTGATTTTAATTTGCCGAAAAGCTTTAATATATATCATAGGATTTATATGTTTAAATTAAAATTCAACTGGACAGCCTGGAACGTTTGCTCTTAATAAATCAATTGAGAATCATTTAAAGCTTCCATCATTTTAGATGGTATATTTGTAAAGAAATGTACAATTCCTTGAGTTACTTCTAAGTTAGAGCTTATTGCACCACGTGAAGTCTCCAATGTGTAATTAGTGTTTCGTTTTTTTTCCTATTAATTTCATTATTTATAACTTGTCAAACTGTTTTTATTTTATTTTCTGCTGATTCGATCTTCTTGCAAAAAAAATTTTAGAAACACCTGTAAGATAGCTAAAACCCTGTTCATTAACAGGGTTTTAGCTATCTTACAGGTGTTTCTAAAATTTTTGGAATATGTAGCAACATACATACTTGTTGAAAGTTTCAGTGTTAATGTAAGGTTTAAGGCCATACAGCTCGAAAAGCCTTTCCCTACTTATCCTAATACCTCTAGTTGCCCAGTCACCAGTCACTAAATATAAAATTAGGGCAAATATTTTTTGTTTCCTTTTCAAAGGTTTTATTGAATTCAGTGTGAACTACTGAAAATAAATCCCCATACAATTTATTTGCATCGTCCATATTATGGCCCAGAACATATCCTAAATAATGAGAACTCATTATTTAGGATACTATTGAATCTATTTAATTTGCCATTTGTTATTGGTCTAAATTGTATTTGCACCATTTGCAAAGGTGTTTTAAACTAAGTTACCGTTTGTTATGATCAGACGGCAAATAATTTACGATGGCTTTAGCTAAATAATCACAATCGCAGAAGACATTATCGATACAAGTAGCAGAAGTTGAAGTTACTCTAGTCGGTTCTGTATAAATATTAGATAGATTGAACGATTTAAAAAAGCTTAATGATCGACTGCTATTTTAAAGTATTTTCCAGAATATTATTATTAAAATCACCACAAATAATTGCGGTTTTGTTACTGGATGCAAGTTTCGCTAGGACATCTTCCATTATTGACTCAAATAAAGAAAAGTTCTGATAATTATGGGGTATGTACACGCACACTACAACATGCTTATCCAGGTCAACACAGGACAGTTCGATTATTAAGGTATGTTAACTTCTATTGTATTTATTCATCCTAATAATCTCACATGCCATTTCAGATAACTAGTTTTTAGTAGATAGATAGGTTTATGATTCCCAGATAAACTATAATTTTGAAATAGATTAGTTATAGAAACGAAATGTTTAGTTTTTTAGTCATTCTCTTTTACTATTTCATTCACATTAGTCATTCGTCTTCATAAACAATTAGAATAGTATCTAGAAAGTGTGCAGGAGGTGAAATACACTCGAGAGCAATGAATCCGGGTTACTTAAAGAATCCTAAAAATCTCGGAAACTAAAAATGCTAGGTTAATGCAATAAATTGTATTTAATAGACAATGTAATACTCCTTAAATGAAGGTATTAAAACTTCTTAGTTATTGTAAAGTTATATCATAAAAAAATCAAATTTGAAAAAGGGCCACTTTCGAAGATGGAACTAGGAAATTACAGCATTTGGTTTTGCTTTTGTTTGTAATCTGTCATTTATGTGGGTACATAAACCATGTTGATAGTGCTCTATATTCATTATTCAAGCTGAAATTATGTCGCTTACGCCTGAAGAATGCACCAGAATACTTACAATGCTGGAAACGGGCCGGAGTCAGCGCGATACAGCCAGGACTGTCGGTGTGTCGCTGTCAACAGTACAAAGAGTTCTCCGACGTTACGAAGAAACTGGTTCTAACCTACGCAGACCAGGAACGGGCAGAACCAGGTGTACCACAGCACGAGAAGACCGATACTTGGTGAACACCATGCTTCGAAATCGCTTTCTTACAGGAACTGAACTCACAAATCAGTTTCGACGCCTCGGAGGAAGTAACCCAAGTGCATGGACAGTAAGACGTCGGCTTGCTGAATCTAACTTAAAACCCCTTAGACCTGCAAACGGCCCTAAACTGGAGCGTGGGCATCGTATTTCAAGACTAAGATATGCCCAGAGCCACGTTAATTGGAGTATTGAAGATTGGTCAAAAGTTATGTTCTCCGACGAATCAAAATTTATGCTCTACAAGCACGATGGAAGACACAGAGTGTATCGAAGACCAGGGGAAAGATTCAAGCAAGCATGCATCGAAGAAAAAGTAGCCTACGGTGGTGGGTCTGTACTTGTGTGGGCCGGAATTTCTTCTGAAAGTCGCACAGAGCTGGTGATCATAGAAAACGGCTCTTTAACTAGCGAAAGATATGTGGAAGAAATCCTCAATGATCACGTTGGTCCATTTATGGTCAATTTAGGTGAGGATGCTATATTTATGCATGACAATGCCCGACCTCATACAGGTAGGATTGTGAATGACTACCTTCAAGAGATGAACATTACTCGTATGGAGTGGCCAGCGCGCAGCCCGGATATCAACCCGATCGAGCATGCTTGGGACGAGCTAGGCAGATGCGTAAAACAACGAAACCCTCCCCCAATCACGCTTCGTGAGCTCAAAATTGCTCTCACAGAGGAATGGGAGAATATTCCCCAAAATCGTATAAGGAACTTGGTGTACAGCATGCCAAACCGCGTAATTGCAGTAATGGAAGCACGAGGAGGCAATACGAAGTATTAAAATTCAAGAAAATCGTAATAAAGTTCAAAAATTTCATGTTTCCTATTTTTGTTTTAAGGAGAGATCAGCAGTTTTTTTCTTTATGTAATTTTGTGTTAATAAAATGTATGGTGACTCATATTTTTTTTACTTTCATTTAAGGAGTATTACATTGTCTATTAAATACAATTTATTGCATTAACCTATCATTTTTAGTTTCCGAGATTTTTAACATTCTTTAAGTGACCCGGATTCATTGCTCTCGAGTGTATTTTCTTGTTACCTAGCCCAACTCAAGTACCAAATAATTGACATTAAATGCGCACAACAACCTACTGTACGCCTTCCAACTATACAATTAAAATAATATTGCAATATTGCTTGCCTTCCAGTTACAGAGCTGTTAGCTAAATTATATTTTTTCTACTAATATGCCGAGAGTGAATTTTTCCTCTTAATAATCAGGTACTACTTAATAAAAATGAGACCGCATAGAAGCCACGGAGATCCACTCCAGTCGGAGGGCGCACCCCGCCGACTGGAGTGGATCTTCCTCCTGCCTTGGCCCGAGACCCCCTCGTCGGCGGACGACCCCTGGCCATCCCCCGGTTTAGAGCGCTTCCTGAGGAACTTTTGGTTCCTCACGGTAGCTTCCACCACCACTTCGCACTCCGAGCTCTGACCCGAGCTCATTGCGCCAGACGCAGCGTCGGACTCCGACCCCGCATCACTCCTCTCTTTTTGGTTTTTTAAATTGGCTGTTGCTAGTCGTCCGGTAAACGGACGAATAAAATTACTTAATCGTCCGATTATCGGATGAATAAAATAAATTAATCGTCCGATTATCGGATGAATAAAATAAATTAATAGTCCGATTATCGGATGAATAAAATAAATTAATCGTCCGATAAATATAATTATTCTCACAGTAATGGTATGGTTACATATATATTTACATATGGTACATATATACATATGTATATATTTACTCTAACCAGAGGTGCAGTAATTAGTTTGTTTTTGCCATTAAAAAGTTTTAGTAAAATAAAGGCTCTTTGGTTCATCATTATTTATTCATTAAAATTAAAATAATAAAGCAGTTATATTTTTTTGACTAAGTAGCTATTTCCAGCGGCTTCGCTCTCGTGAATGTTGGAAATTATCCCACGGGAACGTATTACCGGGATATAAATCCAATGTCCTATTCTAGGTCATGGTCTACCCGTGTGTCAAATGTCATCCAAATACGTTCAGCCGTTTTAGCGTGAAAGCGTAACAAACAAACAAACTTAAGCAAAAATATATATTCGCAACATTTTAATTTTCCTTTTGACATCAAGTAGATTCTTTATAATTTTTTCGATGATCTTTCTCCTGTTCCTTTTGACTTGATTTTTTTTCCTCCATTGATACAACAATATTTAATTTTGTAATATTTTAGCTCTGGGTTATTAGACCTTTTTACTCCTTGTTTTCTACATTTCTCTATGGTCACATAATCTCTTTTGTAAAAATATATTAATTAAATTTAAATATGAAACACTTTGAAAATCTTCAATTCTTTTTTCTAAACCGCTGTACGATCGAAATTCTTCACCGACTCGTAAATTTTGTATACTTAATTCTTCTTGAGTATTTTATTACATTCTTGCGCTGCTTCAATTTCTTCAAAATCTTCAATCACGTCAGGATCTGAAAATCCATTAATTATTTGAAAAATGTAGTAGTAGTTAATAATTTATATTATTGAATAATAATAATAGTTTATATTTACCCGCCATCATAATTACATGAATATTATTAGACTTAAAACATTTTCTATTATATAAAATTAAATTGACTTTAAAGTTATGACAGCTGTCAAACAATAAACAATTTTTAATATACGGACTAGGTACTAGCCACAGAGTACTTTTTTATATACTAGCTTTAGTCCGATAGTCGAACGATAAGTTATTTTATTAATCCATTTAGCGGACGACTAGACACTTCGTTTCGATTTTTTTTCCATATCTGTTCACACGAGTAAAAACTTTGTATTGTCTCAAAATAGTGGTTCGCACTAGCGACTAATTATCTAATAGCTACCCATTAGTCAAGCTTACAACCTCCCTCACGGTGCGCCGCTTGGATGTTTGGGGTAATTTTTTATTGAGGATTTCCTCGTCGCTGCCCGGGCGGTTAAGCCAAGACCCTCGACCCCCGTCAAGTGCCAGAGACATGTAATTGACACTCTTCGGGGCTACGAGACCAACGGTTGCAGAAGGAAAGGTTTCCTCCTACCTGCCCGGCGGCAGTGTTAGTGCACGCCGAGCCCGCACTCCAACGCTGCTCAACACCGAGTCCGAGTACACGTTAGAGCGTTCCTCCGCTAGGATATTGGCATAATGACAACGAGACCCCTTAGGCACACAGTACCTAATGGAGAGACATTGCCCGCATCCCAGGGTGCATCATCCTGCAGACTGGCCTTCCCCCCGGACGCATCCGTAAGGAACTCCAGCCCCCAGGCACACGGGGAGGTTTCCTCTCCAAGCACCCTGAGGTGCGCGTGTTAGAGACTAGATGAAAAGCTACATTTAAAGGCATTGATATCCACTTAAGTATCAACTTTTGAGTGTCAGGATAGTTACCTATTAGTTAATTATTTAACTATGTAGGTATTTTAATATCTATGAATATGGTGTGTAGGGAAAAGGATTCTAAGAAAGCACATGGATACAAGACTAGGCATTTATTTTAATAAGACTTGTCAATAAATAGGTATTGTTAATGAGAAAGCTAATTATCCGTTCCAAATCTAGGTCTTCGTGGAGAAGAACGATAAGAAACTCCACGGCAGCTTGTTTTGAAGTATTTTATCAACACATTTTACATTAGCATTTCGTATTGTTATCACATTAATCTCTTGGACCATTTCTCAAAGCTAACAACTTTATCAATGAAAAGAAATAGAATATGAATATTCCTTAATAATTAGCCATATTTAAATACATACATATAACATAGAACGATAGAACATCATAGCTATCAGCAATAATCAAGATATAATGACAATTTAACTTACATGAACATTGTAGTCAGTCGATCTTTCAACAGAAGTGATCTGATGATCCTTATTTCAGTCCATTCAATAAAATCAGAACTTAAAGCGATAAGAAACATGATTTCCTTATATTCATTTTTAGCAACTTAATATTACGAACATGGACACCGCTCAGGGTCTGTTCTTAGATGTTAACGTTTTGAAAGTCGAAGAGCCACTGAGCTACACCATTTTTTTATTTTAATTTTTTTGACTAGGGCATCTCGCAGCTTACCTCTGAGGTGATGACTACTTAACCGGACATTTCTGTGGCTGCCTTAAGCTACTACACTCAAAGCCTCCAGCCAGGGGCAAAAACTATTCTAATTAAAACTAGGCGACCGCTCGCTAAGGGCACCCCCTGTGGGGTACGGACCTCGGCTTAGGGCGTCGCTGGCGGGAGGACAGCAAGTTTGGAAAGGCTGGATCAAGGATAATTCATTACTATTAATCGGGGAATTTAAAGCTACTGGCTCATCATCGACGCGGGCTGGCGCATCAACGAGCAAGTGACGGGGGGGAGTTTACTCGGGCGGGTCGCGATCACGGAGGACCTCGGCGGTGAGGTCGGAATGCGGGTCGGTGTCTGTGTTTGTGCACTGTACTTGTGGCCCTATTGCTCTCCTGGGGTCGTCTGAGTCGGTAAGGATTCGCCTCGGGCGGCGGATCTGACTGATTCTACTAGGGACATAGTTGGCGGCCTCGACAACCAGAGGGTTGCGATGTTTGGCGGTGGACTCAAAGAAACGCTTGGAATTGCGTTTAAGAAATTGGTGGAAGTAGTGTATTATTGGGGCTTCTGCATCACTTGCTCTCGCTTCGCTCGAGCGCGTTATGCAGAACGCCCCAATAATACATATTTACTACTACGGTCTGCGGCCCGATTTACAGTTGTAGGATTGAATATTGTGTTTCATTCACTGGCGCGGCGTCAAACTGCGATGGAGCAAAATTAGCATGTGTACTTTATAAACAACAATATCATGTTCGATAGCTCCACAGCGTTGAATCGAAACGATCTTATCTCCCGTTTACAGCGTTCAAATAAAACGTGGAAGAAATCGCATAACATGATGCTTCTAATAAATGTATCTATCATAATTAATCGACAGTCATAAACTTAGGTACATCATGCAGCGGTCAGCGGATAATGTGAAATGACGTAATCCACTTGTCGTATCGTACGATGTGTGGAGCGCACTACAGCTTTCGTCATATATTAGCAACAGTGCAAGTTAATGTCATCGGGGCTTGGGGTACGGATAGAAATCCAGAAAAAGGATTGAACACAAGATCTAATAATTAACTGTATTATGGAGATAGAGTAATTAATTATATTAAAAAAGAATGTAAAAAATCATAAAAACCAAACCGGAACAAATACTTATTCATATGTTCTGCGCGGGAATCGAACCCGCAAAAAACACTTTTGACGCATTCGCTAAGACATCTATTAAACCTACTATTTACATTGTGATGTAGCCAGCTTAGCCAATGCACCAAATGTGTTTTTAAAGATGTGACAAAATATTGCGCCACCTTGTTCTTCCGTTAATAAAGTTAATATTTAATTTATTATGTTTTTGGAACTACAAACATAATGTAACACAACAAGTTTCTAATTCCAGTGCAACCAAAAATTATAGTTAAGACCTTTTTCTTTGCACTTCAATAGTTTCCAGTTGTTCTAAAATAGATCTAATTTTTATAAAGTTTAAGTTCATATTGCTTTCAGTAGAAATAATGCATTTGCAATATTACGTACACAAACACATTTTTGATATCAACATGTTTCGACTTGACTACCAATCATGATCTTTAGTAAAATATGTATTATTATGAAGAAATTTAAACCTTAAAGACATGAATTTATACGTCATAAATAAAAGAATCTGTTTTGTACAGATAATGATTTTATGTATATTTTTATAAATGTCTAAAGTTAATAATTAAGATAACCAATAAAGTACGAACGATTGTTTTTTTATGTAGCCTAATACGTTTACGTTTTACGTTTCTAGTATTAAAAATAAATAATAATAATAAAATGCGATGATTTTAACTGCTCTGCTATCTGTATTTTTTTGAAATTCACTAATAATACATAAAGTAATATTGTATAATAAACGTATTTTAAACAATACCTACTGGAAAATGTTTCTAATTCAGTCATATCAATAATTTGCAATCAATTTAGATTAATTCCTTACACAAATAATAATAATAATAAAAATAAATATTAATAATAATAATTTATTATAATATTATATAAGAAATATTTAAAAATGTAATCATATGTTTAAAAAATGAATAAACGATATGATAATAATAATTTGTTTACTTCTGAATTTAAAAGATTTTGTTAGTAGTACAACTACATTACTATGTTAGTATTTATATTCCCTAGTATAGGTACCTATTTCCTGGATTTATAGGTTTTATAACATAAAAAATATGAAGTTCAACTTATATTGGTTATCGCTTTGAGAAATTGTAATAACTATTTAAATGTGATACTCATAAAGATCTGCATTAGAACAGTAAAGTACATACGATTTCCTTTTTAGAATTTCGTCTCAGGTATCTGCGACATCGTGGCGCCCACTGCCAAATTAGGGAATGAAAGGCAGTGAGCATAGTGAGTATACATGTTTAATTAATTATCGACTCTATTTGACTAGTACATATGATTGAAATACCAATATATCATTGACGATATATTAATATCTAGCTTTGCAATATTTAATATGATCGCTACCTTAATTTATAGTAGTATAAAAGCGATCACTGAGCGTATCCAGAAATTTTGTGAATTTCGGTGTGCAATGTGCATTGTCTGTGTAACGTGAATTATTGTATTGTGTTGAGTGACAAGATCGGGGGGGAGGCAATTTTAAGTATGTATGTACCTATTTAATTTTTTAAGTAGATATAATATCTAGTCTTGAATTTCAGAGTTTTCAGGCAAACGTACTATGTGCAATGAATGAATACTTTTAATTATAAATAACAACAACATTCTAAAGAATCATTATATCATTTTAGGGCATCTACAATTGTTTTTCTTTCATTCGTTCCCTGTAGTAACTTTTGGGTTCGATTCCCAGATCTAATTTAAATTTGCTTGTCTTTATGCAGTGGCTTTATGTTTGTCCTTGTGCAGCTACTTAATAACCGCTACTACTATTGAACAACACGAAGTATTGACGTCGAGTTCTAGAGCCAAATAACATCAGTGTAACTGTCGAAGGCGAAGTTTTGGTTTCGATTCCAAATCTTGTTAAAATGTCTTAATGAGTTATTATATTTGCTTCTACTAGTGCAGCGGTTTACTGTTCTACTGTTGCACATCATGATGTGTTGACACCGAGTTCTAGAACCAAATTACGACTTATTCCATTTTACTAAGCAGTGGTAATAATTCAAGGATCGATTTCTAGATCGAGAAAATTGTTAGAGTTTGTTCTATTTCTCTGTCTATCCTTTTAAGAATTGTTCATTTTTATAACTTCTTACCTACTAATACTTTACATTTTAGGTCGACGTTTGTAAATCCATTCGAGTCCGATGTAGAGTCGCATTGCAACGAGCCCTCTACATCGTTTAAACCGAAGAAAAATATTAATTCAAAGAAGAAAATCAAAGCGGCTAAAGGAAAATCGAAGAAAGTAGCTGCTGCCTCGACTCCATCTGTGAAAGATTTATTTGGTAGTGAGTCGGATTCCGAAACAGATACTTCACCAAAGGGGCCTAGAAAATTGAAGCGCATTCGCATGGCTGATTCTTCGGTGAGTTTAGTCAATGTAAATAAAAAAAATATTTCTTTAACATTTTTTTAGAATTATAATTACCCGCAAGATTTCAATTGGATAATTTGTTCCTACTACTGGCTAGTGCTGGGACTTAGGTGTGAGAGTTTTTTTTTTTGGTTCTGAGATATGCCGACTTCCTTACAATGTTTTCCTTCATCGTTTAAAGAGCAGTAATTATGAAATAAAGTACACAAAGTATAGCGCCAGCCTGGGTTCGAACCTACGGCCTACAACTTGTGAGTTGATGCTGTCACCACTGGGCCAACACTGCTCTCCTAGCCAACTTTCAAATATGTTTATCTAATGTTATTTTATAACAATGTTTACAGGAGGAAGAGGGAGATCTTGAACCGGTGAGGGCAACTGCACTGCGATCGTCTCTGTCTAGAAGAACAGCTTCTGGAAACTCCTACCAACAGGATCTAACACGGCGCGGTGATTATTATATCGAGCTCCGTATTTATAACCATAGGGACGCTGAAAAATTCGGAAAGGATCGATGGAAGCAAGCGCTCCTCACGTATAGGGCATCTGTATTTTCCAATTCAGCGACTTGGCGTGCTACTAATAATCTGGTATCTGCAGCGAAAGCTGAATTTAAGGGGGTGCAACCTGTTCTGTATCCAAATAATATTATTTAACAGAATAAAATAATATTATTTGGATACCTTTTTTTTTACTGGCATACTTACTATTTACTCGTATACTTTTTACTTATATTATAGCTATCTAACAAATGTAACCCATATGATATACTTTTAATTATTATTTTCATTGCATTAACTTGTACTTTATTTACAGGAAGCCCAAATATATGAAATATTAAAATCCAAATACTCGATACTAAGAATACTCGATACAAAGAATACTCGATACAAAGAATACTCGATACTAAGAATACTCGATACTGAGTATACTCGATTCAGAGAAAAATCAACATTGAGAATACTCGATATTAGGTATTTTAATAATAATTTTCGATTGGCATACTTACTATTTACTCGTATACTTTTTACTTATATTATAGCTATCTAACAAATGTAACCCATATGATATACTTTTAATTATTATTTTCATTGCATTGACTTGTACTTTATTTACAGGAAGCCCAAATATATGAAATATTAAAATCCAAATACTCGATACTAAGAATACTCGATACAAAGAATACTCGATACAAAGAATACTCGATACTAAGAATACTCGATACTGAGTATACTCGATTCAGAGAAAAATCAACATTGAGAATACTCGATATTAGGTATTTGAATAATAATTTTCGATTTGTTTCACATTAAAAAAAAATCCACTATAAAATTCGAATTTAAAAATAATTTACAAGAAATTAATATCAGAAATCAATTTTGCAATTATAAATATCTGAATATGTTTTACTGTGAAGTCTGTAACATTTCAGTTCCGAAATATTCTGCACACAAAAAAAGTAATATACACAAATCGAATTCCTTATTACAGACGCGTTTTGATAATGTTTATATAATAGCATCAGCTTTTCGAAATCGGATAATCAGTTATAGAGTGAATCCTAGAATGGTTAACATTTCACTTGAATTATTTTTAACGCAAATTTCTGAAACTGCTTGTTATCTTATCAAAGACCAGGTGAAAAAACATAAATCGGTAAAAGTTAATTTTGAAATATTTGTTTGGTATATATTACCAAAAAATTATGAAAAATCGTTGAAGTCATTTAACGCAAAGTATAATGTAGTATTGCAAAACACGGATATTTTGCTCTTATATAAATCATTTTGTGAAAAACTTATTTGTAAATGTTCTGAATTTGAACTGTCTGAGTCAGGCTGGACAATTGAGTCTATCAGTCATTTAGAAATTAATATCATAAAATATAATCCTTTGCGAGGCGGTTCTTATTTACCATTGCCTAAACGTATTCTCAATACTAAATCATGCCTAAACATAAGAAATGAAGACCAGCATTGTTTTCTTTGGTGTATTGTAGCTCATATGTTTCCGGCAAAGACCAATCCAAACAGAACTTCTTCATATCCGCATTATTCAGATTTATTTAATATTTCTAACATGAGTTTTCCGCCCAGTTTAAACGACATTAAGCGCTTTGAAATAAACAATCCCAGTATCAGTATTAATATATACGGTTTGGATAATAATAGTACAGTTACAGGTCCATTATATAAAACAACATCACGTCGTTTATACCATGTCAATTTGCTTTATATTACCAAGAATAGAAAGAGTCATTTCTGTTTAATTAAAAGCTTTGAAAAACTTGTACACAAACAATTGACTCAACATAAAAGTAAAATATATTTATGCGATGAATGTTTTATTTACTTTCGCTCTGAGGACAAATTATATTGTCATGAATGTGCTGGAATAGAAACCATATTACCTGAAAGGGGTACTGAAATAAGTTTCATAAATTATGAAAGAACTCAAAGAGTGCCAATAGTGATATATGGTGATTTTGAAAGTTTATTGCGTGAATATTCTGACAAGCATAAATCAACATATGTAGAAAATATTCAAGTTCATGAAGCTACGTGTTTTGCTTACTATATTTGCTGTAATTCAAATCCCGAATTAAATGACTTCGTATCTTACCGAGGGCCTGATTGTTCTAAGAAATTTGTCAAATCTTTGACTAATGATGTAAAACGATTATATGAAGTATTGTTAGAGAATAAACTTATGATCCCACTAACTGACGATGAAGAAATATGTTTTATCAACAGTACTGAGTGCCATATTTGTAAAAATAAGTTTTCCGTTAATGATAATATTGTTAAGGATCATGATCACTTTACTGGAAAATACAGAGGGCCTGCGCATGCAACTTGCAATTTAAATGCAAAGCAATGCATTTTTATACCAATTGTGTTTCATAACTTGTCCGGTTATGACAGTCATTTATTTATAAATGAGCTTTCAAAGATAAACGGTCGAATTCATCTCATACCAAGAACTAAAGAGAAATATATTTCATTCACAAAAATCATAACCATCAATGCAACAAACGTTGTACAACTGAAATTTATTGACTCGTATAATTTTTTAAGCTCAAGTATGGATAAATTGGTTAAGACTATGAACCCTGGAGATTTCAAACATTTAAAATCTTTTTTTAATAATAATATTTTATTTGATATTGCTCGAAGAAAAGGAATATATTGTTACGATTACATAGATTCCTGGGAAAGATATGATGAGAATAAATTACCAGAACCGTCAAAGTTTTTTAACAAACTTACATCTGAACCTATATCTGATAAAGACTATGAACATGCTTTAAATGTTTGGAAAACTTTTGACATAAAAAATTTGGGTGAATATACCGATTTGTATCTTAAATGTGACGTTTTACTATTGTGCGATATTTTTGAAAAGTTTAGGATAATGAGTTTCAATAACTATGGTCTGGATCCTTGCTATTACGTTTCATCACCATCCCTAAGTTGGGATGCTATGTTATTGTATACTAAAATCAAGTTAGATCTAATCTCTGACGTAGAAATATATCAAATGATAGAAAAAGGTATACGAGGAGGACTTGCACAATGTTCACTCAGATATGCGAAGGCAAATAATGAATATCTTACCGACTATAATAATGAAGAGCCTGATAGTTTTCTTATTTATCTTGATTGTGTTAATTTATACGGTTATGCTATGATGCAAAAGCTTCCAGTAGGAGGATTTAGGTTTCTCCTTGAAAATGAAATTTTAGATTTTGATGTTATGAGCTTATCATCTGATTCTGATATTGGATTTATATTAGAAGTCGATCTTCATTACCCTGACTACTTGCATGATAACCATTCCGATTTACCATTTGCACCTGAAAAATTTGTTCCGTTTTGTAGTCGAAATGCTAAACTTATTGCCAATCTTTTCGATAAACATAGATATGTTATTCATTATATTCATTTAAAGGAATGCTTAAAAAATGGTTTGCAGCTGTTAAAAATATATAGAATATTATCATTTCACCAAAGTAATTTCTTAGAATCATATATTTCCTTAAATACTGGGCTGAGGCAAAAGGCAACATCTGATTTTGAAAGAGATTTTTTAAAAAAACAAAATAATTCCATATTTGGCAAAACTATAGAGAATAAAAGAAAACAAGTTGATGTTAAGCTCGTAAATATATGGACAGACAATTCTAATCGAACTAAAAAATTTTACGGGGCTGAAAAATATGTTAGCGCACCTAATTTTAATAACTTTTCTATTATTTCAGAATCTCTTGTATCAATTCAAATGAACCAAACAAAATTAGTTTTAGATCGTCCAATCTATATCGGATTTAGTATTTTAGAAATTGCAAAATGTCACTTATATAAATTCCACTATTCAGTCATGAAAAGAATTTATGAAAATAAATTAAAGCTTTGCTATACAGACACTGATAGTCTGCTTTATTTAATACAGACAAAGGATTTTTACGAAGACTTAAAAACACATTTAAAATATTTTGATACTAGTAACTTTGAACAAGATAATGTATTTAATATACCAATGGTTAATGTTAAAAAACCTGGCTACTTCAAAGATGAGTTGGGTGGTGAAATTATTTCAGAATTTGTAGGTTTGGGAGCAAAATTATACTGTATAGATTCTAAAATTTCCACCTTAAAGAAAGCTAAAGGTGTTAAGAAATCTATTACCAAAAAATTGAATATAAAACAATATAAAAAGGTTTTACTGAATAATGAAATACTCCGAGATGATATGTGTATTATTAGATCTAAGCATCATAGAATTTTTACACAAAAGATAAATAAAGTAATTTTGTCAAACAGAGATGATAAACGACAAATAATGGGTGATAAGATATCAACCTTACCATGGGGTCATTATAAAACAATATTTTAAATGAAAACAAATTATTGATTATTTTCTGATAAGTATTAATTATTGCATATATTTGAGCTCCTGTAATTATAATAGTATGTAACTTGTATTGTTAGTTTTAGATTACTACTAAGATTAAATATGTATTTTAATTTAAGATGTGAAATAAATAATTGTGTAATCTTAAAGAAGTTTTTTATTTATTCATAAAGCCTTATATACTATAGATATAACATGAATATTATTAATTTAAACATTTATTTGCTTTTAAAATACATTCAAATAATGTAATTTTAGTTAATATGTAAATATTGAAATACATTTATTTACTCAATATTAAAAAGTCGAATTGATAAAAAAATTATAATAATAATTAAATTAACTTTTACAATAATAAAACATTATACATTAGATTTGCTTAACTTTTGTACAATTTTACTAACTAAATTATCAGTTTTATCCATTATGTCATCGTAATCACTTGTCACTATATACTGCACATTCACACTCGCATTGTCAGTTTCAGTGTCTATTTCTTCGATATTACAGCCATCCAAATCATAGACCATAATTTTTATCAGGTGATGAACACGCCCTTGCTCTTTCCGCATGATATAGGATGAGTTTTTAAAAGATTTACTTTTTTTCTTCTTTAATCTTCGCTCCACTGTTTTTTGCTGTCGACTCTCCTCATATGCTTTAGTTGCTTCAGCCATTTCCCAGGTCTCCCTATCTTGAGCATAGTAAAAAGGATTGATAACTGGGTCTGCTGAGTCTTCTATCACATTCTGAAAGAATATCAAGAATATTATAACTAAATAGCATGAACTATGGAATTAATATTTGATTTAAGATAATCATAATAGTAAGGTACCTCTAAATTTCGCGGGTCGACGATGTCTAAAACGGGGCTGTAGGATGGTGAATGTGACATGATTCTGTAAAAAAAAAAATGCTTTAGGTGCATAATTATTATTTTTAGAGTAAACAAATAATTAAATAAAATAAAAACTTACCTTGAGAATATAAAATCGTAAAGAAATGACCGCCTTTTGCACAGAACACCTGCGAAGTGACTCATATTGCATACTCGTATCTTGAAAGAGGAGAATTGAACCGTTCCTGTTGCGACTTGTTGCGACAATCTAAAGATAGCACCAAATAAAGTATATATGTCTATGTTAGGTAATAATTGAATTAATTGACAAGATGAAGTTGATCAAACAACCCATATCACTAAACGTTAAAAACATAAATCTTGACGAGTCTCCTAAAGAGATTAGACATAGCGCTTTGTTGCCAAATACGATTCGTTGTATTATTTGTGGTCCCTCAAACTGTGGTAAAACAAACGTTGTGATTAGTTTGTTATTGCATGAAAATGGGCTAAAATTTCAAAACCTTTACCTCTACTCGAAGACTAATTTTCAGCCAAAATATTGTTTTTTACGAGAAGTATTAAGAAGAGTGCCTCAGATAAAATTCAATGAGTTTAATGACGGTAAAGATGTCATATCTCCGAGTGAAGCCCTACCAAATTCTATATTTATATTTGACGATGTTGTATGTGAAAAGCAAATAAACATCCGTAATTATTTCTGTATGGGTAGACATAAACAAATTGATTGCTTTTACTTATCGCAAACTTACTCAAAAATCCCGAAACAGTTGTTGCGCGACAATGCTAACTTTCTTATAATATTTAAACAAGATGATGTGAACTTAAAGCACATATATGAAGAACATGTCAACTCCGATCTACCATGGAATCAGTTCAAAGATATTTGTAAAACTGTTTGGAGTAACCCGTATAACTTTCTTCTTATTAACAAAGAGTCATCATTAAATAATGGAAGATACAGACAGAACTTCGATATTTTTTTTAAATTTGAATGATGGTAGATAGATACATGTGCCTACATATAAATGAACTCTATACAAAAACATTGCTAGTTTTATTCCTCTCTTAGTTGAACACAGTTGTGGTTACATAAAATGGAGAAAAATATTAAAATAGAATTAATGAAGTCTGTTGACTCCATAAAAAATAAAATAAAACAAATGAAAAAACAGGAACATACTATGAACTTGTCACTTGATAAAATGCTAAAACCAGTGACAGATCCTCTTAAAACTCTAGTTAATTCAAATAGTTCTATAGAAAAAATAAAAAATAAAGATAATATAACTCTGACTTCTGAAGAAATTGAATCGGATGAAAATAGCTCATCTACAAAGTGCAATGATTATTACGAACCAAAATTTAACTCTCCACAATTGTCAGAACAAAATTCTGTAAGAGAATTGATGGATAATTTAGAAATATCATTGGAAGGTGATGACATCCATGGTATTTATGATAGTATTAATATACCATTCGGAATAAGAAGTGAACAGAAAAAAATACTTATGGGTAATTCGACTGTATCATTTTCTAAAATTGATAGTTTAAATAATGATAATTTAATTTTGATTAAAATCGATGATAAAGCTTATAATTTGACCCCTGGCCTGAAAGAACTTTTACTACGAAGAAAACCAGATTTAAAGTTAATATCGAACAAAGATAAACTTGTCTATAAGGATATGTTACATCATACAAATGCGCATAAAAGAGATTTTAACCCTAAAGGTCAAATAAGAGGCGATAAAGGGATAAAATATCGTGAGATAATCAAACCATTATTTTCTGAGACTTTAAATGATAAATGTGAGATCAAACTTGGAGGTAATTTACCGAAACTAAAAAAATATAAAACCAACACTGATTTAGTATATTGGGATGATCCCAATGAATTGGTCGAGAGATTAAAGTTATTAGTAGCTTCAAGAGATGCTGGAAATACAAATCATGATAATGAAATTTTATCTATAATTGAAGAATTAAAAGAAGCCGATATAATTAAATAATAAATAGTGGTAGTCAGAAGATTTTGATTCAGTATTACGGACTTATTCATCACGAGCATTGGCAGAGCTCTATACAGCTAAAACGTACCATTTATACTTTTATGTAACACACAAGCCGAAGATTGAAAAAATAAATTAGAGTTACAAAATATCAACATGAGCAAAGCAGATGTAGTAAATGAAATTCATAAAAACGCTAGAGTGAACTTTCCGCGAAGACGTGTTATTATGAGAGATATAGATGATTTATGGCAAGCAGATTTAATTGATATGCAATCTGTTGCCCCAGAAAATAAGAATTTTAGATTTATTCTCGTCATCATCGATACATTTTCAAAATACGGTTGGGCCTTTCCTCTTAAAACCAAATCCAAGGATAGTGTGTGTGACAGTTTTAAGACGTTGCTGAATAAAGGTCGGGTGCCTAAGAATCTACAAACTGATAATGGAACAGAATTTTATAATAATAAATTCAATAAACTCATGAAATGCTTTCGCATTAACCATTATTCAACTTTCTCAACAAAAAAAGCCTCAATAGTTGAACGATTCATTAGAACATTGAAGTCTAAATTGTACAAAGAATTTAGTTTAAAAGGTAATTACGATTGGAAAAGTAACACTCTTAATGATGTCATTTATAAATACAACCATACTCATCATCGAACAATTGATGAAATTCCAGCAAATGTGGATAATATTAATAAAAAACGAATATTAGAGAAATATGTAAAGTTAGAAAAAAAAGTTGGTTTAAAAAGTATGTTTAAGGTGGGTGACTATGTGCGTATCAGTAAATACAAAGGAACATTTGAAAAGGGGTATACTCCCAACTGGTCGACAGAAATATTTAAAATTCGAAAAATACAGAATACAACCCCTATAACCTACTTAATTGAAGATGCAATCAGAAGTCAGCCTATTTTAGGAGCATTTTATGTACAAGAGCTTCAAAAGACAAAACATCCTAATGTATATCTAGTTGAAAAAGTTCTAAGACGGAATGGAAATAAGGTTTTAGTGAAATGGTTAGGATTGCCTTCTGCTGAAAATAGCTGGATTGATAAGTCTAATATATTATAACAAAGAAAAAGTGTTAACCGATGAAAGTCGTATTGTATTTATTAAGTGTTCAATATATGATTGATCAGTCTTGTGATGTGTTTTGGAGAGAGCAGTCTTCTTAATTGGCTTATAAATCATTTACCAATTGAATTACATTTACCAGGATATAATTATTGTGGTCCTGGTACAAATCTGATTAAAAGACTTACACGCAAAGATAAAGGAGTAAATAAATTAGACGAATATTGTAAAGAACATGATATTGCCTATCACAAATCGAAAAGCTTAAGGGATCGGCATAAGGCAGATTTAGTTTTATTAAAAATGGCCAAAGAGCGGGCAGTTGCCTCTGATGCAAGTGTGGGGGAAAAGTTTGCAGCACATGTAGTAAGCAAAGCTATGTTAGCAAAAGTTAAAACTGGAGCGGGCTTACAAAACCGTAAATGTGATAAAAAATGTTTAAAAAAAATAACGTCTGGCAGCGGTTTTAAAAATAAATTAAAAAATGTTATTTCTAAAACGAAAAGACACATACGGAAATTGAAACCAAAAGGCAAGAAAATGGCAATAGAATTAGCTATGGCTGCTGCAAGAGAATTAGTTAATGATTCAGCTATAAAACTTCCTCGTGTTATTCCTATACCAAAAACTGGCGGCGTGTTACCTTTGATTCCTATTTTTGCTGGACTATCGGCGGCAGGAGCTTTAGCAGGAGGTGCAGCGGGAATAGCTAAAACTATTAATGAATTAAAAATGGCAAAAAAACATTTTTATGAATTGAAACGACACAATGAAAAAATGGAGGCTCTTTGCATCGGAAAGGGATTACATCTTAAACCTCATAAAAATGGACTTGGAATTTTTGTATCGAAGGAAAAAAACTAAAATACCGGCTACCCAAACGAGCCTTAACTAACATTGACATTCTAAAGTATGGTAATAATATTCCTTATTTTCGAGGTGTCTTTATGAGAAACGAGCTCCCTAAAAAACCTTTAAAAAAAGAATGTGGAGTTATAAATTTAGATCATTCTAGAAATCCTGGGTCTCATTGGGTAGCCTATGTAAAATACAATGATTATGTAGAATATTTTGACAGTTACGGAAATCTTAAACCTCCAAAAGAATTTATAAATTACCTTGGTTCTAAAGTTCACTATAATTATGATAATATACAACGCAATCATCCTTTCAATTGTGGACATCTTTGTTTAAAGTTTTTAAATAATTTTTGGTCTTGTCAAGAAATAAAATAAACAGGATCGTCCAGAAGTGTTCAGTATGCAAGCATGTCTTTAACTGTTACCATCTCTGGAAATAAATCAGAACTGGATTCATACTTTCAACCACCTCTAAGTTTATCTGGTCAATACGAGTGCGGTTTGCTATATTTTTCAGTATTAAATTCAAAACCATCAGGAGGGCAAATTAATAACAACATTTTGCCCGTGATCAGAATCGAATGTGATCTAGTCCATGGTTCATACTCTAACGGATTACCAACCCATATTATTCATGAATTCATATCTAATACTGCTGCGGCTCATCAGTACATAGAAATACCACAAAACGTTATTTACTTTCCGGTGAACAAAAATATAATATCATCTATATCTATTAAAATTGTTGATCAATTTGGCTACTGCATTAATTTCAAAGAAGCGCATATTCAACTACGACTTCATTTAAAAAAAACGATATGATATTATATTATAAAAACCGTGCAGTCAACATAAAGCACTTTACTTCTTCTACAGCCACTAAAGTGCAACGACGTAAGACAAAAGTAAAAAAATTGACAAAAAAAAATAAAGATTTCCTTAAAGCCCTAGGTTTTAAAGTATGAATATACTACAGATATCTGAATCACCACACTTCGATACTTCAATCGAAAGTTATGAAGTCCATTCTTACAACCCCTACAACAACAGCTTCAGAGAAAATGATGAAATCAGAATCCCCATACACCAGCAAGACGTATACGTACTACCGTCAGCCAGTTCAATTTACATCGAAGGTCAAGCAAAAATCTTCGGTAAAGATGGAAATCCGCTTAAGAAAACTATTACGTTCAGTAATAACTCTGTTATGTTCTTGTTTCAAGATATTAGATACGAAGTAAACGGTATTGAAATAGACCGTATTAAAAATTCTGGAATAACATCAACGATAAAGTCGTATGTGTCAATGAATGAAGGAGAAAATAAAGTTGCAGCCTTATGGGGTTGGAATATGGATGGAATTAAAAGTGACGGTCATTTTAGTGCTATCATACCTCTAAATAAGATTTTAGGGTTTGCAGAGGATTACAATAAAATTGTGTTAAATTGTAAACATGAACTTATACTAAATCGAAGTAACTCTAACTTAAACAGCGTCATATTAACTGATGATGTTGCTCATTTTCAAATAGATGTGGAAAGAGTACAATGGCGTGTACCACACATAAAAGTATCAGACCGCGAGCGACTCACACTTCTAAAATACTTAGAAAGAGATAAACCTATACAGATGGCATACAGAAATTGGGATTTATACGAGTATCCATTACTCCCTAAAACTACTAAGCATTCTTGGTCAGTTAAGACGGCATCTCAATTAGAGAAACCCCGATATGTAATTTTTTGTTTACAAATTAATAGAAAAAATAATAAAACCAAAGACAGTTCTTTGTTCGATCATTGTGGAGTAACAAATATAACACTATTTCTGAATTCACAGTATTATCCGTACGAGCCTTTAGGCTTGAAGTTTACGGAAAACAAATATAATATATTATACGAGATGTATGTGAAATTTCGTCAGTCGTATTATAACTGTCCTGCGGACCCGTTGCTTGATATAACCGATTTCAAGGAAAGAGCTCCTCTCTTTATCATAGACTGTTCAAGACAAAACGATAGTTTAAAAAGTGGCCCCGTAGATGTGCGGTTGGAAATTGAATGTTCTGCACCAATACCAGACAATACAACTGGATATTGTTTAATTATTAACGATCGGCTAGTAGAGTATAAACCTTTGAGTAACATAGTGCGAAAATTATCATGACTGCTATAGTAGATCTTCAAGGTTTTAAAACAGAAGCAAATGAATTCATAGTTAAAGAAATTGCAATATTGTGCGATAATAAATTACAGGTGCTTTTGATAAAACCGCCTTTTCCATACCATGAATTGACAAAAAATGAAAGGAAGCAAGTAAATTGGATTGAACGTAATAGAAAGATGTACTGGAGTGAAGGAATTGTATCCTATTCAGATTATCAGAAATTAATAACAGATATTGTTAGAGATAAATTTGTCTACGTCAAAGGTTTAGAAAAAGTATTGTGGTTACAATATATTTTAGGAAATAATAATATATATAATTTAGAAGAAAAAGGCTGTCCTAGTTTGTTAACTCTTTATGATCAATATTTATATTCTCAAGATTTGTATAGTTGTATTTATCATGAAAAAATATGTGCTTTAAAAAATGTTCTGTGTTTAAAAAAATGGTGTTTTGAGAATAAATGTTTTAAATAAAATGATTTTTTTATTTCACACAAATATGTCACTATAGTTTACCAAACTTACATTACCCCTTCCCCCAAAACCTCCTTATACATCTAACGAATGTCTATATAAATTGTTAGCAACAGAATTTGACTTCATTATATTTTCATTAATATTTGTTTGAAGTACTTATTGCATGTCGAAAATGTTAAAAGAAAACTACAGTCCTCGATATGACATGTATCATACGCATAAAATGTGCTTATATTCATATAATTATTATTGGGTAACAGCTGACTCTCGGAAAAGGTTGGTGATGGAAATGGCTGATGCGGGATTATTTTATTGCGGCAATGGAATTAATGATAGAACTGCATGTTTCTCATGTGGAGGTGTTATTGAAGGTTGGGAGATTTACGATGATCCTTGGTTGCAACATGCTATAAACTTTCCACATTGTTTTTATTTGAACGCTGTGAAAGGAAGAGATTATATCACTAAGTGTCTGAACCAGAAATCATAATATTATAAACTTTAAGCACAAACGATGAAATAACCAATATTCGACATCGCGCCGTTGAATGAAATACAAATATTACGAATCGAGCCGCAGACCATAGTAGTAAATATGTATTATTGGGGCGTTCTGCATAACGCGCTCGAGCGAAGCGAGAGCAAGTGATGCAGAAGCCCCAATAATACACTACTGGTGGATTGTGGGGATCGTTAGGTGGAGGATCTCGTTCCTAACGTACCAGGGGGCACCGGTGATTTTACGGAGGAATCTATTTTGGAGCGTTTGCATCCTATGGATATGGCGGGGGTTTGCTTGTGCAAATACGGCTCCCACATAGGTCGCAATGGGACGAACGCACGCCGTGTAAGTACGCAATTTGCACCTTAGTGACATTTTGCTACGTGCATTCAGGACAGAGTGAAATCTACCAAGAACGAAAGCGGCTCGCGAGCGAGCCTGCTTTATGTGATCGCTAAAGGAGAGATGCTGGTCGAGGACAACACCTAGGTATTTGGCTCGCTTCTCCCAGGGGATAAGCTTGCCGAACATGGTGATTGGTCGGGGGGGTTTGAACCTTTTACGCGGTTTCGAAAAGAGAACCGCTTAGCTTTTATCTGGTTTGACTTCGATCCTCCACTTTCTACCAGGCGCCGAGCTTGTCGACTGAGGTCTGGAGAGTGCGGGCTATCGAGTCAGAGCCGGAACCCATGTAGTAGATGGCCGTATCGTCTGCGAACAGAGCCAACTGCGCCCTTCTACTCTTTGGGATATCGACGTGAATAGCGTGAAGATTAGGGGGGAGAGCACAGATCCTTGAGGGACTCCTGCGCGGATAGGACGGGGGGAGGATATCGCTCCTTCGATACGGTAGCGGAAGGTGCGGTTTGACAAAAAGTCCCGTAAGATGAGCACGAGACGATCTGGCACACCGAGGTTGTAACAACAGATAATAATTAGGTATATATATTTATTTATTTATCAGGCACTTCAACGACTTACTCACTAAAACATACATAGACAAAAATCACTTAAAGTTTTAGGTATAGTGAATACCGTCACTTAAAGAAGTGCACAGCACTAGCATGGAACGTAATGACTATAGGACGTATGTGACGTTTGTAAGTGATATATACATATATATATACATATCAAGTATTTATTTTTATTTTATCAAGTATTTGTTTTCCAAGAGCTATATGTAGACTGTGTATATATGTGTACTTTTTGGGTGAACAAAAAGCGTGAAACTCGCGTCATCGTCATCGCACGCTTCCCATGAGTTATATGTATACTGTGTATATATGCACAAAGATATATCGGCAACGAGATAAACTTGTTGCTTTTAGTATACAATGGAGTGAAATCAGTTACAGAATACTAGGTCGATAAAAAGCAGTAAATAGATATCTGTCCTCCAGGTTTCAACCTATCACAATGGGAAACATCAAAATAAGTTCTACGGTTTAGCTGTGAAAGAATGACGAAGCAATTAAATTAAACAAACAAATTAAAGGCATATGTTAGAAAACTTGGGGTATTTTTCCCTGTAAATATTGTACCGTGACAATATGAAAACATTCTCACAATCTTTTATCGATATTATAACATGTACGTTTTTCTTATAGGTATGCCAAGTCCATATGATAAGTCAATGGTTACAACCCATCTCTAAACGATCTCTAAAGATAATGTTTTTTTTTAAATTTAATGTCATTTTTATTCGACACTGACATTTATAAGACTTGACTCATTGCCTTTTTAGTCATTTCACGACGGAATGCATGATTTCAACAAAAACCACAAACATTTCAAAATATGTTTTTTATATTTGAGCACCTGTAAATTAAAATTATTTCCTATGATTTTGGTTTATCATAAAATAAAGTATTTTTTCCACTTTTTTTTTCTCTGTAATATGTGGGACCATAATGGGCGATCTGCTTTTTTTACGATTTATGGAAATATATCTTCCACTTCTTCGTCCACCGAAACCAAGAGTATTTTGAAAGTGGTCCACGAGAAAAAAAAGTATGGGATCCTCTGGTTTAAGGTGTAGTAAAAATTGACAAGTAACTGCTAACAACTTTGAAATATAGCTCGCCGGCCGCTGGTATTTGGTGGGGATGCTACAAGCGGCGTGAAATGCAACATAATTAGTTTAAACAAATTAAATATTCACACCGCTCGGGACACCTCGACCAAATGAGTTAGGATAGGTTAACGGTTGGTCACTTTTCAACCGACTTCAAAAAGGAGGAGGTTCTCAATTCGGTTGTATGTTTTTTTTTTTTTTTTGTATGTTTGTTACGCGATTACTCCGCCAATTATGAATTGATTTTGATGATTCTTTTTTTGTTTGGTAGGGCATACTTCAGAATTGGTCCCATATAAATTTGGTCAAGATCTGATGAGGGGTTTTTGAGTTAGCTACAATAATACATGTTTTTCCCACCTAGTATATGTGGACGATATTCTAATAGTTCCTGTCACTGTAATTTACTTGGTGTTCAAATTTTTGTGGGGTTTTGTGTAGGTACCACAACTAAAACATGAAAAATAAAAACTTTTTCACAAAAAATAAAACCGACTTCCAAAAAAAAACACTACAAAGTGAAAAATAACTTTGATTTCGGAAGTCGGAGGCAAAAAAATTAAAATAAAAAACCTAAGACACCGACTTCCGAAATCAAAGTTATTTTTCACTTTGTAGTGTTTTTTTTTTGGAAGTCGGTTTTATTTTTTGTGAAAAAAGTTTTTATCATAATATTTTTTTCTGTAAGCTATCCCTACTTTGTTTAATTAGTCGTATACCGCCATGATGGACAACAAAAATAAAGCGACACCAGCGCCTCTAGCCGTGGATAACCTAGCTATTTTACGATTATGACTAATAGTTGGCCACATCATGGAGTAGTCGTGCGCCTAACTGTTCATATTGTCAAACATTGAGTATTCAATGATCTGGCCAGACAACATCATGATGTGACCAGCGGTTGATGTTCTATTTCACGAAATACAACCATTTCATGAAATGGTTGAACACTTCACGAAATGATCAATTCTAAATACGTTGAACTTAAAAAACTATTGTCCGCGAATATAGTCACGCACGTAAAAGTCGCACTTTGCATTTCAACAAATAAAATAAATAAAAATATTTGTTTTCGTTTTTATTGTAATACCTACTCCACGTATCTCTTTTGTGTTTCGTACATATTCTAAGGTACGTATTGATCTATCTCGTTATAAATAGGTCGATACTAGTTTAGTAGTGGATAAGGGAGCCCACAGGCGTGGATTGCTTAGGGCATCAAGTACCTAGTCTTAATCCGGCACTGTCAAGGAAAACATCGTGAGGAAATCGTAATGACCAAGCAAGTGGTGCTGACCAAAGCTTCATCCTTCTCTGTATGAAATAGGTCTTTGTTGTGTGGCACAGGGGTGACATTATTATTGAACGGACGTGTACAAGAGGGTTCCCTCTATCTGGCAGAATCTTGATGCTCCGAAATTAATTTGGCATAACACACTTTTTAAATGTATTTTTTATTTTATGTCCGAATTTACAATGGCATACCTACTTTTAAGATGGCAGAATTTTATTTGGAATAATTGTATTAGGCAACTTTTTAGCACAACTTTTTAAGACAATATTATAGCATATATAAATAGCATTTTTAATCTTAAATTCAATTATAATATTGTCTTAAAAAATGAAAAATGCTATTTGAAATGGCAATATTATATCTATATTGCCATTTCTATAAAATAGCATTTTTAATCTTAAATTCAATTATAATATTGTCTTAAAAAGTTGTGCTAAAAAGTTAGTGATAGAAACGAATCGCTGTTGATGTTGTGCTAAAAAAGTTAGTGAAAGAAACGAATCGCTGCAAAAACGACTCCACGTAGTCTTGTCTGCCCTACCCCTAGTGTTATTTAAGCCCGCGTAGGCGTGGAGGGGCGGAAGGGCGAGGCAGCTGAAGCTGCGGTAGTGAGCGTGCGTGGGACCGCTGGAGCCCCGCAGCGCCCGCGCCGGAACCGTGACAGAAACCATGCCTGTTGTGTGTGTATGTGCAAGCATATTGCTTGCTCACTTGCATGCTGCATGCACGGTGTATGCTTGTTTGCATGTCTGTGTGAGCTTTCTGCGATATGATTGATGGTTTTGCTTTTTAATTATTAAGAATTACGCCTAAAGAAGATTCTGTCTTACAAAATTATGAGTTTTGAATGTATGATAAATGAGTAGAAGTTTATGGTATCCGCTGTTATGCAAAATAATAATATGACATAAAAAGTTCTGCTATAAAGGGTATACCCTCTACAAGAATAGAATACGTGCACCATATGATTTACAGATATAAACGTAGAAATTTTACATAGCATAAGCATAATTAGCTTATAAAGTTCAAACTACTCGAACACAGGCCTCGTCTATGAGAGGGAGTGGGCCGTAATCCACCACGCGGGCTCAGTGCGGTTTGGTAGATGTCACATATCAACGAATGTTTTGGTTCTAGGACATGCCGGTTTCCTCACGATGTTTTCCTTCACCGTTTTGAGAGCAGTGGTGATGAAATAAATTACACAAAGTAATGCGCCTGTCTGGGTTTCACATTACCCCTGCCCACCACCTGCTCTAAATGTTCACTGAAATTTTACATAGGGTGACACAATGGGGGTCTGGTCTCTAAAAGCGATCGATTCAGAGACAACCTTTGGATGGACCCTGTGGACAAGATGTAACTGTATGACGAAGTTATTAGTTTTGTGGGAAAAGCAAAATCAGGCGAGTCGTATCAACGTTTGTTGTGCCACTTCTTCTTCCCAGCTAAAGCACTAGGAAGTGAAGGAGGGCGGGCGTTTCGGGGGACTGTCTTATATAATTTTGATGTACAAAAAGTGCTGATTTTCAGCCTAGTTTGAATAAATCACTTTTGTTTTTATTTTATTAAAGACTGGTTTTCGAATTGTTACTTATTTTTTTTATCTAAAGCTTATTATAGCGGTTTGACATTTATTTTCTAGACAGAAGCAGTCGAACCAGTTTAACCTTTCGAATAACCTTTATCAGAGGAATACAAAAAAATCCTCCCTACTACTTACTACTCCTACTACTCCCACCCTATAACTTTCCACTGCCCCGGAAAGTTATAGGGGTGACTTTTGCCCAGCAATGTGACAAAAAATTTTGAATTCACTGCTGCATTGCATTGTTTTAAATAAACAAATAAAAACTTACCAAAAGCAATTAAAACTATATTAAACACAAACATTTTAATGAACACTGGTTTTGGCACTCATTTCACTAAAATTAAGACCTTTTTGGTAATCTCCGCGCGAGCCACCCGCCGCGAGCAACCTTTTTGCAATAATGAAATCAAAGCGATTCATCGGAATGGTGCGCAGTAGTCGCCCGGAGGTAATGGCCCCGACTCACGAGTAGGGTCGTGGGTTTGAACCCAGGCAGGCGTTTTACTTTGTGTAAATTATTTCATCACCACTGTTCTCGAAACGGTAAAGGAAAACATCGTGAGGAAACCGGCATGTCCTAGAATCAAAAATTCGAAGACATGTGACATCTACCAACCCGCTTTGGGCCCGCGTGGTAGAGTACAGCCCACTCCCCCTCACAGAGGAGGCCTATATCCCAGCAGTGGGTACATTATTGGCTGATTATACTATCTTGCATCGGAATCTAAACGACGCGGTCATAACTACATTGTTAATATAGGCAGTTGTACATAATTATTACACTATATAATACTTAGTCTGGCCATAAATACTGTTACAATTAAAAATAAGAAAGATATTACTTATTATTATTATTTTTATACGATTGTTCATTGAGTTTTCTAATTTTGGCGCCAATACATTGTACAATATTTTGCGATATTAAAATAGAGTGGGGTGATAAAGAGAACATTTAATAGGTTTTATATATAGGTTACATTTAATAGAGTGGGGTGATAAAGAGATCATTTAACATTTTAATAGGTAACATTTGACAATTCATCAAAATTCAACAACGTAACCTTGTAACGGCGGGCATAAAATAATATATTTTTTCATTTTGTTAGAACTGCACAATTGCTTAACTTTTCTCAATTACGATTACATATTATTGTAGTTGTAATGACCGATACGAGTAATTTTACGATGTGCTTTCACTAAACTGACAGACGTCAAATGTTACCTATTAAAATGGCCTTACTTTAGTGGATTAACGTTAGCTCACTTACCACTTGTCCAGCGTGATTGCTGTCACCTAACTCAGTAATATGTACATTACATTATGTTTATACTCGTATGCTTTTATTTTGTCTTACAATAATATACAATACTTACTTAATAATGTATAAATTACAATAATTTAAAACCCCTGGGTAAGTAAAATTTAAAAATGTGTGTCTGCAAACCCTACATAACAGCACCATCTTATATTATGTAGGTATCTATTCAATTAGTAGTCACACTAACAATCATACATGTTGTATGTTAAGAGAGGTGATTTAGCCTATCTAACATTGCTCGGATTATGTTACTTTACATAATCCGAGCAATGTTTAGAATAAGATCTTTATGTTAACTTGTTTTTAACTTTTATCTGTTAATAAAAATGCTTTTAAAATCAATAAAAAAAAACAATCAATTATGTACAACTGCCTATACTTTGTGTAATGCAATCACAGCGATTCGGTTCTCTTTATCACCAAATGGAGTGGCCATTTTAATATCGCAAAATATTGTACAATGTATTGGCGCCAAAATTAGAAAACTCAATGAACAATCGTATAAAAATGACAGATTCTAAATTCAAATGTAATATCTTTCTTATTTTTAATTGTAACAGTATTTATGGCCAGACTAAGTATTATATAGTGTAATAATTATGTACAACTGCCTATAGTAACAATGTAGTTAAGACCGCGTCGTTTAGATTCCGATGCAACTTAGCATAATCAGCCAATAATGTAGTGGAGTGTGGGCTTTACTCTACCACGCGGGCCCAAAGCGGGTTGGTAGATGTCACATGTCTTCGAATTTTTGATTCTAGGACATGCCGGTTTCCTCACGATGTTTTCCTTTACCGTTTCGAGAACAGTGGTGATGAAATAATTTACACAAAGTAAAACGCCTGCCTGGGTTCAAACCCACGACCCTACTCGTGAGTCGGGGCCATTACCTCCGGGCGACCACTGCTCACCATTCCGATGAGTCGCTTTGATTTCATTATTGCAAAAAGGTTGCTCGCGGCGGGTGGCTCGCGCGGAGATTGCCAAAAAAGTCTTAATTTTAGTGAACAGAGAGCCAAAACCAGTGTTTATTAAAATGTTTGTGTTTAATATAGTTTTAATTGCTTTTGGTAAGTTTTTATTTGTTTATTAAAAACTAAAATAATGCATGGCAGCTGTGAAAAAAAAATTTTTTTCAACCTTTTTTGTCACATTGTTGGGCAAAGGTAACCCTATAACTTTCCGGGACAGTAGAAAGTTATAGGGTGTGTTACGTTCGTTACATTTATATTGTGTTACCTTCTCCGGCCAATCCCCCTTAAAATATATTAATTAAGGTTTTTTTTTATTCCTCTGATAAAGGTTATCTGAAAGGTTAACTGGTTCGACTGCTTTTGTCTAGAAAATAAATGTCAAACCGCTATAATAAGCTTTAGATGCGCAGTGATAGCCTAGTGGTGTGACCGTCAGACTGACAAGTCATAGGTCTCGAGTTCGAACCCAAGGCACGCACCTCTGAATTTTCGGATTCATGTGCGTAGATATTATATAGTTATCACTTGCTCAAAAAAACGGTGAAGGAAAACATCGTGAGGAAACCGGCATGCCTGAGAGATATTTCTCGACGGCATGTGAAGCCAAGTCAGAGGCCCGTGGGCGGCTTTAAAACTCTGACACCAGGTTAGTTTACTAACCACACGAAAAAGAAAGAAAACTTTAGGTAAAAAAAAATAAGTAACAGTTCGAAAACTAGTCTTTAATAAAATAAAAACAAAAGTGATTTATTCAAACAAGGCTGAAAATCTGCACTTTTTGTACATCAAAATTGTATAAGACAGTCTCCCGAAACGCCCGCCCTTCTTCACTTCCTACTCCTAGTGCTTTAGTTTGGAAGAAGAAGTGGCGCAACAAACGTTGCTACGAGTTACGACTCGCCTGATTGGGCTTTCCCCACAAAAGTAATAATTGGGCTTGAATAACACTCTAGGGGTAGGGAAGACTACGTGGAGTCGTTTTTGCAGCGATTCGTTTCTGTCACTAACTTTTTTAGCACAACATAATGACTTTTTAAGACCATATTTTTATTGAATTTAAGATTAAAAATGCTATTTTATAGAAATGGCAATATGTCTAATAGAATTATTCCAAATAAAATTCTGCCATCTTAAAATTATGCCATTGTAAATTAGGACATAAAACATTCGGCCAAACAATAATTACATTAAATATTTTTTATGTCTTAAAATTTTCGTTTAAAGAAGATTATGCCAAGTGTGGTATGCCAAATAAATTTCGGAGCATCATGATTATGCCAGATAGATTTAACCCATTTTCCTTACTACGACATTGGCAATGTAATATGGGGTAATTCGGTTGAGCTTAAAAGAGTGTTTAGTGCTCAGAAACAATGCGTACGCTCAATCTATGGAGTGCACCCGCTGAACAGCTGTGTTCCACTATTTAAGAAACTTAAAATACTGCCACTTCCAGCACTATACATTTTTGAAATTTGTATCTTTGTACACCAAAACAGACATGAATTTGACTTGTATAATGATGTTGTATCCAGACCCAGCCGCAGAGTGCATACGCTTAATGTTCCTAGGCGTATAATTAAATTGTTTTCTTATAATGTATACTGCATGTCCATTACGGTATATAACAAATTACCTGATAGCTTCAAAACTCTCAGCCTCAGAACATTTAAATGTAAATTATTTAACTTTCTTCTTAGCAAATGTTATTACTCGACTGAAGATTGTATGAACGAAAAATTTACCTAAATATTTGACATTGACTAAATATTTTGACCTTATTGAATTTTGCATTATATAATTACCTAATCTATTTTATTGTTTAATTTATTTAAAACTATTTGTAAATCTAATTTTAATCATTTATTTTTAATGTAATGATGGTCCATAATCTTAAAATCATATTTGTACGCCGGAAACGGCAGAATATTATGATCTTAATACTTGTAGCACATAACAACTTTGTACAATATTCTGACAAATAAATGCATTCATTCATTCATACGATTCAGACATGACTAATAAATAATCTAATATAACATAATTATGACGTTGAAATGTCAGGTATTTGCTACTCTAACAGGTTTTCAACCTGCAATCAAAGACTCAGTAGGTAGGTAAGGGGCTTATAGGCCTATTGGCACCCTCAAAGTAAATACAAACTTTTGTTTTCACGGCACGGTTGGCGCAGTGGTTAAGCGATTGACTGCTGCGTTGCGCGTCGCGGGTTCGATTCCCGCTCGGAACAAATATTTGTATAACCTACAAGTAGTTGTTCCGGGTCTGGCTGTTTGTGTATGTGAGTTTAAATGTATGTAAACGCACCCACAATACAGGAAAAATTCCTAGTGTGGGGCAAAGTTTAAAAAAGAAGAAGACCACAGACCAAATAAAAAAGAAAGACGTAGCGCTATCAACATACAAACATGCGTACACTTAGTGAGGTGTAGTTTGATTGTAAATGTGTGCGTGTATGCACAGAGCGGAGGTGTAGTTTTGGCATGCTTCACTGTATTATTGTTCGCAGCGCTGTCTCAGTTTTTTATTTGGTCTGAGTCAAAGACTAATAATGGTAATTTATTGAGCATAAAATTAAAACACATATACACCTAATCCATGATCTGGGAAACGGCTGTACCGGTTTAGATGAGAATTGAACAGATTCTCCGCTGGCGTCTGGTTGGTTTGATGAATTTTTCTTGTATTTCATGATACCTAAATAAACCATCCTAAACTAGCCGATGAACCAGTACCTAATTAGTTACAGTCTGTGCTAGGTACTTCTACCTATATCTAGCCATCGTCTTCTCTTCTTTTCGTGTGGTTAGTAAACTAACCTGGTGTCAGAGTTTTAAAGCCCCCCACGGGCTTGGCTTCACATGCCGTCGAGAAATATCTCTCAGGCATGCCGGTTTCCTCACGATGTTTTCTTTCACCGTTTTTGAGCAAGTGATAATTATATAATACGCACATGAATCCGAAAAGTCAGAGGAGCCATCGTATATAAGTATTATATCTTCATTATTACTAATTACACTCGAGAGCAATGAATCCGGGTCACTTAAAGAATCCTAAAAATCTCGGAAACTAAAAATGCTAGGTTAATGCAATAAATTGTATTTAATAGACAATGTAATACTCCTTAAATGAAGGTATTAAAACTTCTTAGTTATTGTAAAGTTATATCATTAAAAAATCAAATTTGAAAAAGGGCCACTTTCGAAGATGGAACTACGAAATTACAGCATTTGGTTTTGCTTTTGTTTGTAATCTGTCATTTATGTGGGTACATAAACCATGTTGATAGTGCTCTATATTCATTATTCAAGCTGAAATTATGTCGCTTACGCCTGAAGAATGCACCAGAATACTTACAATGCTGGAAACCGGCCGGAGTCAGCGCGATACAGCCAGGACTGTCGGTGTGTCGCTGTCAACAGTACAAAGAGTTCTCCGACGTTACGAAGAAACTGGTTCTAACCTACGCAGACCAGGAACGGGCAGAACCAGGTGTACCACAGCACGAGAAGACCGATACTTGGTGAACACCATGCTTCGAAATCGCTTTCTTACAGGAACTGAACTCACAAATCAGTTTCGACGCCTCGGAGGAAGTAACCCAAGTGCATGGACAGTAAGACGTCGGCTTGCTGAATCTAACTTAAAACCCCTTAGACCTGCAAACGGCCCTAAACTGGAGCGTGGGCATCGTATTTCAAGACTAAGATATGCCCAGAGCCACGTAAATTGGAGTATTGAAGATTGGTCAAAAGTTATGTTCTCCGACGAATCAAAATTTATGCTCTACAAGCACGATGGAAGACACAGAGTGTATCGAAGAACAGGGGAAAGATTCAAGCAAGCATGCATCGAAGAAAAAGTAGCCTACGGTGGTGGGTCTGTACTTGTGTGGGCCGGAATTTCTTCTGAAAGTCGCACAGAGCTGGTGATCATAGAAAACGGCTCTTTAACTAGCGAAAGATATGTGGAAGAAATCCTCAATGATCACGTTGGTCCATTTATGGTCAATTTAGGTGAGGATGCTATATTTATGCATGACAATGCCCGACCTCATACAGGTAGGATTGTGAATGACTACCTTCAAGAGATGAACATTACTCGTATGGAGTGGCCAGCGCGCAGCCCGGATATCAACCCGATCGAGCATGCTTGGGACGAGCTAGGCAGATGCGTAAAACAACGAAACCCTCCCCCAATCACGCTTCGTGAGCTCAAAACTGCTCTCACAGAGGAATGGGAGAATATTCCCCAAAATCGTATAAGGAACTTGGTGTACAGCATGCCAAACCGCGTAAACGCAGTAATGGAAGCACGAGGAGGCAATACGAAGTATTAAAATTCAAGAAAATCGTAATAAAGTTCAAAAATTTCATGTTTCCTATTTTTGTTTTAAGGAGAGATCAGCAGTTTTTTTCTTTATGTAATTTTGTGTTAATAAAATGTATGGTGACTCATATTTTTTTTACTTTCATTTAAGGAGTATTACATTGTCTATTAAATACAATTTATTGCATTAACTTATCATTTTTAGTTTCCGAGATTTTTAACATTCTTTAAGTGACCCGGATTCATTGCTCTCGAGTGTATTAAATAAATAAATGCGAAAGTGAGTTTGTTTGTTTGTTACGTATGCACGCTAAAACTGCTGAACGGATTTGGGTGAAATTAAGCACATGGGCTTAGCTATGACCCGGAGAAGAACATAGGCTACTTCTCATGCCGGATCGCAGACGAATAGCTAGTGTATAATAACATGAAGTTCATTCAAAGTTACTCCACCTCAAATCTGACGATGATGGTGTATGATGTACCTATGCTGTTTATTCCTTCACCAATGCTACAAAACTGTAAGAAAGGTGAAGGAAAACATCGCGATGAAACCGATGTGTTTTTAGAATACTCGTATAAAACATCCTGCGACGTGGGCTTGAACCAGGCAGCCAACTTTCTGATATGGTATTAAATATTTCAAAATCAGTAAATAAAAAGGAAAACCGGCCAAGTGCGAGTCGGACTCACGCACGAGTGGTTCCGTACCATTATCTATAAAACCAGCCAAGTGCGAGTCGGACTCGCGCACGAAGGGTTCCGTACCATTGTCTATAAAAACGGCAAAAACTCATGTCTGTTGCATGGGAGCCCTACTTAAATATTTATTTTATTCTGTTTTTAGTATTCTATGTTATAGCAGAAACAAAAATACATCATCTGTGAAAATTTCAACTGTCTAACTATCACGGTTCATGAGAGACAGCCTGGTGATAGACGGACAGCGGAGTCTTAGTAATAATAATATGACGTGACATCCACCAACCAGCACTGGGTTCGCGTGGTGGAATACGGCCAACTCCCTCTCACAGAGAAGGCCTGAGACCCAGCAGAGGGAACATTATCTGTAGGCTAATAATGTAAGCGAATAGGTATCAAGTAACAAATTGGAATGCACGACGATACAATCACACACACAGACAGCACCGACCACACGCCGCCGCCCGCTCCTCGGCGCTCGCTGCCGCCACCGACATCCACTATCCGTTAATAATAGAAATTAATAATATAATAGATTCGAAAGTAACTGTCTCACCTTGACACGGGCGAAGCCGCAGGAAAACTGGAATTGCATAGCTTGATGTCTCGTCGTGTAGGTACCTCTATCTAACTGTGATGACAATTACTACATAATTCTGAATATTTCAGCCATATCTCCAGCTGTGAGTTCAGACGTCAGGAATCCTGCTTCGATTTCGACTTGCAGGTAAAATGTTATGTTAATTATCGGTAACGCTCATACTTGCAACTTCTTACGACTTTGGCGCTTCTGCCAGAAGCCCGAAAGTCGTAAATCTGGCAACCAGTCTTTCTAAGAGATATTGTGTTACCCATTAACTGGGTTGTGGAGGTCAGATCAAGAGAAGACAATAGATGATGACTGATACTTACGCACTCAGGTCTCCGAACCACGTTCATTTAGGTACCTGTGTATGCTGCGCTGGTGGTGAGTTTAGGAATGCTATTCACTGAAAAAGAAAAGCCTTATTCTACTACTTTTTCAATTTTTACATATTATGATATTAAGTATACAGGGTGTTAAAGTAATTGCGTGCCATAGCTTAGGGGTAGGTTCAGTATCGATAAAGAAAGCCAGAAAAAAAAACATACTAATTTTGTACCTACTAACATAAAATAGGAATCGTTTAGAAGATGTGACGGACAAAATGACAACGCGTTCGATAGTTGTAGCCTGTAAGTAATTAAAGCATTTAAACAAATAAAATAATTTTATTTCCAGTTTAGTAGTGCTAAATAGGCTGATCTTTTTTCTTTTTTTTTTTCCTTTTACTGGCTTCCTTTATCGATACTGAACCTACCCCTAAGCTATGGCACGCAATTACTTTAACACCCTGTATAGTAATTTAACAGTGTAGCTCACGTCTCTAAGATTCCTGTCCCTAGCTTTAGTCATCCATCCTGGTCCTTCCTTCTCACAAAATATGTCTTGCCGCCTTCTCCTTGGCCGACCTCTACTTCTGCTTTGATCTCTTGGTATCCATTCAGTTACTATTTTGGTTCATCGACTATTTTCCAACCTGCAGACATGGCCTGCCAGTTCCACTTGAGTAACCTGATTCTTTTGACGACGTCAACTAATATAGTCTATTCTCTATCTCTCTAATAGTTTTATTATAAAAAAATATTTATTTCTGTTTAATCTCCATCCCGAGCATGCTTCTTTTCATTTTTCTTTGGCAAATGGCTAGTGAGAAATAGGGTTTGAACTCTGCAGTAAATAATAACAGCGTTTTTAAATCGTGTTTTTGAACTTCTCTTCAAATAATAATAGAAAATTAAACATTTTCCAGGACCGCAAGGTAAACAAAACAAAAACGCGTTTTCGTGAATAAAAATTGAGGAAAAATATTATTAGGATCATTTTGGTTATAACATGTAAAAAATTTGTAAAACCAGTATAGGTATTTTTACAGAAAAAATATGTTGGTTTTACCATTTTTTTAAACATTATCGTCAACGGAAATTTCGATAAAAGTTAAATTAGGTACGAAGTTTTTTTTTGTACTTCAAGCAAAAATATTTACATTGCTTTTTGCATTTAAATATCTAATAAAATATTTTAATACGCTATCCTAAAAAAATAAACATATTGTACTAGCGCAAGATATTATTCAAAGTTTTTTTTTTGCAATAGGGCCAGGCAAACATGTGCGAGGGTGTCACTGAAAGTTCTTAGAAAATCAAAAACTGAACAAAGTAGCAAGGTATTCGTTTTATTATATCTTTTCAAAATAGTGTCCATTTACATCAATACATCACTGCATCCGATGGAACCACTGAGAAAAGCACTTTGCCCACTCATCCATAGGGATCTCTTCAACGGCATTTTGAAACGCAGCCACTGCTTCCTCGGTGTCCATAAAACGTTTTCCTCGAAGTTTTTCTTTTATTTTCGGAAATAAATAAAAAAACGCAATGTGCGAGGTCGGGGCTATAGGGCGAGTGACCCAGTAATTCCACGTCTGACGTCTCCAAGTAGTCGATTGTTTGCTTAGCGGTGTGTGACGAGGCGTTGGCGTTGGTGGTGAAGGAGGAACCTACTGCGAGGTCCCAATTGTTAGTGTACCACACTGCAGTAACTGTTTTTCTGAAGAACGAGGCCATCATCATTTTTCCCACGATTCAACCTCTCTTCCTCTTTCTCCTTGGAAGGAAACACCCAGACAGCAGACTGTCTCTTAGTTTCAGAATCATAACAATAAATCCAGCTTTCGTCAACCGTAAGTATGTCGAACACAGCATTTGAGTCACCTCCGTTAAATCTTTGAACCATTTCACGACACCAATCAACACGACGGAGTTTTTGGGCCTCTGTCAAATTATGAGGTATCCACCGGGCACAAAGCTTCCTGACCGCTAAATGTTCATGGAGGATTTTGTGCACTTGACTCATACCGATGCCTAAGCTTGTCCGAATCTGCTGATAAGTCACTCTTTTGTTAGTCTCTATCATACGCCGCACAACACTGATGTTATCTTCAGTCGTTGCCGTAGAAGGCCGTCCCTCACGCAGATCATCGGTGAGATTAGTGTGACCACGTTGAAACTCATTAAACCAGCTGTAAACAGTGGCACGAGATGGGGCTTCATCGTGAAATTCCAATCGAAGTCTATCATAACTTTCTTGTTGACTTAAATGACATCGAAAGTCAAAAAAAATCATTGTAAGTACGAAAATTTTCTCGCGTTAAATTCTAGCTGACGTGACACAGACAATTTTCAATTTGCCGCCAAATCGTAAACAAATGACAAATGAATAAAATATATACACAATAATATTGGCAGAGTTCCATATTCAAAATTTGAACTTATTTTTTTATTATACAAATGGCCAGTTCTAAAAAAAATCAGTGTCGCCCTCGTAACAGGAGAATACGTTGTAGTCCGTTTTCATTGTACTGCACGGCCACACGGTTCAAAGATTTAAATAAAAAGTCATTGACATAATAGAGTAGTTTTTGTAGAGTAGTTAATATTTTTACTTGGTATATCTAATAATTTAAACAATTGAACAAATATTCCTTTGACAGTCTACGTCATCCGTTAACGGTTACCTGTACAAAAAAAAAAAAAAAATATAGTCAAATCCGAGACCGAGCTGTACATATTCAGCACCCAAAGATTATTTCTTCCATGCTGAATTAATACACTTTTCTTTTATATGTTATGCCCTAGAAAAAAAAAAGTAGAGGAATAATACCTACTTTATTTGACCTCTTATCGACATCAGCACTCCCAATAACCATGAAAATGACATCTAAGAGGTTCTCAAGTATGAAATGCACATAACTAGCTACACATAATAGGTGATACTAATAAAACCTCTGGTTTTAATTTAAACATACATTCGTGTTTCAATCATCTTTAAAATCATTATAATACGATGAGGTTAATGTAAATGTAAAAAGCATATTACAATAGAAAATCTGTAATTAAGTAGGTAAATTAATTAATTATGTAGGTACTCACCTGCATTTTACATAATATGGATATTGTGCTGTTTTCCTCTTTAGGAAATATCAAATAAACACGAATTTTACTTACTGTTTAATTTTTATCTGGGGGCACGGTAGTGCCTCCGCCAAGACGAGCCAAGCGAAGCGCAAAGGCACTACCTACCTTTTCTCGAACCGCTTCGTTGTTTTTGTAACCCTCATAACTTGGGTTTGGATTATACCAGATATACACATTCTCGGGATATTATGTCGATAATGGAATTATTAAACATATAAAGTTTGAATTGCATAGCTTTTATACATAAGATTTTATTGATATCTAAAACTCACTGATGATCATCAAAATTCTTACTACTTCCTAAAGTCCTAGAAAGCTGAAATTCAGTATGTACGCTAGTATTAGTACACAAACAACAAAAAAAATCTAAAACTTGGAACTTTTACCCCCCAACCCCTTAAACTAGGGGATGGACATTTGTATGAGACTTCCGCAAATTTTGATGCTAGAAGTTTGAAAATTGATATAGGGACTCCTTGTTAAAAAAATAAAAATACAAATATTCTAGATTTTTAGAAATCTGTATTATGAAATATACGTAACTTGACCCAAAATGACGGTCGTTCGCACAGGTACAATTTCGGGAACACATTTTTTTTCAAAACACATTTTCGGGTCTCGAGACCCGAATATGTGTTTTGAAAAAAAGTTCAGCCATCTGGTTAAACGTTGTTGTAAGCGACAGCGGGAGCGATAGAAATTAAACCAATGATCCTTATTAAGTTCACAGTTCTATTTGCCAAACGTAGAACAAAACATCTCGAATTCTTACAACACACTTTACACATTGATTTATTTCACCAAACAAGTCTTTACTTATGTCTTTAATAAACTCACCACATACTTTTCACAGAAAGAAAATTAATTGGGAATGGAAGTTAAAATAATCAAATCGCGAGGGAAATACTTTGAGAGGGCCGCAGAGGGCGGAGCACCGGATACCACAGTACAGTACCTAGTCTGATGATGTGTCTTCGTCGCCGTGCCTGCCGAGGAGTGACCCTGAATTCGTCCCGCGCAAGCCCTTATATTGATTCTTAGCAGGGGTGAGGCAAGGGTTAAACGTCCCTTGCAAGGGCTGCCGCTATTGGCTGTTGTTGTCTTCTTATTTTCGACTTTATGGCCTTCCGGCCAATCGCAGCGCCGGCCGCCCGTCATGTATGCATATTTCCAGGAAGAAAATCGCGATGTTCCAAATTCATTACCTCATAAGGTAATCCGTCTGCCTGTCGCCACGAATTCCAATTGATTTTTTTACACACATTCATCTAAATGTGCGCAGGAATGTGTAACGTAGGATGTTTAAAGGGTGCGTTCCGTGGCTCGTAACAAATATGTTAAGGGTGCGTTTCGTAGTCCGTAACAGTTGTGCTCAACGACTTGACGAGTTGTCCTTTAGTCATTCAAATAAATGTCGTCATTCAATCAACGTGCTAGTCATTCAATCAAATAGCAGATTCAACCAGATTACTGCGACATTTAAACAGCTCTACAAAACTAATCTACTACTCGTATGTCACTGGCATTTGTTTTTAAATCTTTGAACAGTGTGACCGTGCAGTACAATGAAGAAGGACTACAACTTGCTTTAATATGTTTAATTTTCATGTAATTAAGTTAGATAGAGCCTATAAATAAAAACCTACTTATAACTAAAAAAATAAAAATATACTTATAAACATTATCTGTAATTTTTTTTTTCTACCAAATAAAATTGAAATAACATGTTTTCCTAAAAAAAACGTACACGTGGGGGTGAACTTTTCGCGGTACTTATGTACATTTGAACATACTCTCTTGTCCATACCCAACACGTTAAATGACAAAATACGCTGTTTTAAATCAATGCAAAGTTAGCTTACAATTCACCGTAAATTCCCCCAACAAAACAGGAGTGGCGAAGTGGTGTGTCAACTTGAATGTATTTGACCAGTGCGTGTTACCAGTGATGACCTATGCCACTGAATCGGGGTCGCTTACAATGCTGCCCTGCTAAGCCGAAAGGCGCTATCTCTAAGATACGCCCTTTTAGTTTTTTTATACCATTCAATAGCCATAACTATTTTTCATCTAATGGTATAATCCAAATACCGCTATCTAACACAAAACATTTAAAAAACCACTCAGAAGATTTTTATATCCTTATGTTTCTTTAAATTACAATTTATAAATAGTCAATTTTCTCAACACTCACTTCGATTGAGATACCACCTTTCGGCTTAGCAGGGTAGAATGGGCCTTATGAAAAGGCTGAAACTCACAAGGGCAGTGCAGAGGGCTATGCTTAGAGTTTCCCCGACGTGATCGAATCAGAAAAGAAGAGATCTGCAAGAGAACCTAGGTAACGAAATAGCCCGAAGAATTGTAAAACTTAAGTGGCAGTGGGCAGGGCAAATTGGCCGATGGGGTCGAAAGGTTCTGGAGTGGCGGCCGTTTACCAGAAGACGAAGCGTTGGAAGGCCTCCCACAAGGTGGACCAGTGACCTGGTGGCCGCAGGAATCCGCTGGATGTGAGAAGCACAGAACCGGTCGAAGTGGTGGAGCCCTAGGTCCAGTAGTGACGTCTTTCAGCTGAAATGATTATGATGACCAGTGGCGATACTTTGAACGCGCGGTGCATCCTAGGCAGTCAGTCTGGCTACTATCTTGCTGAATGACTTGTACTTATACCACGAGAGAGTGAAGGCCGCTATTTTCACCTAAATGTATGCATTGTACCTCATATTATATCCACTTTCCAGAGCAAGCGAGTTCACTTGTCTAGATGGCACATGCATTAGTGCTGGTGCAGTGTGTGATACCTACTGGGACTGTCCTGATGGCTCCGATGAAGTATCCTGCTATACAAGTATCAATTCGTAAGTATTCTTCCTTTCAAACTGATTGTACTATCTTACCTCGTGGCCACGAGCTACACGCTCAAGCGTGCGACAGTAACTACTAACGAAGAAAACAAATGAGTCAAGTGGTTCGTAGCACATCGAAGCGATGGACGGAAACTAGAGACGCGCGTGCGTGTCGCTCAATACAAGTCAACCCCCAAAGCCACAAACAGTCTCACTAAAGAATATCGTGTCACCTAGTAACTGGGTTGTGGAGGTAAGACTGTCTATCACTCCGTGTAAAATACTGGCACTCAGCTTCATTAAGTTAAACTGGAAGCCAACCCCACTATAGTTGGGAAATGGCTAGGCAGATAATACCTGTTAATGAAAGCCTTTTTTCTATGTACCTTCTGAATATTCTGTTTCCAGAAACCTGACAGCAGAAGCTACAGTTTCTCATGAGCGATATAAAAGACAGCTAACGTGTGGGTAAGTGCAAAATGTAATCCTCGCAAGGTATATCTTGTTTTTCAAGTAGATACTAGCTATACTATAGTATAACCTAAAGGGTAATTTTAAATGGGGCACAGAGCATGCAATGCAGCTATCTTAACCGTTGCAGCTACAAGAAAACGTTCTTAGGGCTGAAGCTATACATATACAGTTTCCTAAGAGACTGGTGTCCGCGACATAACGGCCGCAGTGACAGCTGTCATGAACATTATGGTAGTGGAGTTTGACTTTACTGTGTCAAACACGCTCTCTAGGAAAACACGACAAGTTACTTTCTTAAACAAAGTTTCAGTGATGTCATTCGCCGTTAAACTGAGGACGCTAAGTGGCGGTGACTGTTCTTCTAGGAATCCGTAGCTTTAGGAGTGATTGCTACCTGCTTTCACAAATCTTAGAAAAAAGCTAAAAAAAAACTTACTTAATTCTCATGATATATTTTTATAATGCAGTTTTGTTTATGGATTAAAAGACTCTTCTGGAACAACAGAGGTTAGAAAAGTAAAAAATAATGATGATTATTATTTACAAAAAAAAAAAAAACAAATCTCTCGACTCTCATATTTCTGCCTATTCGCTTTTCAGATCATACCAGTGGCAGTGCACAGACGGTACGTGCATAGCCTTTCACGAGATATGCGATGGCAAGACAGACTGCCCCGACGAAAGCGATGAGACTCACGCCCTGTGCAGGAATGAAAAGTAAGCGATTTACTCCCTTATTAAATTATAATAACGCCTGAATTTCTCAGACGAGGACACAGATTATGACCACACTGATACTGAGAATTATCTAATCGACAACAAAACAGCAGTCTTACAGCAGCTCAACAAATTCCGCCTTTGCTAATGTGGCCGTGAACTAAGGGTATCCCGTTAGTAACTACATTATGGAGGTCAGATAGGCACTCGCTCCATGGTATTCAGCTGCATCCGGTTAGACTGGAAGCAGACCCCAATATAGTTGGGGAAAAGCTAGGCAGATGATGACTGTAATATTTTAAATATTTATTTCTATATTAAACATTTCTTCGTCAGATGTGAAGACGACTCGTTCAGGTGTACATATGGCGCGTGCGTGGATGCCACGGCTCCTTGCAACAATATCATCGAGTGTGCTGACCAGTCCGACGAACTATTGCCCAGGTGTCGGAACGAAATACTTAGCAAGTGAGTACTTATAGCGCTACGGGTTAAATTGGCGCGTGGCCAAATCTGTACCACCGCCGCCATCTTGATTTTAGAATACATTTCCAGTAACATTTCACAAATTTATTGCTCAAATGGCCCCCCTGTCAACGTCATTTGAGCGCCAAAAGATCTTAAATCGATAAGACTAGAAATGAAGAATCAGATAGTGTATGCAACAGTTAATAATTCACCTGCAGTTCATGTTTGCCACTAAAACATTTGAATTTCTTCCAATATACTTATTAAATAAAAATCGTAACGCCGCTTTATCTACAAACACGAAATATTGTGCAAGAGTTCAAGACAAAGTACATAACAAAGTGAGCGCTGAGAAATATTTTTTTTTAATTTGAAGAAGCGTGTAAAATACGAAGCGATAGACTATGAAAAACTAAACGAAAGCATCGCCCTCGCAGAATACTCGTCAATTGACAACACATACGAGAACTTTGAGAAGTATTTAAAGTGTGGCATTCATAGTAGCACAACGGTCAAAACCAAAATCTTAAACCCACCGCGCCAAGATTGGATATGTAGAGAAATAACAGAGAAAATTAGGAGAAGAAATGAAATCTGGCATCGATTGAAAAAAAAAGCCAAGTAATAAAGACCTGATGGAAAGTCTTAAAATTGAAAGAAATATTACAGCCGAAACAATTAGGTACGCTAAGAAGAAGTACTACTATGAGGCATTTATGAAACATACTGCAGACCCCAAAAAGATGTGGAACTTAATAAATACATTGTCTAATAACAAAATCAAGTCACAGTGCACTCCCCCTAAACTTCTAACTGAATCTGGACCCTTAACCAATGGCAACGAGGTTTGTGAAAAATTCAACCGCTTTTTTTCTACGATTGGTTCCACCTTGCCCAACCTCATTCCTACACAACTACAACACCACAAAACTGTAACAACGCTAGATTCTCAACCATATGACAGAGAACTCACAAGCTTCACACTATGCCAAGCCAGCGAAGTATCCAAAGTGATCAAGAATCTTGATTTGAACTGTAATGCCGGTATCGATGGCATAACTACCAAAGTCGTCAAGTGCGTAAGTGAGTTAATAGTGAATAAACTGACCGACTGTATAAACATGCATCTTGCCAGTGATACTTTTCCAGATCAATTAAAGGTAGCCAAAGTTACTCCAATCCACAAATCTGGTGTCAAAACGGATCCTAATAACTATAGACCTATCTCAGTCCTTCCAATTATCTCTAAAATATTTGAAAGAGTCCTTTACACACGCTTAGATGAACACCTCACCTCAATAAATTTTCTCTTTGAAAGGCAATATGGGTTTCGAACACATTCTAACACCCTGTCAGCTACTACTGATCTAATTACGAAAATACAAATGAACATTGATCAAAAAAACATGGCGCTAGGCTTATTCATTGACCTAAAAAAGGCTTTTGATACAGTTAGCCACCCTATATTGCTACAAAAGTTAAAATACATAGGCGTATCAGGTGTAGCATATAAAATGTTCGAATCATACTTGAATAACAGGTTTCAGGTGGTTAAAATCGGAGAGTATGAAACTAAACCACATAATATCACGTTTGGTGTTCTCCAGGGATCACTGTTAGGTCCACCATTCTTCTTAATATACATAAACTCCATCCATAAGGTCCCAATACACGGGCATATTTCGCTATATGCGGACGATACCTGCCTATTTTAAATTGGTGGTTCTATAGCTGACATGATAAATCAAGCCCAAGAAGACCTAAACTTATTGTCCATCTGGTTTCAACAAAATCTTCTAACAATCAATGCAACCAAGACTAGCTACGTCATATTCAAAGCCAAAAATAAAAAAATACCACCTCATCCACCTCTTACAATTGAAAACCAAATACTCAAACTCAAACAACACGAGAAATACCTTGGGTTAAGATTAGACTGCCATTTATATTGGAAGGTTCAAATTAGCTACATCAGATCCAAAATGATATCGTTATTGGGCTCACTACGAAACATCGTCACGACACTGTCTACCATATAGTGTACGCCAGACAATATACAACTTTATATATGTCAGAACTTCAAAAATAGCAGCTGTAAACAAAAGCTTTACTACTGACTGTTGTATCTGCATTGTGACAGCGGGACCGCACTCATTACCTCAAGGCAGGGTAGTTACGCATAGTGGCTCAGTGTTAGATTTTTGGGAGTACCTACGAACCTAAATAATTTGAAATACTAATGTAATATTATATGTACAATGAAATACGTCAGTTTAATAAAATTGTAAGTCCGAGTGTCGAAGGACAATGATTAATGTGTACACTTTATATTTACATATTTCTCATGTAAGTGAAATGTAAATTTCTTTATGAGAATTTTTCTTTAACCAGAATTTGTATGGCGGTTCATTGTTTGAGCCCAACGCCTGCTGGTTTAGAATGAGCAAATCAACGTTGCGAGCTAATCGATGTGAAAATCCAAGATCGTTTTCTTGGTTTTCAAGTATGCTAAAGCCGATAGTGAGTTCAAAATGTAAATCTAAGATGGCGGCTGCGAAAATTTTCAAGTTTTCGACATGAGTGTCGTTTTCATAGTTTTTGAGGATGCTAAAGCCGATAGTGAGGTCAAAATGTATATCCAAGATGGCGGCTGCGAAAAATTTAAAAATTTTCGTCATTGGTATCGTTTTCTTGGTAAAATAATTTACGTAACTTGAAAACATACTTTTTTGTTTATAGATATATTTTGTAAGTTTTTAAAAATCATATTTATAAATCGGTCCACGCAATAAAAATATATAGGTGGTTACTTTAATGAAAGGAAATTTTATTTCACATTAAACGTCAGTGGGAGATCGTCCTAGGGCGACTGTCTGTGGTACTGTAGGTATCTGTGCCGCTCGCAACAGGGATATTTTACTAAATACGCACTTTGCATTACACTTTTATTATTTGACTTGTATTCATTATTTAGTAATAACAATATTTGTAGTTTAGTAAAAAGGAATAGGTACCTACTGCCATAAGACAGAAAAAACCATAGTTTATTAATTTTGAGAACACCCTAAAGGAAATAAATAAACATAAACAGGCTTAGACCACGTTCGCACGGAAGCAAAAATATCGCGGCGGGATTTTATCGCACACTGGATTTTCAATTCTCGGTATTGAGCCGAGTGTTGACAATCCAACGCGCTGGGAAGCACTCTCATCCCAGCGCGTTGAGAAAACACACTGTTGGATTTTCAACTCTCGGTGCCAAGCAGAGCGTTGAAAATCAAGTGAAGAAATAAAATCACCCGTTTCGAACCTGGGCTTAAAATAAATAAAGACAATACGAATAAATATCCCAATAAATTATATTTAAGCGAGGTGCCACGTTCTTGGGCCGATTTGCCCCCAAGGACAAATGTATAGGTAGGTAGGTACCTCATTTGTATGACGTATCTACTAGCTAGATATTGTCTCTACAAGGCCTAGATCTCGAGATTAGATGAGATATCCTAATATGTTGAGATAAGACAGACTTTTACATAAATTATAGATTTAAATCAGCATCGTGCCTCTCAAAAAACGTTTTTTTTTTTTTTTTTGTAAATTTTGTAAGTTGTACAAACAGCCCTAGCTATGGAAGTGCAGAGTCTCATAACACAGGTGTCATCATCCTTAAAAGGAGGCTCCAATCATAAACTAAAGTAAACTAGTTGGTACAGAAATAAACATTTTGTAATTTGTAATATAAATTAGTTAAAACCTTCTAAATGTGATACTAATTCACTTAGGTGAGTGATTGCGTAAGATTTTAACCTGGACAGGGTTTGTTTACTGTTTTAACAGATACTTTAGGAACAGAGTGTACAAGGCAAAAGATTGGCGTCTTTGTCTGTGCCAACAAAATCAGGACCATTTTTCTTCCTCACCAGGCCAACTGTATCTGGGAAGTGTGTGCTGCCACCATACCCTGAGCACGGTACCTATGTGGAGACCAATAATCCTTCCGCCTCCCCTGGCCAGAGCTTCGAGTACGTGAACTTGAATATCACTTGTGACCAGGGATACGGAGTGGTTGGTGATGCCGTGTCATACTGCCAGGGCGGAAAATGGCTTAAACCCATACAAAAGTGTGTTCGTGAGTATTTTATTTTAATTTTATTTATTTGGGACAAAAAACAGTAATTCGTTACAGCATTTATAAATATTAGTAGTAAGAATGCACCCACTTGATTGTCCACGAAATAATATCTGAAGGAAGGTAAGATAACAGACGTGTATTGAACAAATGAAAAAAAATCAACAACGCTTATTACGAGTATAAGGGGATTTCACCATTGTCACCGACAAGAACGCTTAAGGTGATGTTACCCATTACACGCTCGAAATCAGTTGGTAAAATGTTAGGAAGTACCTCCAGTTATCTGCCGGTCTATTCTGTAATAATCTCACGGTGATAACTTAGGTGAAGTGAGCTGTCATTCCACCTGCTGCTTGGGACTGACAACTCACTCCGAGCTCACTTCACCTAAGTTTTCACGGTGAGATGGTTACAGAATAGCACTGCTGTGCTTCCAGCAGCTTTGTATCTCTAACTAAAGAGTTACCCGGACGTAACCCGGATATAAAGATATCCGGGTTACGTTGCTATGGTTTTGTTCTTTTTATTAATTTTCCTTTACTTGACAAATATACTTTTGCAAAGTAACATTTCGGTTTTCCTTGATATGGTAGCAGAGCAATATAAAATATTAATGATTGTTTATTCGTTGCAATAGTGGACAAAGACTCGAATAATTATTATGCGAACAGCAGGCGTAAAAATCGAGATCAGTCGACTTGACGGTCCCACTAACTGGAACACATTGAGGTACAAGGTAGTTAAAGCTTTTACTTAAAAGTACTCCTGGCACACTATACGGAATAGAAGGCAAGTTAATTAAGCCAAAAGATCCTGGAGAAACGGCAAAACCTGTAAATATACAAAAATATAATCATGAAATGCAAATTTTCTAAAACTGTGACAATCAAGCGCTTCTTATTCATACTACAATTATGACTAAAGAGTGAGTGTGACACGTCATGTGATATGTGGAAAGAGCTTCATAGGCTTTATGATGGGGCAAAAAAAACAAGAGCTACGACATCTGTATGAAATTATTCCGCTACCGGAAAAGCAATGAACATGATATATGGCCACACATATTTCGACACTCAAAACTGTGAAATGAAATTGTTTATTCTGTAAATAGGATATTGGAATCACTGTTACACGTCATTTTTTTTAAATATTTTTTTTTAATAAAATTAGCTAGATGAGTTCGGCGTTTTCTATCTGACTACTCTGAGAAGAAAGGCCGAAACAAACTCAGAGGTCACAGTCTCTTTTAAAGTCCAGACATAATCTTGGCCAGGCCATATGAGGACCATGTAGATTAGTCTGAAATGGTCTTTTGAGAAAAGAACCACACAGATTTGAGTGGACCTGTCCTGTCAGTGCAAGCATTTGTCAGTAATCGTGGAGCTCAACTCAGAACTTAAGGAGCTCAACTCGACGAACAATACCAAAGAAAGGACATTCGGGTAGGCCGCATAAACTACTCAAACTGCCAGACCATCATTAAAACTAATCGAGGAAGAAAACAATAATAATAATAATAAAATAAACAAAAGAATACAGAAGAAGGTGGAAGTACCAATGAACTTCTCATGTTAAGAGGAGAAAACGGTATGACAAGCAAGGGCAAAGCATAAAGAAATGGAAGAAATGCAATTATTGTGGAGAAGGCTTTCATAAAGTCACATCATGCAAGAAGTGGATTGCAGATGGTAGACCCCCCAAACTTCCAAAGCAGTCTTCAAGTATTGGGATGTTGACAGGCCTTGCTTTAACATCCACCGTCGGGTTCCCAAATAACGGTAGGAGGGGTTCACATCGGCGTCGAGTCGACGATGAAGTACCTGGGACTCGTCCTCGACAGTCGGTGGAACTTCGTGGAGCATTTCCGACGTTTGGCTCCCAGACTGGACCGGGCCGGGGCTGCCTTGAAGCGGCTCCTGCCCAATCTAGGGGGTCCAAACGCCTCCTGCCGGAGGCTATACGCGGGGATCGTGCGGTCCATGGCCCTGTACGGGGCACCGGTGTGGGCGCGTTCGTTGAGGCGGCGGCCTGCCCGCCGGTTGAACGCGTCCCAGAGGGTCATGGCCACCCGGCTGGTCCGGGGATACCGCACGGTCTCCGGTGAGGCGGCGAGCCTCCTTGCCGGATTGCCGCCATGGGATCTGGAGGCAAAAGTCCTCGCGCATATTTGGGAGTGGCGCGGGGAGGCGAAACGCCGGGGCTTGACTCCGATGCCGCGAGAAATCGCGGCACAGCGGACAGAGCTCCGACGGGATCTCATGGCGTCATGGAGAGTGCGATTGTCGCAACCCAGTGCTGGGCACGCCACTATTGCGGTGATAAGTCCCCTCTTTGAGGAGTGGCTGGAGAGGCGCCACGGCGTCCTCACCTTCCGCTTGACGCAGGTCCTCACCGGACACTGCTGTTTCGGGAGGTACCTGTTTCGTATAAGGCGGGAGGAAACGTCCGGGTGTCATCACTGCGTGGATCGCCCGGAGGACACGGTGGAGCATACGGTGGAGGTATGCCCGGCTTGGGCAGAGCACCGCCGTGTCCTCGTGGAGGCGATCGGTGGCGGGGATCTCTCGCGTCCGGCCCTGGTCCAGGCCATGGTACGGAGCGAGAGGGCATGGGAGGCCGTCACCTCCTTCTGCGAAGCAGTAATACACGCGAAGGAGGAGGCGGAGCGCGTGAGGGAGAGGCAAATTTCGCGCCTTAACGCCCCTAGCCGCCGCAGGAGGAGACGCCCTGGGCGTCGGGAATCGATCGCGGATTCCCGGCCACCGTAGGCGCGAGCTTGCGGACGGTGAGCAATGGGTAGCTCGCCGTCCGGTAAGGACCAAGCCCGGGTCGACGGCGCGTTGTGTTCCACGCGCGCCTCAAAGAGTGTCAGCGAGTGAAGGGGTCCGATGAGACCATTGCCTGCCGGGGTTGCGGGAAAGTCCGAAAGGGATACCGTGGCCCCCTGGCATTGCACAGGCAACAGAAGGAACACGGGTGGGTTTTAGTCAGTAAGAGTCTGACACGCCCTCCCGCTCCACCCAGAGCGGGAGACGTCATTTGATGATTTCCCACCCAAAAAAAAAAAAAAAAAAAGGCCTTGCTTTAACATGCGAAGATAAGGACTCGTTTTATGTGGATAATGGCGCTACAAGCCATGTTATCAATAGAAGAGATTATATTCCACATCCTCTAAAAGTTTGGTAAACATCATAAGGTTATGACAGCTAACGGAGAGATATTTGAAGCCATAGGCAAAGGTTCTGTTCAACTGGAAGCTGATATTAATGGCTACAAAGAGTTACTGGTCTTAACAAATGTATGGTACGTTCCAAGAATTGAAAGAAATCTATTTTCTGTGCTAGCCGCGCAAGATACGCTAAAGAATAGCATCTTCCAGTCAACTGCTCTGAGATGTAATGTGAAGAATGATGGCAAAGTAATTTTAGTCGGGAATCGCGACAAGTATGGTGGTCTGTACAAACTCAATGTTAAAGTATTGATGCCTAAGCTTGAGATAAACCAACTAACGACGTCACAGAATCTTCAACTCTACCATGAACGCCTGGGACACCAGAACAAGAGACATGTAGCAAAACTGATACAAAGAGAGCTTGAAGTAAAGCTAGACTCAAGTTCTGCTGATATCTGTGAAGGTTGAGCCTTCGGCAAGAGCCATAGGCAGAAATTTGGAGAGAGACCAAGAGCAACTAAGCATGGAGAGCTAATCAGCACAGACGTATGCGGACCATTCCCTTACTCGATCTCAAAGTTCAGACAATATGTTCTGTTCAAAGACACCTATTCAAAATATCGATGGATCTACTTTCTGAGACAAAAGTCTGAAGTTCACGCACGCTTGAAGGACTTTCTAGCTGAAGCAAAAACTTCTGGACACGTCGTGCAGAGTTATTGAGCGATAATGGAGGCGAGTTTGATAATGAACAAGTACGCAATACTTTGAGACAACACAGCTCTAAACAAAGGTTTACAATACCATATACAGCGCAACAAAACTGTTCTTCTGAAAGAGAGAATCGTATGATTGTGGAGATGACAAGAGCACTAACACAAGAGCATGCTCATGATAACATTCCAGAAGGTTAATGGGCTGAGATATCCAAAGCTTCTGTTTACATATTGAACAGAACGGGACCTACTCCTGTAGAAGGAAAGTCTCCGCATGAGCTCTGGTACGGCAGAAAGGATCAATAGGTGTCTAGGATCAATCACCTGAAAGTCATTGGACGCAATTGCTATGTGCATGTCCGAAAACAGAAGAAAATAAGTAAGATAGCGAGGAAAGCTGAAAGAGGAATACTTATCAGGTATGACGGTGATGAAGGATATCGAGTTTTTGATGTTAAGGACCTAAAACTCATTAGATCTCGAGATGTTATGTTTGATAAAATACCTGTACTTGAGAAAAACAAGATTGACATAACTTCACAATCACCTGAACCTGAAAGGAATACGTAAGAGCTCCCATTGCACTTTACAGACTCTGAAACTATTCGCGAGGAAAGTCACTCCCGTCCACCATCAAAAGCAAATGACAGCACCGAAGAGGGTTATGAGTCACTAGAAGAAGAAGAGACAGCTCATACAGGGCCTATAACACGAGAACTGCGTGATCGAAGCCAAATTAGACCTCCACAACGGTTTAGCTTTGATCAGTATGTTCATCAAAATCATCATCATTTCAGCCATAGAACGTCCACTGCTGGCCTCCTCCAATGATTTCCAAATTGGCCGGTTGGAAGCGACCTGCATCTAGCGGCTTCTTGCGACCTTTATTAGGTCGTCTGTCCACCTTGTGATCAGTATGTTAATGAGGCTATATCTATTCCTGATCCGACTTCATATCGAGACGTGATGCAAAGCTCTGAAAAAGATAAGTGGATCGAAGCGATGAATAATGAAGTTAAATCTCTACGAGATGATCAGACTTGGGAACTGACGAAACTACCTAAGAATAGGAAAGCACTACGATGCAGATGGGTATTACAGTTGCCAATGCACATTTGGGGTTCCACAAGGTAGCACTCTTGGGCCCACCTTATTCTTAATATACAATGTGGATCTGGACTTACGACATTAAATTAAAACGAGCACAGTACTAGTCCATAGAAACATTTTAAAATACGAAGATTAGTAGTTAATGGAAAATTGAAAAATTGCAATTTTCAAACAAAATAAATAGCAGAATCAACTGCATAAAAAGTAAACACGCTTTATCTACGAAAAGTCACTAAGCTGTTGCGCGGCCCGATGCGGGTCGCGGCGTGTTTACCTATTATTACGGACTACATCATGGATGGATCTACATCATGTTGAAAAATAAGAAAATGAAAAATAATTTCCTGTGGCTAAAGTATTCATTGGATTTGATTGATTTTTTGTATACGGGTAAAGAACATGACACTCTTTATGTGGTTTTGAGGAATGTCAATCGTCCTGCTCCACATTGTATATTAATGAATTATTTAACGTAACCCTGCATAATGTGGAACTCCTTATGTTTGCAGGTGACACTGTTCTAGTTTTTCACGGGAAGAACTGGGATAGCGTCCGCCAAGAGGCCGAGAACGGTCTAGCTAGCATAACGCAATGGCTAGAAAACAGTTTACTCTCGCTGAACACCTCCAAAACAAAATTTGTTTGTTTCAACAAATCCCACTTAACAAATCCAGGCCCGAACTTCTCCATAAAAATTCACGTGTTTCCATGCAATCGGACCAACAATCGGTGCAACTGTAGTTGCAGCTCGCTATCCCAAACCCCCTCTATTAAATACTTAGGTATAATTATAGACAAGAGGCTCCACTGGAGCACCCATACAATTGCATTAGCTGGAAGGATTAGAAAAATGATTTATATATTTAAGAACTTACGCAGTGTGGCAACCCTCCAACTACTAATCCAAACATACCGCGCCCTGTGCGAGTGCCTATTCAGGTACTGCATCTGAGCCTGGGGTGATGCAAACAAAAATCACCTTATCGCAGTAGAAAGAGCGCAAAGAGCTGTACTAAAGGTGATCATGCGCTTACTTTACAGACACCCAACAGCTAATGTCTATGAAAGGGCAGGTGTACTGACGGTGAAGAAACTTTTTGTACTCGAGATGTCGACAAGATACCATAAGTATACGGTACCTTATAACGAATCTACTTGCCTATTAAAAATAAAACAGTAAGTAGACAAGTTAAATATTTATATTATTAAATTAGTCTAAAAAATACAGAAAGAATTTAAAAAAATGACTAACCTACCTAAAATAACCTACCTACTCTCAGAAATATAAGGTGGGAGGTTTTATGAGGGAGGTATAATACGGCACTCTGGTCAGGCCTCGTCAGCTTTGAAGCAACCAGCCTCCCAGTTGTTTTGGCAGGATCAGGTTGTGGATGGCCTTCTTGGCAGGGACGCAGTATCGGGACTCGAGTACATTTAGCCCAGTAGCCAAGATGAGCACATTCCGAATGTTGATTATGCTGCAAATGAGGGTTTAGTACTCAGACAGTTCGACGTCTCTACAACCTTCCAATACTCAATACTCAATACTCAATTCTTTATTGCATTCCATATGTATTACATAGATGGTATAAAAAGTAAAAGATCAATATGGACCCTGTCGGGCACAGCACAATTAGGAGAGAGGAAGAGGGATAAGTTACAATTAAAGCAATTACTATTTTTATAAATTAATTATTAGATGTGTTTAATTGAGTGTATAATTATTTATATATATATATATAATTATACATTATTATTATATATTACTACGTTTGTGTAAATAGGTGTAATTTTGATATTATGTATTTATATGGATAATGTAGTGAATTTCTCAGAAGTATTTTGATTATTATTATATTATATTATTAATTATGTATTCATATTTTCATATTTATATTTGATTTTCTATATTCCATATTAGATTATATTTATTTCATAATGTTTTCTGTATAAGAGAGAGAATAATTTTATTTTGCAATCGTTTTGTCTTCTAAAAACTCCTTTACTGAGTAGTATGACTTGGATTCCAGAAATTGTTTCAATTTATGAATAAATGTATTTGTTTTACTTACTTCTCTAATTTCATTTGGCAATTTATTATATATTTTTATGGACATAACTAAAGGGCTGGTTGAGTGCATTTTGAGTCGGGATTGAGGTATGTTTATTTTGTTTTTATTGTGTCGAAAGGTGTATCTTGTTTGTGTTTCTTCGCAAGTGGTGTAAAAATCTGGGTGGTTTCTGACAAATTTACATAATTCTAAGATATATAGACAGGGAAGTGTCAGTATTTTGTGTTTTCGGAAGTGTGGCTTGCAGCTATCTGTTTGTTCTATGTTGGTTATTATTCGAATTGACTTCTTTTGCAAAATAAATATAGTTAGTGAATCTGTACTGTTACCCCACAGCATGACCCCATAGCTGAGCCATGCCTGGGCATATGCATAGTAAGTAACAAGTGCAGTCTGTAGGTTAGTAGTTTTTTTAATTTCACGTAGTGCATATGAGAATGTTGATAATTTTGCTCTTATTTTCTGTATATGGGATTTCCAATTTATGTGGGTATCTATAGACAAACCGAGGAGAGTAAATTCATTTACTTGTTCCAGTTTTGCATTATTAAAAATGAAATTTAGTTTTAATGGGGATTTTTGATGGGGATGAAAAGTAATTAGTTTTGTTTTGGTGACGTTTATTTCTAGATTATGATTATCCATCCAGGTTACAGCTGTAGAAAGAAGAGAATTTAATTTGGCGCTTATATTGTCATCGCTCTGGCATGAGATGAGATGAATACGGTACTGTGAAAGAAGAAATCTTTATGCGACAGCCGGAAGGATACGATGACAAGACAGGTCGTGTATGCAAATTGAAAAGACGCTTATACGGATTGAAACAGGCACTTAAGTGTTGGAATGAGTGTATCCACGATTTTCTAATGAAATCAGGTTTCATCCGGAGTGAAGCAGATTCCTGCGTCTACGTCAGGGAAAGGGGAGAGGAATGATGCTCGCACTTGATTATTGGCCGCGTCAGACGAATAAGAGGCTGAACATTGAAATGAATTAGAAGGGCGTTTTACAATCACAACGAAAGTACCGTCCTATTTTCTTGGCCTGGAAATAAAACAACACAAAGGTTGTACTATTAAAGTCCACCAAACTGCGTACACTAAGAAATTGCTTGAAAAGTACGGAATGAGCAATTGTAAAGAAGTTGGGACACCCATAATAAAATCTGTACAAGAAATGGAGGAACAAGATAGTCCTGACGAATCTCAAGACTTTCCTTATCAGCAAGCTGTTGGGTGCTAGTCATATCTAATGGTTGGCACTAGACCAGACATTGCGTATGCAGTTGGGGTAGTGTCTCAAAAGCTGGATAAACCGACCAAAATTAACGTGCAGCAGGTGAAGAGGATATTTAGGTACCTGAAAGGAACTACAGGACTCAAGTACAAGAAGGATGAAAATCGTCTCGTCTGCTACAGCGACGCCGACCACGGTGGCGACGATGCGACTGAATGCTCTACGAGCGGGATCGTATGTTTGTATGCTGGCTCGGCAATATCCTGGCGCAGATCAAAGCAATCCATGGTTTCGCTATCACCCACTGAAGTGGAGAAAGTAGCGGCCAGTGAGGCATGTCGTGAGTACTCGTGAGATTGTTTGGTTAAGGAGATTGTTCCAAGTCTTCCAAGACCTAAAAACAAACCTTGATGTGCCTATCTTGCGAATCGACAATGAGCCTGCAATTAAATTGGCTTACAACCCTCCTTATGAGCAACACCGAAAAACTAAGCACATAAAGTTAAAACACTTGTATGTGAGATAATGTTGTAGCGGTTACACCGCCACAAACGAACTACGCATCAAAGACATGACGTCACACAAATCCTGCATCGCGCAATTAGAGTTTACCGCGCGAACGACATAAATATAAGACTATCCGACATCAACAGTTGGGCAGTCGGCCCGCCAGACACAACACCCTTCTGGTCGGAGGATCCTCCCTTTTCTATGGTGGATGAGTGAACTTTACACCCTGTTTCTCATTCTACTAAAATGTGTTTCGGAAAAGGACGTAACTATTGAGCAAGTACCGACAGCAGAACAACTTGCAGACATCTTTACCAAGCCGGCTTACAAACCAAGATTGGTGAAAGTCGGTGAAGAGTTCGGATTGAAAAAGAAGAGGGAATGTTAGGAAGTACTTCCAGGTAACTGTTCTTCTAGCAGCTTTGTATCTCTAACTCTTTATATCCGTGTTACGTTGCTGTGGTTTTGTTCTTGTTATTATTTTTTCTTTACTTGACAAATATACTTTTACAAAGTTACATTTCGGTTTTCCTTAATAGTAAACACCAAATCTGAGAAGATCAGGGGCGTGAAACATGTGTCTTAAGGGCAATTACCGAGAAACGGAGAACTTTTTTTTTTAAATTCAATCAGTGATCCGTATTATTTTACACGCTAATAATACGGATGTGCACACTTCCCGCTGAATAACAGTCCTAAGTCCTGTTAGAATGTGGTAACATTGTATAATCCATCAATATCATGGTGTTGATGAACGGCAACACTGTTGCGGAGTGTCAAGTTACTTTTTTTTGACACTGACGTTTCTCCTTCTTCTCGTTTTGGACTCCCGGCATGGATAGCCTATGTAATTATAATATCCTTAAATTACTATAGAATTACTACTATTTATCTTGAGAATAAATAGGAATAATTGTATGTACCACTAACGTGCTCTTCGTTTCATTTCGGTTGACTCCGAGTATCTTACCACCTGTTACCACGTGCTGCCTGCATCCACTTACTAACCTTTGTGGATTCCGATTAACAATACACTCGCTATTCAGACCTCTCAACAGGTTATGGGCTCAGTGGATTAAAGGCAAGACAAGCCGTGGTGTTTTTCTACACATCAAGGGTGAGTGCGCACATTGTGCACGTGGTCGCACGTCATCATGGTGGACACGTTACCTGATAATGGAGTAGTGGTTCCTGGCACCGGCGCAGCGATGTACTCGCTCGGTGGAGGTATACACGTCGAAAAATTGGAAGGCGTTGGTAACTACAATTCTTGGAAATTTCAAATGAAAATGTTGTTGACCCTAGAGGGGTTATGGAATTGTATTGAGGGTGAGGACAGTCAGACAGACACATCGCGAGATCAACGAGCTCTAGCACGCATATGCCTTAGTGTGAAAGGTGCGTGTCAACAACATGTGCGGCATTGTGTAAAAGCGAAGGATGCTTGGATAAAGCTCGCAAACGCATTTGAAGATAAAGGTCTTTATCGGCGAGTTTTACTACTGCGGCAGCTGCATCACACCGATTACGGTCAGTTTAGTTCAATGACTGATTATATTGATGGAATTATGACACGAGTTCAACAGTTGGCGGACATAGGCCGAATCATAGAAGATGCAGAGGTCGCTGAGCTCCTGCTCAGTGGATTGCCCCAGGAGTTTGACGCTTTGGTCTCTAATTTGGAGACAGCATGTATCACAAACGCATTGTCTAGTGAGCTGGTTCGTTCGAGATTGATACAAGAAGACTATCGGAAGAAAAACTTTTGTGACAGAAACATTGATACTGCTTATGTATCAAAGAATAGAAAAGTACCAAAAAGTAAGGTTATTTGTCACTATTGTAAGAAGATTGGTCACATCAAGTCGAAGTGTTTCAAGATGAAGAAGGACATGACGAAACCAGAAGATACATCGCTTGTGGCTGCAGCATTTATGGCCAAATCACAAGATAGTTGGCTAGTTGACTCTGGGTGCTCCGCACATATGTGTAATGATAAGAATTCGTTTTCAGAGCTAAAAGATTGTAATAATTCAATAAGCATCGCAAATGATGAGAAGTTAGAATGTTTAGGTAAAGGAATAATACACATTAAGACTGGAAATGTGATAAGGAAACTATTAAATGTTTTATATGTACCTAAACTTGCTCATAATTTGTTGTCTGTCAGCTGTCTTACACAAAGGGGCTTTAGTATTTTATTTAATGACCAGGGTTGTTCCATACATGAGAATAGCAGTAAGATTTCTGGCAACCCAATTGTTTGTGCTTCCAAAGATAATGGTCTTTTTAGGGTAGACTTTGAGGTGTGTCGATCTGGTAGGTATTCGCAAATTGTGCATTCTTCTCTCCTGTGTGATAGACAGGAGGACCAGAGTGCAAAGGATGCTGCTCATACTGTGCCTATTGATATATGGCACAGGAGGCTTGGCCACCTTGGTATACAGGGTATGTGTACTTTAAAGAATGGAAGTGTAACTGGTGTTCTGTTTCAGACTGACAATGTGCAGGATCTGAAGTCATGTGTTCCATGTTTAGAGGGAAAGATGGCTGCCAAGCAGTTTCCAGTTGGAGAGGCAAGGCGAGCTACCCAATCCCTCGAATTGATCCATTCTGATGTGTGTGGGCCGTTACCTGAGAGCAGCTGGAATGGTGCGAAGTACTTAGTAACGTTTACTGATGACTACACCAGGAAGACTTTTGGGTATCTAATGAGGCACAAATTGGAGGTAATGTCTCATTTTGTTAATTTTAAAAGACTTGTAGAGAAACAAGTAGGGTTGCCAATTAAAATTTTTAGGTCTGATGGTGGTGGTGAATATTGCAATGAAAGTTTATCTAGATTTTTGCAACAGCAAGGAATAATTCACCAAAAGTCCATACCATACTGTCCGAGTCAGAACGGCGTCAGTGAACGCCTAAATAGGACACTTTTGGAGAAGGCTCGATGTATGCTGAGAGGTGCTGGTCTCTGTGGGCGCTATTGGGGGGAGGCAGTTATGACTGCCATTTATTTAAAGAATAGGTGCCCCACTGCTGCTCTTTCAGGCCGTACGCCAGAGGAGGTTTGGACCGGATCTAAACCAGATCTAAGTCACCTTCATGTGTTTGGTTGCATAGCATACTCTCTTGTTCCTGACAAGAAACGTCGTAAATTAGATCCTAAAAGCAAAAGGTATTTATTTGTTGGATATTCTGAAACTTCAAAAGGTTATAGGTTAATGGACCCTTCAGTTCCTAAGAAAGTTGTTTTGTCCAGAAATGTTGCATTTATTGAGAATAAATTTTATGATAGTTTCAATGACAATAACAATACTGAAAAAGACTGCATTTATTATGAATTGACTAGTGATGTCAATAATTTGAATTCAAATGGTATTAATGAAATTAATTGTAATAATAATGATAGTAATGTGATAAATTCTAGCAAAAGTGTCTGTGATAATATTAATAATTTGAATTCAATTAATGAAAATGTTATGAATACTAGTCAGCATACAAGTTGTGGTAAGGAAAGGTCTGTATTAAATGATACTACAGGTGAGGTAATAGTTTTTTCAGATGTTGAAGAAGAGTACTGCACAGGCAGCGAGGACGAGAGCATCCCTGCTGTTTCGTCAGTGTGTGGCGTGCACCACGAGAGTGTGTCGCCTTCACACGAGGCGTCGGCTAAGGGCGGAGGTGATTCTTCACCCCCGGTAGCTGAGAGTCAGCGTCCTGTGCGTAGTACCAGATCCAGATTACCGGTAAAGTACAATGATTACGAAACAGACTTCTGTTTGACAGCGCATGATTATCCATTTCTTGAACCTCAATCTTTTGAGGAAGCTGTAAATTCTCCTGATAGTCATGAATGGAAGGCTGCAATGCAATGTGAGTATGACTCACTGCTTTCTAACAATGTATGGAAGTTAGTTGATAGGCCCCATAATGAAAATGTAGTAAAATGTAAATGGGTGTACAAGAAAAAGTATGATGCAAATGGCAATTTTGACAAATTTAAAGCAAGATTGGTTGCCAGGGGTTTTACCCAAGTAAAAGGAGTAGATTACAACGATACATTCTCCCCTGTTGTGCGTCATAGCACCATGAGAATACTGTTTTCTTTTGCAAATGAGCTGAATCTAAGTATAGACCATATAGATGTAACAACTGCATTTTTAAATGGTGACCTCCAGGAAACCATATTTATGGAACAGCCTCCTGGCTTTAGTAATAATAATTGTGAAAACAAGGTGTGTTTATTGTTAAAAGGCATTTATGGCCTTAAACAAGCAAGCAGAATTTGGAATGCTAAAGTGCATAATTTATTAACTAGCAATGGCTATAAGCAATGTAAGTGTGAACCTTGTGTGTATTTAAAGCATTCTAATAAGGACATAATAATTGTTGCATTGTATGTGGATGATTTTTATGTGTTTTACGGTACTAAAAATAATGAGCTGTTTCCTTTGCTTGATGATAATTTCAATGTCAGAAACTTGGGAAGTTTGAAAAACTGTTTAGGAATAAATATTGATAGAAATCGAGCAAAAGGTATTATGAAGCTAAGCCAGTCTGAATACATAAAGAGACTATTACAGCGCTTCGGTATGGAAAATTGTAAAACTGTAAAGACCCCTATGCCTACCAATTGTAAATTAGTTAGGGGAGACACTAATTTATGTGATGATCAATATAACTATAGGCAGCTTATGGGATGTCTTATGTATTTATCTGTATGTACTAGACCTGACATCTCATACGCTTGTAGCCAACTGAGTCAGTTTAACAACTGTTTTGATGTGACACATTGGCAGGCAGCTAAAAGAATATTGCGATATTTAGCAGGGACAATTAACTATTCTTTATATTACTATAAAGGGAGTAAATTGAATTTGACTGCTTTTGCAGATGCTGACTGGGCCAATGACCCAAATGATAGAAGATCATATACTGGGTTTGTTGTAAAATTTGGGAATAATGTAATTAATTGGGAATCACGTAAACAACGTTGCGTAGCACTATCCAGTACTGAAGCTGAATATTTAGCAATAACAGATGTATGTAAAGATATTTGTTTTATAAGAAACTTCATGATGGAGATCATACCTAAAGAATATAATGTAACAATATTTAATGATAACCAGTCTGCTCAAAAATTGTTACAAGTTAAAGAATATTGTCATAAACGCACTAAGCATATTGACATCAGATACCATTTTGTAAAAGACTTTGTTCAAAATGACTCTGTAACAGTTAAGTATTTGCAGACAGATTGTATGATTGCAGATGTGCTTACAAAGCCTTTATGTGCTGTAAAACATGATAGATTTATAAAAGATATGAATGTAAAAGTCTGACTTATTATTTAATATGTTGTTGTGATAATAATACTATTTGACGGACTATGTTGATAAATCTGTTTATAAATAATACCTGCTTATTTTTGCTAAGATGTTGATATTATCTATTGACTATGTTGTAAAAGTTGGTAGAGTGGGTACTTACCTTATATTAATAGAGAGTTGTAGAGTACTCACTTGACTTCTATAAATTATAAGAAAAATTGTAGAGCCATAGAGCAATTTGTTAATTTTATGGAGTTCTAGAGTTAATTCTGATTTTGAATGTAGAGCTCTAGTGTAGGTATTTAAGCATGTTTTTCCGATATTGTGTTATTATAGTGTGACATGATGTTGCATGGATTAAGGGGTAATGTTAGAATGTGGTAACATTGTATAATCCATCAATATCATGGTGTTGATGAACGGCAACACTGTTGCGGAGTGTCAAGTTACTTTTTTTTGACACTGACGTTTCTCCTTCTTCTCGTTTTGGACTCCCGGCATGGATAGCCTATGTAATTATAATATCCTTAAATTACTATAGAATTACTACTATTTATCTTGAGAATAAATAGGAATAATTGTATGTACCACTAACGTGCTCTTCGTTTCATTTCGGTTGACTCCGAGTATCTTACCACCTGTTACCACGTGCTGCCTGCATCCACTTACTAACCTTTGTGGATTCCGATTAACAATACACTCGCTATTCAGACCTCTCAACAAGTCCTACGTAATATAGCTTTTAGAGAGTTCAGGCTCAGTGTTAAAGGCTTTGATTTTTGCAAATCTTTCGCACTAGGTGCTACCGTAAGGTAAGACAGGCCCTAGAGCAGGGATTCCCAACCTTTTAACATACGTGCCCTTTAACTTTCATTTAAAATTATTAAAATTGGACCTTCAATTTGATTACCTAGCAACTGTATACCTATTGATTGTGACTCTAGGGTCAATAAAAAACTCGTGATGTTTTATAAGATTTTATTGTAAAGTATATTGTTCTTATGTATATGTGATTAAACGTATTTCTTTTAGATAAACCACGCTGTGCTACCTTAACCTCCAAAAAGTTATGGGTCCAGGACGCAGAAGTGTTGAATGGAGCTTCCAAAAATATAAATCACAAAACTTGACGACCACAATTTGGTCACCTGGAAATACCGATTGGTTGCTTGGAGGGAGATGGAAACTTTAACGAAGATGATATTTTCGTTGATGAATATCAAGATGATGTCAATGATGAAATTGTCACAGATGAACGTGAATATGTGTTCCCGGAACAAATGTAACTTCGAGACCGTTCTTTGTAACGTCCTCCAGATAGATTCAAAGACCTTGTTATGAACGCTATAATGGGATACAATGAAACAGAAACGTACAATTACGTGATTATACGTATTTCTTTTGGATAAACTACGCTCTGATACCTTAATCTCCAAAAAAAATTACTACACCTCTGAGTTGATTTGTCGACATAATCAGAAAAGCACAAGAAAGTAAACCGAGTGAAAGTGATGTCGAAATTTTTTTGCACCCTCTTGGATAGGTTAAATTTTCTTTTGATTATTCAAACAGAAATAGGAGTCACTTTGTCGACTTATGCAGAACATTTGAAGAATCAAGAGAATATAGAATTGAAGAGCGAACGAAGCGAGCTCGAAGATTGTAGCAAGCCGTTTTGGTTGGGTTCGGCATTATTTAGTCCATTCGTAAAGAAATTGAAAAACTTATTTAATTTATTTATGCAGAAAAGCTGAACCTCATTTTACAGCACATAACTAAGAATGTATTATGTAACGTTTGGGTTTTGGAAACTAGTCTTAACTTTTTCTAGTACCATGAACATAAGATAAGAGATAAGATAAGATTTATTTATTTGTATAAACATGGTATATAATACATACAAGAGCATGCAAGATGATAATAAATTACATTATAGTGCAATCATGTTTAGCCTTATAATACATTGGCGTACAAATATTTTAGTCACATTAGGACTACTTTTAATCAATAGAACTTAGGTATAATAAAATTACTGTCAGACAAGTTTTTTGTCAAAAAATTCAGACACACTATAAAACATTATCAACTGACGTTTGAACGCATTGATATTTAGCTCCTTCCAACGCTTGGGTAGCTTGTTAAATATAGTTGGAGCCATGCAGATGATACTTTTGCGCATGAGTGCAGTTTTAGCAGGATATACGTGAATTATGCTCATATCCCGTCTATTACGTGGGACAGCGTCCTGTAAGCGTGGAAATAATTTGGGATTCGCTTTAGCAAACATTACAGTTTCGAGGATATACAGACAAGGCAATGTTAATATCTTGTATCTTATAAAATACGGTTTACAAGTGTCATCAGTCTTTCTGCCCCCCCATAGGTCACTCTACGCCCCCCGGCGGGGACGCGCCCCACCGGTGGGGGATTCCTGACCTAGAGAGTTCAGGCTAGGTTGCGCCACGATCTTCGCAAGGTGGCTTACCGAGAATCGAGATGAATGGTATGCGATTGAAGAGGCTGATGTCCAGAAGTGGACTGTTGCAGGCTGATGGTGATGATGATGATCACTAGAAACGCTTCTCAAAAGTAATGTATTACAAACACAAATCACCAATGAAATAGATAGATATAAAAACCATGTTTTGTGTACACAAAAGAAATAGCACAACACACGACAGCACACTTAGGTACATAATAACAAAAAACATGGAAATACAGAAAAAACTGTAGGTACTTCAATGGTGGTTAAACACGACCCAATATAACACAGCGAATATTTGTTTTGGTGAGCATGTTGTTGTGAAAACTCCGTTCGTCCTGTCAGCCATTAAAGCAGGGTACACAAGCATCTTCATGGCTCACTCGTTCCATCGTAGACCTCATCCAGTCGCTTATCATCAGGCGAGAACGTAGGCAGAACGTAGGCAGGGCCCATTCACAAAAAACATAACAGTTGCCATTCCATTAGAGTTGAGCGAGGTAGCTAAACTATGAAGCTAAGCTAAGAAACTTTGTGTCAATTTCCACCAGGGTTAAGTGGTGTAGCGAAGTGGGCAAATGTGCTATGAACTTGCGCTTGGTGTGTTTGAAAAAAACTTAGCTTCATTGAACTCTTTTCCGCCAGAGTTAAGCCAAGCTACGCTTTGAAAATCAAACGATCCTATTGTATGATATTATGATACACATCCATCGCTACGCAGTTAAGCGCAAAGGTAAATAGGCAGCCTTATAATCCACCAAATTCATGAATAAAACCCGTCATCTTATTATTTATTTTAATACTTACTTACCACAATTTTCTCTTTTCCAGCATTCTGCAGGCTGTATCGCGATGACTCCATCCACTATAACTGCCAGATCCCCGGGACTACTGGTTACCGCACCTGCAATCAGTTCGAGCCCTCGGGAACAATCGTCAAGCCCGAATGTAACGCCACTGAATATTTCTCGAGAGATCTCGATTATATGACATGTGAATGCAATGGAAAATGGAACCGTACTATTAAATGCGTTCCAGGTATGACCGAAACTAATTTTTATTATGATTTTTAAATCAGTTCCACCACCACCTCTGATTGTTTGCCACTCATAGCAAACGATCAGGGAGTGGTGTGCTACAATCGTAGACAGGCTACAAGGGTGTCTGGTACCAGAAAGACATTTAACAGGGAGGCGTTTTTGTAAACATCGGTGGTAAACATTTGTGAAATTGTATTAACTTATATACTAAACTATAGATGTCAATATTCATACAACCAATCACAGTAAGCGAATTCAAGATCAGTTGGAAATGGTGCGTATCCAGACGGAAGTCGTTGATGGACCGACGTCGTCCGGCCATACAGCTCTACAAGGATCTTTTGGCGCGTGGCCGAAATCGGAACTAACCGCCATCTTGTTTTGTAAATAATATTTCTGTGAGAATTTCTCAAATGTGTAGCAACAACCCCGTCAGTGTTATTCAGGCGCCAAAAGATACTTATAACCGTCGCATATCCCGTCTTGCTGTCCTCCCCCAGTGACGCCCTAAGCCAAGGTTCGTACCACACAGGGGGTGTCCTAAGCGAGCAGTCGCCTAGTTTATAATTAGAATTATGTCCTGGCTGGAGACTTTAAGTTAGTAGCTCAAGGCAGCCATAGGATAGCCCGGTTAAGTAGTGACGACCTCATAGGTCAACTAAGAAATATCATTAAAAAAAAAACTGAGTTTTGAATAGGATCTATACTTTCAACAATACAGTACAGTCCTACCAACTTATCTGTGAACTGAAAGAGTACGGCACTGTCGATTCAGTGTTGCTAATTGATATAAGGTGCCCAAAATTGAGTAAGTTTTCAAGAAGGAAATTTCACTTTAGACATACTCGTAATCGAATAAGAATAAGAAAAGAGAGAAGAAGATGTATAAGAATTACAGTTTTTACAAATTAAAAACAATGATACCTAAATAAAAATAATAAAATAAATAAAAAGAATTTGATAATTTACAGTTAAGTAGGTACGCTAACAGTTTAATCTCGCAGCAATAAAAAGTAATCCAATGAAGTGGAAATTCAGCAGATAAAAATGTTCCACGGGGGATACAACTTTCATTTAATGCGAAGTTGAGTAGGTATCTACCCTGCAAGAGGTACCTGGATGTCTAGCATTTAGTTATGACCGTACCTAACCCCTAACACCAGATTTGACTAATTATAATTAGCAGTGGTACCTAGTGGTAACACTACCACTAGGTACCACTGATAATTATAATTTAAAAAAAAGGGTAATAAAAAAAAAAACAAATTGCTTTACAATAATTTATTGAAAACCAAGTTTACAGTAATTGTGATCTTTAGATGAACCTGCATACACAACTTCATCCTGGTTGTGAAGCCATACTCCGCTTATATATATGATAGTGGTACATCATTATTATCAGTATCGCTTTCGGTTTCAGTGTCACTTACCACAAAGTTAAAGGTTAAGGGTTCTAACCTGCGAACGTGTTTACAATGCTGTGCCCACTCATGCACTGTAATAGCGTCAAAAGCATCCCAACTAGGCAGGGAATTTCAGCATTTTAGTGCTCAATATTTACATCAGCAACTTTGCTTTTCATTGTGCTCCATATGAGTTCAATGGGATTGAGATCACAGTGATAAGGTGGTAAATATAAGCATTTGTGTCTATTGTCTTCTAAAAATTTTTCAATCTCATATACAGGTTCAGGCTTGTTTCTCTTAATTATTTCTAAAAGCTGAGGTTTTGTCAAATTCTCTCCGTAGTCAATTTCATTTTGGGTCAACCATAATTGCATATCTTTTTTTAAAGAATTCGTATTTGGGACATTATTCACACAAATACGGTGATAAGGAGCATTATCCATCACTATTATGGATGGCTCTCGTAAATTAGGCACAAGTTTTTCAATAACTGACTTTTTAAAGTTGGTACTATTCATCTCGTCATGATAATCACCACTTTTTGTGTTTGATTTAAACACAAGTAGTGCATTTGTAACAATTTGTATCCAGTATCTCCTCCCGCATGAACAATAATATAATTATCTTTGCACTTTCAATACAGGCTCCAATACTCCGTCTTTACCCTCTCCTTGCCAACATTTACCCGATGTATGCGAAGAGTGAATATAGGTCTCATCTAAATAAATTAAGGGCCGGGGCTGGGGAGATTTATTATATTTATCTACTGCATGCAAGTACTTAGCTCTCCAAGCTGATATTTCATTACGCTCCATATGAACCTTCCGATTGGATTGAGATTATTTAAACCGAAATCCCACCTTGTGAAGCAGCTTTCGCAGACTCTCTCGCTGTCCTGTGTAATTTATTTCTGTATTTAAGACCTCTAGAAGCTTTTTAACAGTAGGGATCTCTTTTTGAGCAGAATAAAATTGATGTACTTTCCTCCGTATATCTCCCGTGTCAAAATCATCAACATGCACAAATCCACTTTTACGTTTTCTCTCCTTGCCTAGTGTCCGAATTTTTGTACCAGTTTCTTTTGCTGCGTGCCCTTCCTTAACTATTTTTGAAATTAGTCCTTGACTCACACCTGAAATATAAGAAAATAAAATAAATATTAGTAGATATTTGAAATCTGGCAGGTTAGTTGGCTCACTCACTTAGCAGGTTACCTAGTAGATGTACGTTACCGTTACGCTAACCTGCAGCAAGAATAGAAACGAATATTTCGTGGACTTAAATAATTAGTTAAGTATCGGGTAATTTATAACAAGAAAGTTACTAACCTGTCGCTACGGAAATTCGTTTGTATATTTGATTAAATGGAATAATCGGAGACACCGCCCGAGCTTTTTCTTCAAAAAAGGTTTTAACCTTTAGAATAATGTTTCGAGCATCACTTTTAATAGCTTTCGGCATATTTAAATTTATAAATTCAGCAATATCACGACAAAACAACCAGAGAACCCGAATGTAGTAGACACTGACAATCGAATGCAATTTCAACGTGACAACCGTAGTTCCAATTTTCGCCATTTCACAGATAAGTTGGTAGGAGTGTACAGTAAGTATAGATAGTCTTATAAATAAAACATTAAAAAATAATAATTTTAATATCAAACTCTAATAATTACATGGAAAATAAAATAAGAAATTAAAATAGAACACAAAATGGGCAGAGCGACAATATAGATAGGTCTGTGACCAACGGAAAAATGAACGAGTCCATTTTTTTTTTTTTTTTGACTATGGCATCTCGCAGGTATACCACTAAGGTATTTACTGCTCAACCGAACAATCCTGTGGCTGCCTTAAGCACTACACTCAAAGCCTCCAGCCAGGAGCAACTATTCTAAATTAAAATTAGGCGAACGCTCGCTAAGGGCACCCCCTGTGGGGTACGAACCTCGGCTTAGGGCGTCGCTGAGGGGGGGGACAGCAAGATGGGACAGGCTGGATCACGGATATATTATTATTAGACGGGGAATTTAAAGCTACGCGCTCAGCTGCGGCGCGGGCTGGCGCTTCATCGGACAAGGGTCGGGGGGGAGTATTATTTACTCGTGAGGGTCGCGCTCGCAGAGGACCTCGGCGGCGAGGTCGGTACGACGGGTGTCGGGTGTGTTTGTGCACTGTACTGGTGGCCCTATTGCTCTCCTGGAGGAGAGTGGTTGGATCATCTGGATCGGAGAGGACATGCCTAGGACGGCGAAATCGACTAATACGGGAGGGGGTATAATTGGCCGCTTCAACAACCAGAGGGTTGCGGTGATTGGCGGCGGAATCAAAATGACGCTTTGAAATGCGTTTTAGGAACTGATGGATTGTGGGGATTTTGAGATCTAGGTGGAGGTTAATATTCCTGACATACCAGGGAGCGCCCGTGGCTCTTCTAAGAAATCTGTTCTGGATCACCTGCATCTTATGGATATTTCTGGGGGATGTGTGTGCAAAGACGACACCCGCATAGGTCATGATGGGGCGGATGCACGCTGTGTAGATGCGCAATTTGCACTTGAGTGACAATTTGCTGCGTGCATTAACGATGTAGTAAAGTCTACTGAGAGCGAAGGCGGCCCGCGAGCGAACCGACCTTATGTGCTCTGTAAAGTTGAGGTAATGATCGAGGATGACTCCCAAGTACTTGGCTTGCTTCTCCCAGGGGATAGGCTTGCCTAACAAGGTGAGTGGTCGGGGAATGTGAGGGGGTCTAGATCGCGGTTTTATGACTTTTGTCGGGGTTCACCTCAATTCTCCATTTCTTAAACCAGGCGCCAAGGTTATTGACAGCCCGTTGTAAGAGAAGGTGGATCTGAGTCTGCGACCGGCCCCTGCAATATATGGCCGTGTCATCTGCGAACAGAGCCAACTGCGCCGTATTGCTTTTGGGGATGTCGCTTGTGAAGAGCGAGAACATGAGCGGGGCGAGCACGGAGCCTTGAGGGACTCCGGCGCGGATTTGGCGGGGAGAGGATAGGGCTCCCTCGATGCGATAGCGGAAAGTACGATTCGACAAGTAGTCCCGTAAGATGAGCACGAGACGATCGGGCACTCCGAGTTTGTAGAGCTTAAAGATTAAGCCGTTGTGCCAGACCTTGTCGAATGCTTTCGCTATGTCGAAGAAGACCGCACCTGTCGACATGCCACGGTAGAAGCCGCCGCCGATGAATTCGACGATACGGTGGGCCTGATGCACGCTAGAGTGCTGGGCTCTAAAGCCGAACTGTTCGTTGGGGATGAGGCCTTTGGTTTCAGCGTAGTCCCTGAGACGCTTATAAATAAGCCTCTCATAGATTTTGCCTAATACCTTGAGCAGACTGATGGGGCGGTAACTGGAGGGTTCGGTTTTGGGCTTGCCAGGCTTGGGGATACCTAGCTTCTTTCCACGCTTGGGGGAAGATATTGTTGCTTAGAGCACCATTGAAGATGGTGGTCAGTAGCATAATAAGGTGGGCGGGGAAGAGTTGGATCACCCTATTGGTGATTCCATCTGAGCCGGGGGCTTTACGGATGTGGAGACCTTTGATGATGTCATGCACTTCGTCTGGAGTGACGGGAGGCAGAGGACTTTCGGGGTCTTCGACGGGGGGCAGAGAAGCTTTACGTTCGACTTCAGCGTCTACCTCTGAGAGGTGAGCTTGGTCTACTGGTAGGGAGCTGGGAGAGCATTGAGCCTCGAGACTGTCGGCTAGGCATTCCGCTTTGTCGATGTCGTCGAAGGCTATGGTTTTGTCGGGGCGTACTAGGGGGGGCATGGCAGCTATCTGCTTGGATTTGAGTTTTCTCTGGAGTTCCCAGAAGGCCTGATGGGTGGGCTGTAATTCGCTCAGCATCTTATCCCAGCTCGCGTCACGCAGCTCCGCCATGCGTGTCCTTACAGATCTCTGCAAGTAGCGCATGTGGGCTTTGTTGGCGGGACAGGGAAAGTTGCTGTATGCACGGGTGGCCGCGTTCTTCTCGGTCAACAGAGCACGCGCATCGTCCGGGAGTTTCAAGTAGCGGTTATCCGCTTCAGGAACCTCCCTTGAACTGTCGTTCAGGACGGTTTGCACATGGTCAGTGAGCGAGTCGATCGCAGCCGTCGTGTCCGCGATTGAATCGAAAACGTTTGGGATGGAGTCCAATTGGGGGGATGTGTTGGTTTTCAGCTTATCGCCTACTTGCCTCCAGTCCTTCACCCTTTTGGTGGCTGGGGGTTGGTTGGGGTCAGAGGGACCTATGCGGGGAGCCAGTCGTATGACTACTGGTCGGTGGTCCGAGGTAAGCTCGTGGACCGTTTCTATTGAGTCTAATCTTAGGTTGACGTTCTTAAGGAGCGCCACGTCAAGAATGTCGGGGGCATGATTAACTTGGTGGGGATAGTGGGTTGGAGTCATCGGAGCGATGACGTCAAAGTTTTGAGCGAAGGAGAGATTGTACAGTTGATGCCCTCTGGAGTTGGTAAGGGAGCTATTCCAGGAGGGATGTTTAGCGTTGAGATCGCCTGCTATGATAACAGAGTCACTCATGCCAAATAGGATTTTTAGGTCGTCCGCGATGGGTTGGAATCCCCCTGCGAGGTTGGGAGGGATGTAGGCCGATACTACGGTGACCGGCTGATGGCCAGTCATAGCTAGTCGGCAGATGGAGACTTCTAATTGTGCTAGCGGGGGAGGGTCAATAGGGATGCAGTACAGATCCTTTTTATAATAAATTAGTGTGCCGCCCAAGTGGGCACGCGACCTATCGTTATGAATTACACGGTAATTAGCGATGGCTGGATTACGGTGACTGGGTTTTAGGAAGGTTTCCTGTATGAGGAATAAGTCAATTCGATGATCACGGAGGAACTCCGATATTTCATCTCGTTGACCTTGGATGCCGTTTGCGTTGAAGACGCCGAGGTTGAGGGATCTGGGTTTAAATCTACTTAAGGCCGTGTTATTCATGATGAGATAACAGAGAGGGCTTGGGTGATGTCCTGGTTCGCGACTAATACGGCCAGGAGAGATTGGACGTCGCCGCTTTGCTTAGCGGCGACGATATCGCTTGCCATTTGAGCCGCACGGGGCGTGCTGAATATGGCGAAGGCGCTGGCGATGATGTTAATATTTTGCGCAGCGATGTTATAGTTGATCGCGGGGTGCGGTGCTTGAGGAGCACGTACGGGTTTCGAGGCAGGCGCTATGGGTGCGGGGGGCGCGTAAGGCGTGGTAGGCGCGGAGGGCGCGGGGGGCGCGGCGGGCGCGGTGGGCGCGGCGGGCGCGGCGGGTGGGGTGGCCGCTGAGGGCGGTGGGATACGGTTACGCGGATCCATGAGTGAGTACATGGGGGTTTGGGGGAGCGGGGGCCTCGCGGTGGCCATGGCTGGAAAAGCCTGCTGGTGGTGGAGTTGAGTCCAGGGGCTAGGTCTTTGAGGACTTAGCCGCTGGGGGATTTGGGAGGAGGGAATGAGGAATTCCCTCTGTTTAGTCTGCCGAGCGTCGAGACGCTGGGTCAGTTTGCCTGGGTTTGATTTTGGTGCCTTGGGGCATCCGCGGTAATTGGCAGTATGCCCTACATTCCCGCATAGCACGCAGCTAGGTGGGCTATCGCACAGGTTGCGATCCTTTGGCCGTGAGCAGTCTGAAGTGCCGTGGTCGCCCAGGCACTTGACGCACCTGGGTTTGGCATGGCAGTTCTTCTGCGCATGGCCGTACAACTGGCAATTATGGCATTGCCCTATAGCGCTGTTTTTCCAGGGCTTCTCTATGGTGAAGCCCATAAGGTTGCAGATCGTCTTGACGTTAAAGATGGGGTGATGCCCCTCGGTCGGGGAGCATACGACTAAAATCATGTCGTATGCCTCTCTACCGCGCGAACGGTGCATGCGGTGCACTTCATCGACGGGTATCCTTTGCGACTGAAGGTCTGCTAGGATGTCGGATGGGGAGATTTCCTTGGGGATCTTCTTGATCACCACACGGATCTGTCTGTCTTCTGGGAGGGAGTAGGTGTGGAATGACACACCTCTCGCTTGCAGAAGGGTATTGAAGTCCCTATAGTCGCGGGACGTCGCGAGTGTGACTTTTATACCCTGTTGGGTCGACCTGGCGTTGGTGTAGCTGATCCTCTGATCAACACACCATTTGGAGATGGCCGTCCACTTCTCCTTGTCTTGGATGAAGACAGGGGGAGGGGGCGCGACCTTCTTGGGACCGGGGGGGTTTTTGGCGGGGGCATCCTGCGCGGAGGATGGCGTACTCGCGATCGGGCGGGGAACGAGTCCACGCAGGCTTCTTCCTTTTATACGCGCTGCCGCACTGGAGTGGGGTGTCCAGTGTTGTCATCTAACAATAGTGCAATCCACGACGACGCGCTCCACTCCGCTCCACTTCGTACTAAAGTACAGCATGTCGTTTCCCGTAACCACTTCACCGTGAAAACACGTGAAGTGAGCGTGGAGTGAGCTGTCAGTGTCATCTCACCCTGTTGGAATGACAACTCACTTCACCTAAGTTTTCACGGTGAGATGGTTACAGAATAGCACTGCAGCTTACAGTACAGTAATCGTGAAGTGGGCGCGTCGTCGTGGATTGCACTATCTGTACAGTACAGTCCTTTCACAGTTATTCTACCTCTGATTTGCATCACTGTGAAAATCACAATAATCAATAATCTCATTACAATAAGGCTGTGGTTGGGTAGCTGCTGTCAGAGGTAAGATAACTGTGCAAAGCTTAAAGACTACGTTCTGTTAGTCTTGGTTTACGTATTAGTTCTCAAAGCTATTTGCTTCTTTTCAGATTGTGGGCGCGTATATTCGAAAATGGACCCCCTGATTTCGGGCGGTAATCGAGCGATCGCAGGAGAACTACCGTGGCACGTCGCTATCTATAGGAAAAATGGTAGGGACAACTTCGAGCAGATCTGCGGAGGATCCCTTGTTTCTGAAACGATTGTTATTTCTGGTGAGTGAACATACATGTACAGACGCCAGCACATCAGCCTACTACAATCTGAAAAAAATCTTTAATGGATTTTCAACTTTATGACTAAATTATAAGGTTCAAAGTTGATCGGGAACATTTGACAGTTTCGGGTAGGTTGACGTGCTGGCGTCTGTACAATCACAATCATAACTGCACAGGCACGTAAAGAGTCGTTTTGCTGTGCGCGGTATGGTTTATCTGTACTTATGTGTAAACAACGCGGCACACACACCACAGAGATCGTAGTTTTGCAGTTCATACACTGCCGTATCGCGTCGTACTACACGAAACAAAATATCTTTTTCACAAAAAATAAAACCGACTTCCAAAAAAAAACACCACAAAGTGAAAAATAACTTTGATTTCGGAAGTCGGTGTCTTTGGTTTTTTATTTATTTTCGTTTTTTTGCCACCGACTTTTGAAATCAATTCATAATTGGCGGAGGAATCGCGTAACAAACATACAAAAAAAAAAAAAAACATACAGTCGAATTGAGAACCTCATCCTTTTTGAAGTCGGTTAAAAGTATATTTCTGTCGCTTTTGTTAGACAGGGTAACACACACGCATAATGCCAGTGACCGTGGCCAGTTTATCACATTGCTAAAATTCGAACAGAAATTATGTGTGCTGGTAGCAGTTTTCGCCAGGAGTTGGACTGTGATGCAGCTGGCTTAGGTTCTGCAGGCCTAACATGACACACGCGACAATTACTCACTCTCGCGTGAGTAATTGTCGTCTATTTCTGTCACTTTTCTCGTTTTCTGACAGCGCTTCCATATTAAATAGTCGACTCCTTCTGTCAAACTTGATGTTTTTTCGACAAACCCTAACATGGCACCTTAGTTATCTCGATTTTTGACAATTCAACACGAGATAATCTCCGATTGTTCTATCATTTAGTCGTATTTACTCGACGTCGATTTTTACGACGAGAAGAGTAGACAAAATTAAGACACAAAAAAAAAAAACTTCAAAATAACATGGCAGTTTCATAATATTGTCCTTATTTTAGTCATCATTTTATTTAACAATATATTATTTAATAAAAATACTTACTATTTACTTAGTCTGGCCATAAATACTGTTACAATTAAAAATAAGAAAGATATTACATTTGAATTTGGTATCTGTCATTTTTATACGATTGTTCATTGAGTTTTGTAATTTTGGCGCCAATACATTGTACAATATTTTCGATATTAAAATGGAGTGGGGTGATAAAGAGAACCGAATCGCTGTAATTGCATTACACAAAGTTGGTATGGAGCCAAATACAATTTTTAAAACTCCATACGCTTGGTATTAGTCAAATTTTTGTGTACCGGGCTATTAATAGGTACAAAGAGACCTCCTCTGTTTATGACAGAAAAAGATCTGGCCGTCCACGTAGTGTTCGTACGAAAAAGGTGGTCAAAGCAGTAAGGGAAAGAATTCGAAGAAATCCTGTCCGAAAGCAAAAGATTTTATCTCGGGAGATGAAGATAGCACCCAGAACCATGCCGCGTATTTTAAAAGATGATTTAAGACTTGCAGCCTATAAGAGACACACTGATCATTTTGTAACTGATAATTTAAAAAAAAATAGGGTGGTAAAATCGAAACAACTACTGAAGCGGTACGCAAAGTAAACACAGAATTTTTTTGTTTACGGATGAGAAAATCTTTACAATTGAGGAACATTTTAACAAACAAAATGACCGTTTTTATGTTCAAAGCTCTAAGGAAGCTTCCCAATTAGTCGACAGAGTGCAACGTGGGCATTATCCGACTTCAGTGATGGTTTGGTGGGGTGTTAGCTATGAAGGAGTGACAGAGCCATATTTTTGTGAAAAAGGTATCAAAACATCGGCACAAGTGTATCAAGATACCATTCTTGAGAAGGTAGTTAAGCCCCTTAACAACACCATATTCAATAACCAAGTATGGTCCTTCCAACAAGACTCGGCGCCGGGTCATAAAGCTCGGTCCACGCAGTCTTGGTTGGAAGTGAACGTTCCGGACTTCATCAGAGCTGAAGACTGGCCGTCGTCTAGTCCCGATCTTAATCCGCTGGATTATGATTTATGGTCAGTTTCAGAGAGTACGGCTTGCTCTAAACGCCATGATAATTTGGAGTCCTAAAATAATCCATACGATTGGCAGTGAAGAATTTTCCCATGGAAAGAGTGCGTGCTTCTATTGATAACTGGCCTCAACGTTTAAAGGACTGTATTGCAGCAAACGGAGACCACTTCGAATAAGCTTTTTTTTATTTTATATTTATGCATTAAACTAACACACTATAAAAGTAATAAATATTATTTGCAATAAAAAAAAAATCTTCGTGACAATATTTATGGCGTTTCATAAGTGCCCATGTAGGTTGATGTGAACATAAAATATTTTGAATTGAATTTATTTATTTAACAAAAAACCACCATTACAGCTAGCTAATTGAATTGAATTCCTAAGGCGCGGTGCCGCGGTCTCGGTCAAACTATAGCCAAACCTAAAGTTCTTTCAGTTATTATTACCTCTGATGTTGCATCACTGTATATACCACAGGGACCTTTATTCTCGTTAAGATTAGGTTGCTGGTGGATTGCGCTGTCTGAGGTACATAACTGTGCAACGACTGTATACAGATGGTGATATTGATCGTACATTTCTAGCTGCCCACTGCTTTGTGGAAAGAGGTAAGAATGGGAAGCTACTTGCCTCCAAATACGCAGTGGCCGCCGGTAAGCTGTTCAGGGAATGGGACCATAAAGATGAAGTGTTCGCACATACATCTGAGGTAAGATTAAAGCTAAGCGTACATCAGAGCCGCAACCGGCCGCAGCGCAACGAATTTTCATACACTAAGTGCGGTGCGGCCGGCTGTAGTCGCTGCGATGTGTCATCGTGATTGGGTGTTTGCGGTTACGGTCCCCTTCAGTAGAGCAAATTAATATGTATATATAAATAGCTTAATGCTTGAAAAAATATGTTCTCCCATACGGAATGTATGTGAGAACATATTTCCACAACTGCAAATTAATGTAAGTTGGTCGATCATTACTCGTTAGCCTGTAAAGCTGCTTATCTTATTTTTATTTTTTTATCTGCTGTATAATTATATTGTGTGCTTATGATTCTGCGCTAAATAAATTTATTTTCTTTGTTTTTCTTCTTTCTTTCTTTAGCTGTGATAATTTGCCTTTTAACTTCGTTATAATATATTGCTTTTTACTCTAATTAAGGCGATTTTTTTTTTGTTTTTGTGCTCATACCATAAATTATTATTATACCAGCTTTTGCCCGCGAACGCCTCGCGAATATCCGCGAATATCTCACGGGAACGTCCTACCGAGATTATGGTTAAGGCGCAGCATTCTGAAAATGGGGTTTTTAAAGCAGTGTATCTCTAAAACCGTAAATAATTTTGACCAAAAAAAAAAAAGATTATTTCAAGTCTTAATTTATTTTATTTTATTAATTTTCGGAAAGCTTACAGCTAATACATTTCAATATCTACTACAGTGTGTAAAAGATGGCCAATTACAAGCTTACACTAACGATTAATGTGAGTAACAAATCCGCGAAAATAGCGCGACTTAAGCAATACGCACATCAAATTATTCCACACTCAAAAAATACAATAATAAAGAGAAAAAAAAAATGATTGAACATCGAAGAAACAATTATTTAAAGTTTTCTTTACTTCCCTAATGCTACTTGTAAAAAATCTAACTGGACATCCTGACACACCATATTAAAAGTACGACAAGCTCTTATCACGTACTTATTACAGACAGAACGTCTGTAGATAGTTCTAACTTGAGGCACAAGACGTGATCTACGAAAAAATGCATCCGGTACACGAAGCCCGATCTTGCCCACCAATTCAGGGACGTCAGTAAATCCGTTCATAACACTAAATAAGAAAGCAAGATTTGCAATTTTCATTCGCTCGTGTAATACAGTGATGGAACTCAAATCATGATTAAACATACATTAATGCTTCAAAAAAATCTTCAACCACACCTCTTAATTGTCTTTAACAGCAGTTTATACCTTCACTAACAATTAAAATTATAGTTAAAAAAATACCATAAAATGTCTAATTTCAATTCAATTCAATTCCATTTATTTCAATCAATGTCAGATCATACACACAATACATAATATCAAATTCAATTAAAATAAATATAAAATTAATGTGATATGTCAAATTAAAATGATAAAATTAAAATCTAAAATTACATAATTAAATTCAAATCAAAATAAAAAATCAAAAAAAAACAACTAGGTATAAATAAAATTAAAACTATTAACAATAACTTTCAGACAATTGTTTGTTTGTCATTACATTTACCATATAACAATGGTTAATGTACTGACAATCAAACCTGTTCGCAAATACACTCAGGATGGTGTTGGAGCTGGTCCGGACCCTGCGCCCCAGAGATGTGCACCGCTTTCGCATCGTCGTGTAAAAACAGTCAACACGGGCGTCGGCGAACATCCCCGACGCGCTGCAGTGCCGGGGCAACCCCAACAACACCCTGAACGCATTATTATACTGGACGCGGAGAGCGCTGTACTGCTTTTGGGTATATGACACCCACAGGCTGGCTGTGTACAGAGACGTACAGAACGCTCTAAAAAGAGTTATTTTGACGGCCCCCGAGCAACGTGCAAACCTGCGGGCGATCATATTGGCCCTCACAGACAACGCTCTCCGCTCCCTATTAATGTCCGCATCGTCCCTCAGGTCAGAGGTCACAATATGCCCGAGATATTTAAACTGTTCAACTCTTTTTAACTTCACCCCGTTTAATTTAATAGTTGGAACAGTATCCGGGCATCTCCGACCCCTGGCCCGAAAGACCATGCATTCACTCTTCCTGGCGTTATAGAGCAAACCGTGATCCCGCGCATAACGCTCGCAGATGCCGAGCAACCTGGTCAGACCACACACCGAGGCGCTCAGTAGCACCATGTCGTCCGCGTAACTAATATTGTTGACACAAATACCGTCTATATGGCAACCAACACGGGTGCTGCTGAGCTCCTCTATCAGTGCGTTCACGTACAGGTTGAAGAGCCTTGGCGAGGTCAGCCCCCCCTACCTCACCCCGCACTCCAACCTGTACGGCTCCGACAGAGCACCTGACCATCGAACGACGTTGACCTGGTTAAGATACCAGTACTTGAATATTTCTATCAGTTCGAGAGGCATGGAGATGTTATATAACTTCTGCCATAAGATGTCATATTTAACCAGGTCAAACGCTTTCGAGAGGTCGAGAAAACAAGCCAACCTGCATTCAGTGATGGATTATAATGAGAAATATGAGCATTAAGATGAAAAAAACAACGAAAAGCATTGAAAAAGTACAAAAGTGTGGTTATTTTGTTTACTCTTTACACGTAAAGAAAAAGACAGAGACAAAGGCAAATGGACGGTAGGCCCATAAAGAAATTTATTTCTCAATAAGAAATAACAAGGATTTCACTTACTTGAGAACATTTTGAACTTAAGATATAGTATTAACTTTGACATTACAATGTTTTTCTTCATAACTAATCATTAGTTTATTACATAACATTTCATTTCATATGCAAACAACATTAACCACAGAGTAGATACTTTATGTATAACGTCATTAACTAAACACAAAACTTTTCAATCCACCCGCAAAAGAAACAATTACCGTGGTCGCAAATGTTCATAACAGCTCATAAGGAATTACATACCTAATAGCCAAGGAAAAGGTCATTGACTCCTACCGCTGCGCCCGCGTTGCCGTCAACCATAATTAATTTGTTACGCGTAATTTTGAATCTGTGATATCTTTTAAGCTATTCATTTAATGATAAGATGTACAGGCATATTTAAATCTTTGTAAATTGAATGCCCAATTTAAACAACAGTGGTTTTTTTTTTCGTTTCTTTTAACTTTCGCGGCCGACTTGGGGCACCTCGACTCAATATTGTTTACGTTTTCCAATATAAAATTAATTATAAATTCCGTCCATCTTGTGCAATATTTCAAGAAGCGAAGCACTGACCATTGCGGCGGACCGCAATAGAACCGAGACGCTAATTCAAAAGTAAATTGCATTCATTTCTAATAGATAAGACGTATTACTCTATCGAAGAATTTTTAAATGATAAAATATGACATTGCCATCAGCCCTTTATTATAATTTATTTTTTATTTATTTAATTGACATTATTTATAATATTATACAATTTGACATTAATAGCCTTTTATATTATTTACTGTTGACATGCATGAAAAATAAATTATAATTGATTCATTAATGATTAATAATACTTTCAATTTTCATTATTTACTTGAACCTGAGTTTGTATTGTATAGATCCAGATTTATTAGTAAAAAAACAATATTTGTACACCAATTTAATTGGTAGGACATAGAGATCAACTAAGATGTATGAATAAGACCTTTATTTCAGTACCTGTGTTCACAAATAAAGATGATTTGATTTGATTTGATTTGACGATACGGCGCGACGCATTGCAGCTAGCCGGTAGTGCGTTGAAGCCCTTAGAATTTTAAAATACGGAAATTGAATATCGAGCGTGACCTAAGGCACTGCGTTATCCCCTTAGTGCATAATCAACTTTAATTTGTAAAAGCTTTCATTCGAATTTTCAGATGAGCTTCCAAATTCAAATCTCATTATTGACCAGCGGGTTTTTATGAAATTCGGTACAATATTATTATCCGGCTTTAATGACTTACTTTAGGTTAGGTTTGCATGACTTATAATTTGATATTATCGAGCAGGTGGTGCAAAAAATATAACTCTAACTCTTACTTCTACAGTTAAAGTCTATCGAGATCCCGGACCACTACATAGCAGGTGACGCAAACTTCCAAAGTGACATAGCGATCCTGATCCTGGAAACGCCGGTCGTGTATTACAGCTACGCCAGGCCAGTGTGTTTGGATTTCGAAACAGATTTCAATAAGCGACAGCTGAAGAAGGGGAACTTCGGGAAGGTAAGAAAACGAAGCACAGAACAAAAGTGGGCTAGGGCGTAGATAAAGAAATAATTATTTATCAATCTATCTTTTGGCGCTAAAATAACCTTGTCAGGAGGCCGTTGTTGGTAAACAATTGTGCAATTGTTTTGTGAAATGTCACTTGAATATATCCAAAAACTTTTCTGGTAGTTTATTATAGTATGTATGTCGCATCATGGGTGGCCGAGATGCGAAACATCGGGTCTTCTTCACGATACGATATATTTAGGCACTGTAGTGGGTACTCGAACAAAAAGATAATTCGAGTTTAAAATAACTTTAATAAACTATAGCGAACGAAACAAACATGTGCGTTGGTACAGACGCCAGCACATCAACCTACTACAATCTGTCAAATTTCTTTAATAGATTTTCAACTTTAATACTAAAGTATAAGGTTCAAAGTTGATTGGGAAAATTTGACAGTTTCGGGTAGGTTGACCTGCTGGCGTCTGTACCAAGTTTACCAAGGTTGTTACCAAGGTTGGTGCGTGGTTTGCCAAGACTGTCAGCTGTAGACTGTGGTAACAATCCCCTCT